>OFHU01002895.1:0-460306 GCA_900245905.1 Lacerta viridis
GCCATCTGTCATGGATGCTTTAGTTGAGATTCCTGCATTGCAGGGGGTTGGACTAGACGACAATTGGTGTACCTTCCAACTCCATGATTCTACGAAGCGTGCAACTGAGACAGCCATCCTATATACACTTACCTGGAAATATGTCCTACTGAACTCAGTGAGAAGTACAATGGAATTCAGCGGGACTTGAATCTGAGTTCAACCCCTGGAATTTCTGGATCGGGCCGGGAAAAGCTCCTGGAGAGCCCCTGACACTCTCAGCAGACAATGGTGCAACTCAATATAAAGGAGGTTCCTCAAGTTTAAAAAAGGAAAAAGTAATAAATCGGGTCCTCCATTAAAGGTGTGACCTGGCCACCTGACCTGGTGTTGTGGGTGGGTAATCTTGGAACAGCCACAATCCCTGATAGGTGGGTCCCATATTGTTTGGGTGCAATCTGGCCAATGGGTTGCCTTTAAAAACAGCAATGCGAGACCTATATAAACCCATGCGAGGCTACTGAGCTTCCTCTTTGGGGCTTTCACATTGGAACACCCACCCACCTCTCCCTATGTTTAGGGCTTGCGCTTGACCTTGCTATGCCGTCATGTGTTGCCTGCTTTTGGGGCAGGGGCACGGTTGGAATTTTCCCCACTTGGCTGATTGCCTGGTGCCATTTGGGTTTCACCTGCCACGTAGCAAATCGTCACAACTTGTAAGTTTGCGGATAGGCTCTGGGTCAGGTGATAGGCGTGGCACGTGACGTGGCCACGCCTATGCAAATGAAGGATATTCCGGTAAAGGAATCCAGGGACTCATTAGTTTGGCGTTCCCCAGAAGGGGTTCGGCCCGCGCCCGAGTCCAGGGGACATCAGGGAGGCTGTTTGGTGTTCCCTCCATCAGCTGTCCCTGGTGTTCATCCATGGCTGTCCTACGAACGTGGCTCTGGGACAGCGCTGCCTGCATGGGTGCAGGGAGATAGTCGAACCAGAACCTATGCAACCACTCACTTGATTGTAATCAATAAAGTTGCGGCCTAAATTTCTGCCAAAAACCAAACCAAATATTTGACTCCTGTGTGAATTTATTTCTGGGAAAGGTAAAAGGTCTAAACATGCAATAAGCAAAAGCCACTGCCACTACTCAGTGAGCCGTGCCCCCCCCCCATGCAATTTTTTGCCCTCCCATAAAAACACACACCAAAATCCCTCCCCAGTTCACCAGCTGCAAATGTGAATGCCCATTTAGGAAAGTACATTTCTACAGTTGGCTTTCGTTCTGCCTTCCTTCAGCCTCGGCTTTGTTCCACTTTTGACTGTATAGAAGCTGGGTCCAAAACGGAGACATTGCACTTGAATTTTCAAAACTTTGGGCACCCTTTGAAATCCTTCAGATCAGTTGACTTGCACACCCTTTCTCCACGGATTTGAAGGTGACATACATGGCGTAATGAGTTGCGAGAAGAGATTGGTCCAAGGTCATCCAATGAGCTCCACTGCCTGAGGGATGCTTGAGAAAGTCAACCTGGGTGAGCTCCAATACAAATGTTTCCAATCCACACCTCTCAGACCAATATGCAGGCGCCGACTTAGACATACATTTGGCTTAATACTTCCCCAATGTTCTGACAGAGTTCTCAGCTGAAATAAAACATCAGAATATGTTTGAAAATGCATATTTGGAGACAAAAAAAATCATTCAAATACAATACATTATTTGTGTATGTATTAAACATGAATTTTCATATGGATTTTTTTAAAAGAAGAAGAAGAAGAGGAGATTACTGCAGAAATGGGATGGAATGAGAATATGGTGGAACACACATGAAAGATTCAGACCGAAAACTGAGTGTTTGTCCATCCCTGTCCAACAGTGGTTGTTGCTGCTGATTAAGACTGCTAGGGAAGGAAGATAGGGGTAATAATAACCGTAAGTGAAGACAGAGCCATTAACAAACAGAGCCATCCTCTGATTGGCTGTGAGTGAAAGGACGAGACGGTGGAGGTAGGTTGGTGGCAGACTGAGGTTGGTGGGGCAGGGCCCCATTTGCCCTAATGGACTACTAGCCACCAACGTCCAGCTCTCACATTCTATCCACAGTATTTTTTCCCCTAATTTACTGCTGTAAACAGAATTTTCACTAGGGAAGCAATTGTGCAGGCTTTGAACAGTAGCTCCGCACAAACATTAGTGTGGGTTTTATCTCCAGCCGGTGACAATAGCTTCTATTCATTGTTTGCTTTTTTGCAAAATAATAATAATGTTGATAATAATAATGATACAAAAGTTATCTGCCCCTCCCCAAAGCTTTGTGGTGTCTACCTCATTTTCTCCCCATTTGTGTTCAACGGGTGCCAGCTCTGGGGATTTAAAATTAAATTACAAACAGCGTGTTCATAGATTATATCGATAAGGCAGGTATCTGTAGCAGAGCTTGACAGAATGTAGTGTGCTAATAACAAAGCAATAAATAGCCATGGTTTGCTCCTATTCTTTCACACATTTGTGATGGGCTTTTAAATAATGAGCAGAATAGGAGCCGGGAATGCTACGCTGAATAAGCCTGCAAAGGTTTGTTTGACATTACAAAAATGGTATTCTCATTTCATATACATTTGGCAAGTGAAAGTAAAAAGCCAAACATTTTTGTTCTCTGTTTTGGTGGTCTCTGATGAACTATGGGGTTACAGCACCCATGTTGTTGTTTAGTCGCGTCCGACTCCTCATGACCCCATGGAGCAGAGCATGCCAGGCACTCCTGTCTTCCACTGCCTCCCGCAGTTTGGTCAACTCATGTTGGTAGCTTCGAGAACACTGTCCAACCATCTCCCTCTGTCGTCCCTTCTCCTTGTGCCCTCCATCTTTCCCAACATCAGGGTCTTTTCAGGGAGTCTTCTCTTCTCATGAGGTGGCCAAAGTATTGGAGCCTCAGCTTCAGGATCTGTCCTTCCAGTGAGCACTCGGGGCTGATTTCCTTCAGAATGGATAGGTTTGATCTTCTTGCAGTCCATGGGACTCTCAAGAGTCTCCTTCAGCACCATAATTCAAAATGTCTTTATGCACATTGGATCAAATTGCGACACCCCTCTCACTTAAATTCTCAATGTGAGCAAAATAATATATTTATTTTGATAAAATACTTTTGGGGGGGGGGTTAACTAAAACATCAAATGTGACATTGCATGGAAACAAGATTTTGCCTTAATAATTAGTGCATTTAAACAGAAAAAGGCTAGAAATTCTCATATTTGGCCACCTCATGAGAAGAGAAGACTCCCTGGAAAAGACCCTGATGTTGGGAAAGATTGAGGGCACAAGGAGAAGGGGACGACAGAGGACGAGATGGTTGGACAGTGTTCTCGAAGCTGCCAATGTGAGCTTGACCAAACTGCGGGAGGCAGTGGAAGACAGGAGTGCCGGGCGTGCTCTACTCCATGGGGTCATGAGGAGTCGGACATGACTAAACAACTAAACAACAACATATACCGCCCTATACCCAGGGGTTTCAGAGCGGTTCACAAAATAAAATATAGCAATATGGAAAGGTAGTATGCAAATTAAAAGTGAAATGAAATGAAAACTCACCTTTTCATGATTAAATAAAATATTCCTCTTTGTTGAATGTATGATAGGGTAGCTGCTAATTTGATTCACACCTGTCTTCGTAAATTTCCAAAGCTTTTAAAATCTAATGTCATAAGAGTTGTTTGACAGTGGAATGGTCTCCCTTGGGAGGTTGTGGACTCTCCTTCCTTGGAGGTGTTTAAGCAGAGGTTGGGTGGTCATCTGTCAGGGATGCTTTAGCTGAGATTCCTGCATTGCAAGGGGTTGGACTAGATGATCCTTGGGGTCCCTTCCAACTCTACAATTCTATGATTCTATACCACATTGGAGAAATACTGGATAAAGAACCCCTCTGTCTTGTTTGGCTTTCAGGAGGTCCTTGTTAAATGAGAGGATTTGGCAATTATCATTCATCTCTTAACAGCAACAGGAAAGATGATTGCACATAAATGGGGTGAAAAATGGATCCATCATCTATAATGGACTAGTTACTTACTGCTTGTAGTGTGGTTCCAGTGATCAAACTGCAAAGTTCATATGTACCATGGGAAAGAGACAAATAGACCATTTGTTTGTGATGTTTCGGAACAGCAAAGAACATGTCTATGTTCAGCACCCATACGCTTCACTAAAACCCCCATGATTTATTGTAATTATGTTCCCATCTTAGGCTATTATCATCACGTAAGATTTATTTTTTTTCTAGGTGCTGCGTTAAATATTTTGAAATAAAATTTAAAAAGATTTATATCTTTGTTTTCATCATTTTGTATTGATCTGGTACTGTTGCTTTGTGTGATATTGATTTTGGTCGTCGCCTTGAGCATGCCGATGAAATGGAAGGATGTACATTTCGGCCACAATCCTAAGCGTGTGGACTGGAGAGCCACTGAACTCAACCAGATCTGCTGCTGTGTAAAATGCACACAAGTTTGCACATATTGTTAATGTATCATTGTCCTTAGTAGACCAAATTGAAAAAAAAAAGCAAGGATAATTCATGCACTGACCTTCACTCACCCAAAGCCCCTAGTACAGAGGTGGAAAACTAGAGACCAAGGGTCCAAATGCTGTCCTACAGGCCTCTGTCTGATTCTTTTTTTAGCTCTTACTAGTGCAGGCTTCTTCCGCAGGCTACATCTCTCACCATCCCTGCTCTGAACCTTCCTTGTGGTTCTGCTTGCCTTAAGGATTAAAAGTTGCCTCTAAGTATATGTGTTTTTGTAGGAGCTCCTGATGTGTGTGTGTGTGTGTGTGTGTGGCTAGAATGTACAGTACTATACAAAAAAAGAGTCGCTTATTTTGCTCCACCCATTTTAAATAAATAAATAACAACAACAACAACAACAATTTATTTATACCTCTCCCATCTGGCTGGGTTTCCCCAGCCACTCTGGGCGACCCAACAGAATGAATGATGATGATAATGATGATGATGATGATGATGATATAATAATAATAATAAATAAAAACATAAACATTAAAAACTTCCCTAAACAGGGCTGCCTTCAGATGTCTTCTAAAAGTCAGATAGTTGTTTATTTCCTTGACATCTGATGGGAGGGCGTTCCACAGGGTGGGTGCCACTACTGAGAAGGCCCTCTGCCTGGTTCCCTGTAACCTCACTTCTCACAGGGAGGGAACCGCCAGAGAGCCCTTGGAGCTGGACCTCCCACCCATCATCAGGATGCAGGCATGCAGGGTTCTGCCCAATATTTGGGGTGGGGGCACACATATGATGACACATGGTGGTAGGAGTCCCAATGGGGCCTGGCGTACCCTCCAGAAAGTCTGAGAGGTCCTGTTGCGGCCTCAGCTAAGCCCGACAGGGTCTATTTGCAGCTGCAGGTGGGCCTGAGGGGGCCTGCCCGGCTGCAGAATATTGAGGGGGCTTGGCTTGACTTTAAGGAGACATCTGGAGGCAGCCCTGTTTTAGGGAAGCTTTTAATGTTTGATGGACTACTGTATTTTAATATTTTGTTGGAAGCTGCCCAGAGTGGCTGGGGAAACCCAGCCAGATGGGCAGGGTATAAATTATTATTATTATTATTATTATTATTATTATTATTATTATTATTAGGTGCCCTTGATCTCTGCTAATGCCCCTTGCTCACTTGCATGGAGGACAGAAGAGGGTAGGAGTTTGTGCCAGTAGATGTCAGTCTTGTATACCCTGGTAACTTTTACATTAATTGCTTCCCCAGTGTGGTGTAGTGGTTAAGAGCGGTAGACTCGTAATCTGGTGAACCGGGTTCGCTTCTCTGCTCCTCCACATGCAGCTGCTGGGTGACCTTGGGCTAGTCACACTTCTCTGAAGTCTCTCAGCCCACTCACCTCAGAGTGTTTGTTGTGGGGGAGGAAGGGAAAGGAGAATGTTAGCCGCTTTGAGACTCCTTCGGGTAGTGATAAAGCGGGATATCAAATCCAAACTCTTCTTCTTCTTCCCCGACCCTACTATAAACCCAATACCTTACTGTAACTAAGCCAATGTACATGCAATCAGAATAATTTTAGCTGTCTCTTAGTGGAGACCCAGGTCATCGAGCGTCAGCTGCAGCCCACCATGAAGCACCACTGGCAACAACAGTAGCAGACAGGTTCTACGCTTACATTTTATTCTCATGCTAATTGTGCTGTTTTAAATGTGCATTTTATATTTTGACTTCCATTAATAATGTTTTCTTTTGATATGTTAAGGTATTTTATTGATTGATTTATTTATGGGTTAACTGTGCTGCATTCTGCACTTGACCGTTTTTGCAATGTTTTATTTCGAAATGCTCCCCCCCCCCCCCGTTTCATGTGAACTGTGTTGCTTTGAATGTATACTTTATATTTCACTTTATCCTGTAATGTTTTATTCTGGATTGTGTTATTCGATGTTCCAGTGTAGGTTGTAAACAGCTTTGGGATCATTTTTCTTAAAAATATAAAGTGGTATAGCAATGAAATAAATCATCATCATTATCACCACATACTCTTCTCCGTTTACATCTTCCTCCATTTCCTTTCCCTTCCTTTGTTCTTTCCTTCTATCTGTTTTTAGATCGTAAGTCCCTTTGTGTAGGAATTTGTCAACCCTGTTCCTTGCAAATCAGACAGATGGCCTATAGAAATGGTTTATAGAAACATCCCATCATATCCAAGGGGGATGCAAGGTCAAAGACCTGCTGCCAGGACTAGCAGCTAGTATATTTATTTTTAAAATATACAGCTCCAAAGTGATAAAATACACATGAAAGCAACAATCACACCCACAAAACCTAATATATACATTGTATTGGGAGAAAGGTCACCCTACACTTTCTTATTCAAATGTGACGTTGGGATTAACTTGCTTGGAAGCATGTCAAAACAGACCCTCAAGCTCCAGCCACAGGTTACTAGAGATTCAGACATGGCAAATGCAGTGTGACAGATGACATTGCTTCTTTAATTTTATATTATCTTTACATACGTCGGCTAATGTTGGGACAAGACACGGGCTTCTCCAGTGCGCCCCTGACACTTGAAGTTGCATCCATCTTCTCAGAACCATTTTGACAGAACATTCTACTTCCTTTAAGGAAATGGTTCTTCAAAGACAGCCAGAGGATGGGAAAAATCAGGGTACAATTGTAAGCATTGGTAGAAACCTCTGGAAGGTGCCGGGTGCTTAGCATGTTGTACAACAAGTTTCATAGTTGAACATAACTTTAGCACAAGGAATTTGGGGGCTTTGCACCGACACGCAATGGGCTGGATCCAGAATGGGAATAAGTTGCATTGAACTCAGTAGGATCCACTTCTGAGTAAACATGGTTAGGATTGTGCATGGTTAGGGTAAAGGTAAAGATAAAGGTAAAGTTACCCCTGACCTTTAGGTCCAGTTGCGGACAACTCTGGGGTTGCGGCGCTCATCTCGCTCTATAGGCCGAGGGAGCCGCCGTTTGTCCGCAGACAGCTTCCGGGTCATGTGGCCAGCATGACTAAGCCGCTTCTGGCCGTTTACCTTCCCGCCGGAGCGGTACCTATTTATCTACTTGCGCTTTGACGTGCTTTCGAACTGCTAGGTTGGCAGGAGCTGGGACCGAGCAACAGGAGCTCACCCCGTCGCGGAGATTTGAACCGCCAACCTTCTGATCGGCAAGCCCTAGGCTCTGTGGTTTAGACCACAGCCCCACCCGCGTCCCTAGGGTTACAGTAGACCCACTGAAATCAGTGGAACAATTGATTTCTGTTGGTCTGCTCTAAGTGTGGCTATGTCTGGATCCAACACCAAAAACTTCAATTCAAACAGCCAGTATTTCTTCTGCTAAATATACATTTCCTGAAAGAGCTGATAAGGGACATTTTGAATTCTGATCAAGCACTCGAGGCCTGGGTAGGCAGGGGATTTCATTTGTTTGGAGGAAAAGGTGGCAAATGAAAGTCTAATTACTTCTCCTTTCTTTGGTGAGTGCATATGTAGCTATTGTTGAAAACTCTATCTGCTCCCCCAATCTTAGTTTACATAAAAATAGTATCAGGACTCATTTTAATGGTTCGTATGTACAGTACGTGCTTTTGTTTATATATATTTACATTTTGCAGTGCTTTAAAATAAAAAAACAAAAAGAGGTTAATAATAAATCTAATCTAAATGGGAGGATGAACAGCAGGAAACCCAAGTAGGATTTGTTGCAAAGCCAAGCCCTGGATGAGTAAGTAGGAAAAACAAAAGTTTGAATTTGAAGTTCAATAATTAAAGAATGTATTTGCAATAGTGCCTAAGGCACTCTGTGAGCAATCAATGTGAATCTGGGGTAAGAAAAGACCTCTGACTTCAACAACACACAATCCCCCACATTTCTAGAGGCAATTGCATTGTTCCTGGCATACATCCCGTGAAATAGACAAGAAGAGTGTTAAAAGTTTGAAAAGATGTGAAAACATTCCTCGGAAAGACTGCCTTGAAGATGACTGGTTTCCATTTCATTGGGGGGGGGGGCAAGTGGTATTTCCTTTTCAGATTTCCTAAAATCCCTGGATGGCCACTGTGAGGAGTAGGTTTCTGGAAATGAAGAAATTTTAATTTTGTGCACTCTGATATGCACTCACTTGGGGGTACCTCCTCGGGGGGGTGGGGGTGGGAAATTTTAGAAACCCAAAATCATTTTGCTGAGACTTGTCATTTATCAAGGAAATGGGTGTGCGATTTCTAAGGCAAACTTTGGAGCAAGTTTGGAATTCCTCAAATGAAATCCTTGCAGGAGAGTGTAGGAAAAATCAAAAGCGCTCTGATAAAAACCAGCAAAATTTCTTAACAGGCTTAACTACCACAGGGTTTTGCATAAACCAAAGCACAAAGCAGTTTTTGAGGTTTTCAGAGGAGTGGGAATTCAATACCCAACCCCAACCCCTGCATCAGTCAAGGTTAGGGAACGAGATGCCTGTACAATATGCAAATTCTCCACTCTGATAATAGAGACACAGCAATAACTGTTACAGGACTCGTTGTGCAGGGACTTGGGAATAAAGAGATGAGATACATGAAATGGTTTGAACTAGGGCCACATGCTATTAATAACATCTGCAGGGGAAATGAGCAGTATGGGATGCTAAGCTAACCTATGATGGTTTTAAAAGAGGACAACACAAATTCATGGAGGATAAATTTATCCAGTGCGCCATAACTACGTTCCTTCTCCACAGTGGGAGCAGTATCCCAGAGGCTGGAAACTGAATCAAGGGAGAATGTTGTTGTGCAGGTTGAAGCAACTGGATGCATAAAACCTGACTCCTGCTGGGATAAAATGTTGTCCAGACCGATTAGATATTGTCAGGGTGCTGCCCTCACCTCAAGGCAAAGAGTTGCCAGGGCTGTTTGGGTATCGCGAGCCCCCGCCCCAGCTGCTTAGCAATTCATCTTCCTCCAGTGAGGAACGCGGTGATTCCTCTAGTGGGGAGGGGGAGACGGGACCGGGAAGTAGGAGTCAGGGCTCTGACAGGGAAGGAGAGCCCTCGCACCAAGCAGAGGTTGGAAGAGAGGCACCTCTGCCATCTCCCCACTTGTGTGTGTGGGGGGGGTGACACAGAGGGGATAGGCGGGGGTTCTGCATCCCGCGGCTTTCATGCTGGGCAAAGAACCGGAAGGGGCCATTCCCGGACTCTGCCGAAGGATGAGCTAGATGTATTTTTATAGCTGCACTGTACATATCTGCACAATAAAGAAACCTAGTTTCAGAAACCTCGGCGTCAGGCTGGTTACTCATGAGTAATCACTGAAAAACCTCACAGGTATTATTCAAGACTTTACTTGCAGAACTTTCTTCAAAACAGAACAAAAACATCAAAGATACATCCAAACAATTCCATTCAATATCTTGTGCATGTCCAGCACAGGCTCAACGACTTAGCCTATAAGAAATAAAAGGTAGTTCCAAATAGACCTAGAAGCAAAAGTGTGTCTCTCCTTACAGCCTCCATTTTGTCCGCAGCTGCATTCACTCTCAGACAGGCTCATTTACACATCCTTACTCCCGCTAAGCCTAGAAACAAAGACCCGATGGCAATTCCCTTCAAAATGGAGATTTGCAGCCAAATACCGTATTTTTTCCGTGTATAAGACTAGGGTTGTTGGTTTTTTTTTTAACCAAAAAATTAGGTTTAAAATTGGGGCTCGTCTTATACACGGGTAGTGCTGAGGGGTGTTTTCTTAATTTGGAGTTCCCAAAAATAGAGGGCGTCTTATACATGGTGGCATCTTATACACAGAAAAAAGACAGTACCTTCACCACATGTTCAAAGGTAAACACTCCATATTAGAGCAAAGAACATACACAGTTAATTATCAGAGTCCTTCAGTATGATCCCAATGTTAGCAATGTGGTGTCAATTAAACAATTATACTTAACAAGGTCCTGTTTTTGAGCTTCTCCCAGGCATTTGGTTGGCCACTGTGTGAACAAGATGGCGGCCATTGGCCTAATCCAGCAGGGTTTTCTTATGTTATTAAACATCAGCCTTGGGTGAGCCAAAAAGACCTGTCCATGACAAGGGGCATTACAGAGCATAGCCCAAAAGTCTGGGCGCCCACCTTACAGTGGGGAAGCCTTGCCTTCCAGGTCCCCCAAATTCTAGGCAAGTAAGCCTCAAAGTGTCCCATATCCAACCTAAGGTCCTCACAACCAAGAACAGTTAGACTCCAGAAACATCCTTCAACATAGAGGTGTCCAAGAGTAATCACCTGTTCCCTTGTCTCCCATTACCTTCTTTAACTGCACCCAACCCTAAACTCCCAACTAGTTCAGAGCTGGCAAAAAACCAAAAAGTAACTGCCTGATCTGGCCAGTTTGTGAGGAGGCAAAAAAAAAAAAAAATTCCCACTCAGCCCCGAAGTGACTGGAAATTCTGCACTGGAACTGAGAGAGGGAGGGATGAATGCAGGAATGGCCAAATATGCCTCTAAGGGCAAGGTGTGGGTCTTAACATCACTTGGTCGTGCTCCCAGATGCCAGTGTGCAGAACTGGCTCTGCCATGCATTGTCTCCCTCCCTGGCCAGTTGCAATAGCTCTTCCAGACACAGACTTGTGCTTTTGGAGGGAACAAGCTTCTGTCGCGCAATGGTAAATTAATCTCGCAGAGTCTTCCTCATAAACAGAATAAAACTTTTACTTGAGAAAATAAACTTGTTCAGAAACAGCATAGTTAAGGAGCATACACAAAGTGCTCATAGCAGCTATCTGACTCTTCACAGAGGCACAGTCTTAGTTACTGATTTACTAGAGTCCTGGAGCCACTTTGTCTGCAACAACACAACACTGGCTGAGACACACAGAGACACACAGAAGAGACACTGCACTGGGCCTGCCTGAAAACAGGATACAAATTTATAGAGAGAACTAGTGGTTTAAACCTGTTAAAATAACGGGCACTAGAACATGTGGAGAAACATTTTTAAAAACCGGGCCGGGCCGGCCCGGGCTGGCCAGACGGCCGGTGCATTGTGGGACTGGCTGGCTGGGCTGGGCTGGGGGGGGGCGAGGAGAGTCCCGTTTGCGGGCGAGCGAGGAGCAGCCGGGGAGATGAGGTAAGAGGGAGGCCTGGGCGGGCAGACTTAAAGGGGAACGCAGCCCGCTTCCCTCTTTGGAGCCGGCGAGCAGGAAGCAGCGGCGTCAGCGGTGCGGACATGCCCACCCCTGAGGGGGTTAAAGAGGCACGCTTCCCTCGCTCGCTCGCTGTTTGCTGGGCAAAAGGCACTGGGCCTCGCCGGCAGGGCGGCTGCTTCCTGCTCACCGGCTCTGAATCGGAGAGCTGAAGAAGCAAAAAGATGCAGCGGTGGCGACAGTTGAAGCGGAACGCCGGCGCTCCGCGGGGCGGGCTGTTCTGGGCCTCTCCCAGGCTGCTAGGCCTCGGGGCTCTGGTTGTAGCAGCTGGAGCGGCAGCATGGCCTCCCTTCTCGGCCTCCCGTCGGCCTCTGGAGTGCCGGCGTTCTGCTTCAACCGCCGATTCAACTGCCGCCGCTGCTCCCGGCCTGATGTCTCTCCGATCCAATCCCTGTGTCCCTGGGGCACATGTGCAGTAGCGCAAACCCAGGGACACACGGAATGGACGCAGAGACACTTGGGTTTTATAGAGAGAGAGAGAATGAGTCATCCTGTAGATGAGTCACAATGATTCAGCAGTTTGCTGTCAACAGTTAGCAGTTAGCAGGCTTGAATGATTGTGTAGGCCTTGTAGGCCTTGCCTTACTGCTTCTGCTATTAAGAACCTTTGTCTCATGACAGCTTCTGGACTCATCAAATTCTTGGTCTGTTCCTACATTTCAAAAAATCTGTACAGTGGTACCTCGGTTTTCGAACACTATCCGTTCCAGAAGACCGTTCGACTTCCGAAACGTTCAAAAAACGATAACTCAATACGGAAGCCTCAAAACGTATGGAAAACTCAAACAGGAAGCATTTACTTCTGGGTTTTTGGTGTTCGAAAACTGAAACGTTCAGCTTCCAAGATGTTTGAAAACCGAGGTACAACTGTACTGGTAAACAGATAAATAAGTCCCACTCTGCTTTGCAAACGTAGGTCTGCTCTGTCAATCATGAAGACAATCTCAGTTCCCCGCCACTAGGTGGCTGCAACTTTGGAAGCTTACCAATTTCTTAAAGTTTGCACTACGAATGAAAGAAGCCGACCTCACGTGGCTGCGGCTCAGATGAGTGATATTTAGATTATAAATCTCAGCGAGGCTAAAGCTGCGGTATCAGAGTTGCTATAAAACCTCTGAGGAATTAAAATAATAATAATAACAGCTCTCAGTCTATTTGAGATGAAGTAAAAGAGTAAACAGCATTATAATACTTAACACTTGGTGGCTTAGTTATTGAGATTAAATCATATGAACATGCTTATAGAATTTAAAATATCCGTTGCGTAAGGGAAGTCGATTGTGCCGCTGGGGTCAACTTCTGCGAGCAATTTCTAACAGACGGATAGACAGACAGGATGCTAAAATTCTGAAGCAGTTAAGATTCTAAGATTAAATACAGTGCTACCTCAGGTTAAGAACTTAATTCGTTCTGGAAGTCCGTTCTTAACCTGAAACTGTTCTTAACCTGAGGTACCACTTTAGCTAATGGGGCCTCCCGCTGCTGCCACATGATTTCTGTTCTCATCCTGAAGCAAAGTTCTTAACCTGAGGTACTATTTCTGGGTTAGCGGAGTCTGTAACCTGAAGTGTCTGTAACCCGAAGTACCACTGCAGTAGCTCAGCTCAGCAGCAGAATTGGGCATAATATTTTGCTACATTTCAGCAAAGGAAAGGGGAACCTACCTGATTTGCAGTTCTGAAACAAGATGCTTGTTAAAATGCAGCCAACTTTCAAAATTTGCTTTTCTTCCAATATTGCAGTAGTATTCTCTAGCTGAGTAATGTGTCCACAAATGCATATATTATATATTTTATATATATTATGATTTTATGTTGTGAACTGCCCTGACAAACAACAAACAAATAAACAACAACAACAACAACAACAACAACAACAACAACAACAACAACAACATGGAAGCTCTGGGATAGCTCAGTCAGTAGAGCATGAGACTCTTAATCTCAGGGTCGTGGGTTTGAGCCCCACACTGGGCAAAAGATTCCTGCATTGCAAGGGGTTGATTCTAAATATGTGCAAAATATCATGACATTGTGGGAAGTTGCTTTGAAAGCGAGCGCATTAAGCAAAGTTGCAATCCAAAACTGTGTAGAAATTTGCACTAAAATGCTGATGAATTTCCATGAGAACATTTGCTTAAAAAGCAAACCAATGCGGAAATGTGAAACCAGGGTTCAAATCCCCACCTGAGGGCCAGTTGGTATCTCTAAGCCTAACATACTTCACAGGGTTGTGCAGATAGAAAAGGAGAGAATGAGATTAATACCACCTTGAACTCCTTGTAGAACAGGTGGGATATAAATCCAAAGCATGCATAAATACAAATGAAACTGAGCAAACATGCTTCCATACTTTGATGATTGCTGGGACCTCTCAACATGACCACAAAAAGTCACTACCACTTGGCTGTCCCCCATTAACCCACCTAAGGTGTTTACATTTTGAGATTTGTTTGCAGCAAAAGGACTTCAAATCTTGTGCAGATCTCCTTCGGAAGCATCCACACTCTGTATTATAAGCCATGCTTCTACCAGATACTTTTGTGTTCATCTTCCAAAGTTTTAAAGAGAGCTCTCCTCTCAGTATCATTTTTCATCCCCTGTTTGCATATCCAAGGTCACGAACAAAGCAAGACAAATCAAATGAATAGCCATGTTGTTGGCAAATATCGATGGCTGAAGCTGTTTGCAGGAGGCAGGAAGAAACAATGTATACATTCTGAGGAGAGCAGGATTTCAGGGGAATTATTCTTTTAAAGCACTCAGGTTATTGCTCTTTCAAACATAGGGGAAAGTGAAATACAAAGGCAAGGATACTTTTAAAAAGGCAGCTTTAGCCACAGCTAAGAGCAGAGGATATGTGAACCCGTCTTGATTATTGATGTGGATTTCCTGCCTTGCTAGTTCACCGACTGCACATCTTTTCTTGTTGAATATTTTACTTACTTCATGCAATTTATATGCTGCTTGTTTGTAAAACGAAAACCAAAGCAGTTTACAAAAAAAGAATGTAACAATGAAACGAACAATGAGCTAACTACCAAAATAAAACACCGGTCAATGTTCTGCATATCTGGATCGGTTTGGCTAAATGAACATTTATTTATTTTTTGCAAACGCAGAATGTGGCACTTGTAACTTTGCTGGACTCCTGCTCCAATAAAGGAGGTAATTAGATTCCAGCAGAACAGAAGCTAATTTGTGGGTTTGATACAAAGCTGCTTTTAACATGGTCATAAAACCCTTTTCCAAAACACCAGCCATACATCACCATCACAATAAATCAAGTGGCTTTCAGCACTCCTTCTCAGATCTCTTTTTATTTAGATCGCTAATGATGATGCATTATTTATGGCTCTCTAATTGCTCCATGTTTTGGAAACAAGGTACTACATTTAAGAATTGAGACGGGAGCTGGGAAGAGATATAACAGATTGCTTGGAATTCCACCACCACCACCACCCTTGCCTATTACCTAGCAGTTCAAAAGCACACCAGTACAAGTACATAAATAGGTACCACTGCGGTGGGAAGGTAAACGGCATTTCCGTGCTCTCTGGCACTGGTCACGGTGTCCTGTTGCGCTGGAAGTGGTTTAGTCATGCTGGCCACATGACCCGGAAAGCTGTCTGCGGACAAACGCCGGCTCCCTCAGCCTGAAGCAAGATGAGCGCCACACCCTTTGACTGGACTTAGCCACCCAGCAGTCATTTACCTTCCCTACCTATTGTATTGTTTACAGATAGGTAGCCGTGTTGGTCTGCCATAGTCGAAACAAAATAAAAAAAATTCCTTCCAGTAGCACCTTAGAGACCAACTAAGTTTGTTCTTGGTATGAGCTTTCATGTGTCTGAAGAAGTGTGCATGCACACGAAAGCTCATACCAATAACAAACTTAGTTGGTCTCTAAGGTGCTACTGGAAAGAATTTTTTTTTATTTTGTTTATTGTATTATTATTATCATTATTAATATTTCTTACCCAAATATAAAACCTATATGAAATATAAAAAACAACACAAAATACTTCAAAAAGGTTATGCAATGTAGGGGAATCAGTTGTGAAACGGAGACCATTTGGGATGACTTCCATAAGGCAAATATCATATACTGTTGGATGCATCCACAGTCACTTATTTGGTAGTCTGAAGAATATCTCTGTACACACCTTTGTTGTTGTTGTTGTTGTTTATTTTATATTGCCCTTCGTCTGAAGATTGCAGGGCGCATCACAACATAAAAATACAAAATGGGAACACAGAATACATAATAAAACAAGAACAGAAATAAACCAATAACACACACCCCTCCAACAAATGCATTTAAAAGGCCATAGAATGATAATAATAATAATAATAATAATAATAATAATAATAATAATAATAATAATTTATTTATTTATACCCCGCCCTTCCCAATTTAAAAACTGGGCTCAGGGCGGCTAACAGCAAATATAAAACACTGATTAAAAGCGACTTAAAAACAGCTTAAAAACAGCATAAAATACAACATAAATGTAGCATCCATGTCAATAAAATTCAATAAAAATTCAGCATCATTTTTTGCAGGGGGAGAGGGAGGGACCCAGTTCAGTAACATTTTCTCCCGGCACCATTTTGGCATTAAGTAACATTAAAAAAAAAATGTTTTGTATTCTCCCCACCAGGCAGTTTTCCTTCTCTTGCGTGTGCAAAACTCTGAATTTCCAATGCAACTTGGTAGTTACGTGCATTGACTTGGCAATGTATGCCATTCCAATCTTGGCTGGTACATTTGCTATGAACTGAGGTTGCCAATTTATAATGCTAGCCTTATAATTTGGTTTAACTAATGCAACAAGGCCCCAACGTGAATGCAGTCATAGCCTTATGGTCTCTGGTAGCAGTGGGGTATGTTGGGGGGTGGAATATTAGGGAAGATGTCTGTGAGTAGTTGGTTCTGGAGGTCTGGCGGGGGAATTGGCAGCAGTATATTGAGGCTCTGCTAAGACCCCTCATTTACCTGAAAGCTTACATAGCAATCCTAATCATATAACTCAAGAGGTGAATCCTGCTGAATGCATTTGGTCTTACTCCCAGGTCTGTGGGATTAGGACTGCAGCCCTATTGTATTTATTTAAGGCTTATGTCCTCTTTTAGACAGTGGTTCTTTAATGTTCCTCTTTTAATGATTTTGCTTTAATCCGTTTTACTGTAATTTTAACTAAAGCTACCCCAGGAACCTGCTGTAAATCAGGTTGATAAATCAAATAAATATGCTGTGCTTCAGTTAAAGATTCCCAAATTGGCTCACAAAAGGATACAAAACAATACACTAAAACACAACATGACGGTCTTAAAACGGCAGAAGCAACACCACCACAAAGATAAAACCCAGTAGTCAATAAAAACCACCATTTAAAACCAACTTCAGTAATTTGCTGGAAGACCTCCAATTTTTATTTTTATTTTAAAGGGCTTTGCCGGCCAGCAGATGCAGCACCATTTTGCTATTACCTGTTGAAAGACCACGCCCTCTCCCAGGGACTCTATTGGGTGTTAAGATCAGCATAGGGGAGTCTCACCACACTCAAAATATTGTGGGGTCCAGGAAAGGACATTATCTGGGCCAGCCCCTAAGTTGTGGAATTCCCTCCTGCATCTTGCAGGTCTCTACTACTGTGTGATGAAGACACATCCATCAACCCTGAGCTTTGTCTATATATGTATAACTGATTTTAATGTTGGGAGCTCATGGTGAGCAGTGGGTAAGTCGTAGCAGCAGAAATGCCACAAGCGACTAGTCCTGGCGTTAGCATGTGATGTCACTTGGCATGTATTGAGGCCCATATTCAAGGAGGGGAGACCATTGGGCTCTCCTATACCTCCTCTTGGGTGGCGCTGTGGGTTAAACCACAGAGCCTAGGGCTTTGCCGATCAGAAGGTTGGCGGTTCAAATCCCCTCGGATGGGTGAGCTCCCGTTGCTCGGTACCAGCTCCTGCCAACCTAGCAATTCAAAAGCACGTCAAAGTGCAAGTAGATAAATAGGTACCGCTCCGGCGGGAAGGTAAAATGCCGTTTCCGTGCGCTGCTCTGGTTTGCCAGAAGCGGCTTAGTCATGCTGGCCACATGACCCGGAAGCTGTACACCGGCTCCCTCGGCCAGTAAAGTGAGATGAGTGCTGCAACCCCAGAGTCGTCTGTGACTGGACCTAATGGTCAGGGGTCCCTTTAACTTTATACCTCCTCTTGCTATCATTGCCTGTTCACTTGTTCACTCTCAGTGAGTGAGTCATGAGAAGGGCATGGCATGAAGAAGACACAGCAGCCTCCAGCTCCCTTGCTGTCTCTCTCTGGGAAGCTGAATGGTGGATTGGTCCCAAAGGACATGCAAATGGCAGTAGCAACCACTGGTGTCCGCAGTTTTTCATTTCCCAAGGAGAAAGTGATGAAAAGCATTTGAAGGAGGGAGGGAGGCTATTTTCCTCCACACACAAAAACAGAGAACTGTATTGCCTGTACATTTTGATTCATATCTAAGATGCTACATATGCCAGAAGCCAGAATAAATCACAGACACTTAACTTTGCAAATAACTGGAGATTTTACTCACAGAGTTTCCAGATGTTACAGCAAACAAGCCCCCATCCGTTGGCAGTAAAGTGAAGAAGGAAAAGGTTCCAAAATGACTTAAAAAGAAAACTACTTGGGTTTTCTTACAAAAAGGGACATATAATCTTCAGGTTAAGATGCAGGGTTGAAAATCTTCTTTTAGAGAGAGTCAGTTCACTTGCAGGGAGCCATGACTCCTTCTGTGTTTGTTCAAGGAAGCATAAAGGTAGAAAAAAATTGAGAAGGGAGGAGCAGAGGCTGCTGAAAGCCTACTAAGCCACACCCGCTTGCAACCTGAGCTCAGGGCTCAAGTTAACCCTTTCGCACATACAAGTGTGAGTCAGTAGCTTTATATTACAGCAAAGAAGCATTACTAGGTGTTATGTATTGAAGTTCTCACCCTAGGCCACTAGGGGTGTTGTGTATATAGTTTCACTCTGCCTACCGTGGCTGCAGTTCTCACTCAGGTCCGCACATGCAAATGAAGGATTGAGATTGCCGCTCACGGATTGGGTAGCTAGAGAGAGAGTTGCTACTGTTGCATGTTACTGAGTACTATATAAGCAGGCTGGCTCAGCCCTTCAGTTCAGTTCTGTTCCAGCCTAAGAATAAAGAGAGCTGCTTGGAGAATCACTGTGTTGTCTGCTATGTCCATCCACTATTTAATGCTACCTACCTAGAATAGGGATATATGAATCTGCCTGTTTTAGCTCCTGTCAACTTCTCATTTTTCCATTCATCAGTTCTCCCTCACCAGAATTAGTCAGCATTTTAGCACATGGTTCTCCTAATATACACATTTTGGTTATGCAAGCACAGTTTCCTAATAATGCATTTTTGTGTATGTTATTTCCAGGAATATATACATTTTAATGCACACTTTCCCTAAATACCTAATTTTTGGTTAGATAATTGCTGCTACCAACTGGATGGCATGGTCCAAAGAAGTGCAGGATTTGAAGGATAGCTGTGCTTCGGTTCATGTATTGCTTCAGGAAGTTCAAATTGGCAGTTCCCCATTAAAATGTGTGCTGAAACAAATTGCTACCTATCCCTAACCCAGATTGCTTTGAGAGCAACTGTGGAAACAGTAGCAAAGCATGGGGCTCATTACTGTCTGCACTGACTCACAGTAGCTATGCAGGGTCCCTGGGCCTAACTGCTGGTCCCTGAGCCATTCTGCATGCAAACCATATGTGTTCTACTACAGCATGTTGCCAGACATGTGTGTAAATGGGTTTACTTCAGTACAAAGGCTGCACTTTACTTTGTGTTCTGCATTATCAGGCTGTTTGCATATGCTCTGAGTTTTGTTTGTTTTTTTGTCTCTGTGGAGGCAGGTAATTCTTTCCTGCACATGGGACAAATATTCCCAGAAAAATTAACCACACGCAATCTTGACTGTTTCACTTGATTGCAGTGCGTAAGTAAGGAGCTGTCTTTATAGTTGCTCTGGGTGATCAGAAAAAGCCAGAAAGCCATTAATGCTTTTGCCCACGACACGAGGCAGTAACTGTGTGTGCTATTCTGAAATTGTCATTATACAAAAACTGACCTTTCACATTCAGATCCAGAGCACTTTGTGTCCTGTGCTGAAACATTTTGTGCTGTCATTTCTTACGGAAATGATATGAGTGGTTGTTGGCAAAGAATAGATTTCTTAGAAATCGTTTGAAGGCGCCTGATTATTTCCTTGTAAACCAGCAAGATGGAAATTTTCAATGTTCTTGCCTGGTCTCCATGCTCACAACAAGCGTGGGGTGGGGGGCACGGCTAGCCGCCCACAGCAGAAGAAGAAGATGAAGAGTTTGGATTCGATGCCCCACTTTATCACTACCCGAAGGAGTCTCAAAGCGGCTAACATTCTCCTTTCCCTTCCTCCCCCACAACAAACACTCTGTGAGGTGAGTGGGGCTGAGAGACTTCAGAGAAGTGTGACTAGCCCAAGGTCACCCAGCAGCTGCATGTGGAGGAGCGGAGACGCGAACCCGGTTCCCCAGATTAGGAGTCTACCGCTCTTAACCACTACACCACACTGGCTCTCACCACCTGCGCAGCAAGCATGAAGTGGGGTTGGGGGTGGCACGGCGATGTCACCCGCCCTCATGGCTGACACCCGGTGCGCACCGCGCCTCCTACACCTGCCTTCCTCCGCCAGTGATGCTCAATAAGAAATGCTGTCTGCTCGAGTCCACTGAAAAGGAGATGGATATCTGCTGAAAGTTGGTGTCAAGTGCACATTGCCTCCTTTTAAAAAAAATAAAAATGAATTAGTGGAACACTGCAGATAATTCCAATGATTTCCATACCATTGTATTGCAGTGGGACCTCAGAACTATTAATTACATATTGCTAGCATATTGCTGTTCTTCGGGGTTGGCTCTATTGTTAAGCAGAGGGAGATAGTGCCTTCAGGAAACTGGTTTTAGGTGTCATGAAAGAGCAGCAGTCAGGGCCCCACAATATTTTCGGGAGGGGAGCATAATGTCCAGAATATCAGGGGGCAGTGGAGGCCAAGTATGGAGCTGAGAGTGGCGTGGCTTCAGTGCCCAGCTCCATCTCCTGCTCCTGCTGCTGTTGCTGTGAAGGGGAAGGAGGGTCAAAGCAGCCCCCTGCTGGTGGCAGCTATTGAAGCCACTCTGCTGTAGCGTTCGGTTCTGCCCCAGGCTCTTCCCAATGTCCTGACATCATTCAAGTGCTATATCATGCACGGCATCACACATGTGATGTCAGCCCGCCCAATCGCCCTTGTAAGCTGGTGCCTATGGCTGCAGTTGTTAGCTATTTATTATATTAGTATTCTGTGTGGCATCCAGTGCTGTGCAAGTGGTTTCCTGCTTGTGAAATGAAACTCCCTCTTCCTCTCCTCTTCGTGTGCACCCCCCCTAACTGCTCCGGATTGCCCCTTAGCCTTATGGAGCAGGTCTTTAGGGCACGGGTAGGCAAACTAAGGCCCGGGGACTGGATCCAGCCCAATCGCCTTCTAAATCCGGCCTGCGGACGGTCCGGGAATCACTGTGTTTTTACATGAGTAGAAAGTGTCCTTTTATTTAAAATGCATCTCTGGGTTATTTGTAGGGCATAGGAATTCGTTCATTTCCCCCCCCCCAAAAAAAAATAGAGTCCGGCCCCCCACAAGGTTGAGGGACAGTGGACTGGCCCCCTGCTGAAAAGGTCTGCTGACCCCTGCTTTAGGGTATACTGAAGGGGTGCTGGAGATGGCTGGAGAGGAAGGGGAAGTTCTGCCACACATAGGGAAGATTGTTGCATAGGCAGAATTGCAGCACCGGATACAAGCTTTAGGAATGTAGCCAGCAAAGTTGTCCCTGGAGGCCTCAGGACATCTGCAGTGTGGTCTACATTCTTGAGAATTTGGCATGTGGCCAAATGGATTTTGGAATCCAATCTGAATTGCACACATCATTCCAGACTTCGGGCAGAGCAGAATGAATCCATTCTGTGCTCTGCTCAAACTATTCAGAGCAGAACCAATCTGCTTACCTAGATCATATGTTGATTATATGGCACTTGCTTTCAGAAAACAACAAAAAGAAGACAAATAACAACTGATAATAAGATGTGACAATTTAGATGGGCTGTCCAATTAGACCATTAGAGCCTCTTGCCAATATATAGCATTTCTGCCAATATATAACGAGTAAAGGAAAAAAATAGGGACCTGTAATTCTGTTGCATGACGGTGGGACACTAAAGCCTTTTATAGTTGGGGGTTACTTTGGGAGAGAAGCTGGACTTATTTTTTTAAGAAACAAAAGGTACGCCTGCTATATTATGCAGTGTCAAGTTGGACCCCAATCCTTGTCAGGGTTATACAACAACCAGACTTAACGTGGATACTGGTACCAGAGCTTGCAATAAACCCAGGTGCCAACTTTGTTGCCACATATGCCCAGACAACACCATTACTGGCCCCAGCAACATCAAACATAACATCTCAGGACTATTCAATAGTTCATCTTCTAACATTGTGTATGCCATCAAATGCCAACTTCAGCTCTCTATATTGGACAAACAGGCCAAATCCTATGCCAAAGGATAAGGTAAAGGTAAAGGGACCCCTGACCATTAGGTCCAGTCATGTCCAACTCTGGGGTTGTGGCGCTCATCTCGTGTTACTGGCCAAGGGAGCTGGTGTACAGCTTCTGGGTCATGTGGCCCGCATGACTAAGTCGCTTCTGGCGAACCAGAGCAGCGCACGGAAATGCTGTTTACCTTCCCGCTGGAGTGGTACCTATTTATCTACTTGCACTTTGACGTGCTTTCGAACTGCTAGGTGGGCAGGAGCAGGGACCGAGCAATGGGAGCTCACCCCGTCGCGGGGATTCGAACCGCTGACCTTCTGATCAGCAAGCCCTAGGCTCTGTGGTTTAACCCACAGCGCCACCTGCATTATAAATGGACATAAATCTGACATCAGGAATCACAAGACGGAGAAACCAGTAGGAGAACACTTCAGTCTCCCAGGACATTCTATACAGCAGGCACGTCCAACAGGTAGATCGTGATCTACTGGTAGATCACTGGACGTCTGTGGTAGATCACTGATATAGATCACTGGCTCCCTCCAAAGAAGCTCAACAACTTTGGTTCCCCTAAAAAAAAACCTCACGATTTTAGCCCTGCTCTCCTTCTCCCTAAAAAAAGCTCAACAACTTAGACCTGAACCTCCCAAAATGGGGTAGATAGATCATTGCCAGTTTTTAACTCTGTAAGTAGATCGCAGTCTATTGGGAGTTGGCCACCCCTGCTATACAGGATCGCAAAGTGGCTGTCTTATTACAAAAGAATTTCAGAAATAGACTGGAAAGAGAAAGTTGCTGAATTGCAACTTATTACCAAACTTAAAACCATGGAGAGACCTGGTCTGAATAGAGACATTGGATTCTTATCTCATTATACATGATAAAGCTATTTTTAGCCATCTCACCCCTTGCTTTTTCCTGTAAGACCAATTGCAGTCGTTAACAGTCGTCAACAGGTTTTCCACACCTATCAGCCAATCACCCATTCCCACCACCCTTCTGAGTAATACCCCTCCCCACCCTCTCACTATATATAAGGGTCTGGTGACTTCTGTTTCAGTGTATCTGAAAGAAGTGTGCATGCACACGAAAGCTCATACCAAGAACAAACTTAGTTGGTCTCTAGGGTGCTACTGGAAGGATTTTTTGTTTGCTTGTTTTGACTACAGCAAACCAACATGGCTACCTACCTGTAACCAAGCAGTATATAAACATACGGTACTATTCAAAATAGCAGCAATTCAGTGTCCCATTCATGCAAGGATTGCCACTAGCACAACAGAACTTTTTGCTCCTCTTCTCCCCACTATGCAGCCACCCAGTCTGTTCTGTGGGCTACCCTAACCCTCTGGAGCAGATTTGAGGAGGGTGCAAGATAGGAGAGGTTGGGGGGATATGAGGGTGGCCTGTTGCACTAGCAGTAATCCTGGCACTAACAGAATGGGTTAGCTGACCACTTATACAGTGGTACCTTGGTTCTCAAACGCCTTGGTTCCCAAACGCCAAAAACCCGGAAGTAAGTGTTCCGGTTTCTGAACGTTTTTCGGAAGTCGAACATCAAATGTGGCTGTCGATATTGTTTCCGGGGCACCTGTCCCTATCAGAAGCTTCGCCTTGGTTTTTGAAAATTTCGGAACTCAAACGGAACAGATTTATTTCGGCACTTTTGTTTTTGCTATTTATTTTGGGTTTTTGTTTTTTTGGCTTTTCCAGTTCATTTGTTTTATGTGACTGTGACTGCAGAAACGGATAAAAGCCCCCCCCCATCCAAACAATGACTATCATCGGTGCAGGTAAGGAAAAAATAATAATTTTAATTTTTATCATCTACAATACTGTCTTATTTATTTTATAGTATATTTTATAGCATAGTATAGTATTGTACGTAGGTTTTCCACATGTATGAAGAAGTGTGCATGCACACGAAAGCTCATACCAAGAACAAACTTAGTTGGTCTCTAAGGTGCTACTGGGAGGAATTTTTTTTTTTCATTTTGTTTTGACTATAGTACATTGGTTATTGCTTTCATTTTATGGTTCAATGGTCTTGTTCGATAGTAAAATTCATGTTCAACTGCTGTTCCAGGGGTTGTTTTTAAAAGTCTGGAATGGATTAATCTGTTTTGCATTACTTTCTATGTGAAAGCACGCCTTGGTTTTGGAACGCTTAGGTTTTGGAACAGACTTCCAGAACGGATTAAGTTTGAGAACCAAGGTACCACTGTACTAATAATCAGCACTGGATTCTGTGGAAACAGAATCATCTTATTCCCCTAATTCAAATGCTGTTCATGCATTATCCCTGGTAATGTCAGGAAATGTAATCTTCTGCAAAGAACCACCATACAGAATGGAGTTCTGCAACACAAGTTTAATATTCAGTGGTTTCGGGCTCCCACATCAGCAGACTTTCAGCCAATTCGTTACTGGGCATTGGGAAGGTCCTATTTTTAGGAGGGAAAAGCAGGATATAAATATTTTAATTCCTAAATAAGTAATCTGCCGTGGGACTGCACGCAGTTTAAATCCAAGCACAATAAAGAGGGCAGTGCTTTGGGTTAGGTGAAATGCAATCTCCAGAAGCTATAGCTTGTGAGTGCCAGCCTGTGGCATGAAATCACTTGAAGAGAAACATTAGGACGCAGTTGAGGAACACATTATTCCTCCTGATCCAACATCAACTCTCATTTTGAATGCAAGCGTAAGATTTGAATGTAATGCAGTGGACAGGGGCAACAGTGGACAGTAGTTTCTCCGCAGCTCAACCCCAACGGGATACCTTGGCTTGTCTGTCTGCCTCAACAGCGACAAAAAAAATCAGAAATAGAAATCACTGCAGTTCGGCATGCATCGAAATGAGGCCCGAACTGTGAGGCATTTCCTCTATGATCAAATCTGAACTCCTTCCCTTTTGTGTGTTCCCATTTATTCTGGATGATAGCACTATATAGGAAGGAAAAATATCCTTTAGGATTGGAACAGATGCTGCCGTCAATATATGTTATAAAATACCCTCTTTTCCCATCCAGTGCCTAGCCATTATTTAGTTGGGCAAGATATCCTCAACCTACAAGGGGGTGGGAGATGGCAGAGAGAAGAATTTGCATTTTTGTAGATTTACTTGCAGTGTTGCGAAGAGTCATAAATATTACCTTTCAGAAGGGGAAAAAAAAAATTAGTTTCCCGGACAAGCGCTTAGGAAGGAATTGGCTTTCCATGGGGTAAAGAGAATTTGGCTGGAGCAGCGAAGCTGACTTGATTGATATGGGGGGGGGGGAAATGAGAAACCGCAAGTTTTTATTTCTGTGAACTGATCAGATGGTGAAAAAATAGTAGCCACAGGGAGGTCAGATTTTGGATTGGATTGGGGCCATAGTTTTAGGAGCGAGGCTGGGCTTATTTCTTCCTTCACAGAAGCTCAAGCTTCTTAAAAAAAAGAAAAAAAAAGAGCGCAAAAAGCACTGAAAAGAAAGTGGAGTTTTCTACTTGCAAGTAAAAATGTAACTGCTGCTATTAACAAGAGCCAAAGAAATGCACACCAAATTGTACGGTGCTTAATTGCTGGCTTAATTACTGAAGAGTCGAAGGAGCTGGTTGAAGGAGCTGGGTATGTTTAGCCTGGAGAAGAGGAGACTGAGAGGAGATATGATAGCCATCTTCAAATATCTCAAGGGCTGTCACGTGGAAGAGGGAACAAGCTTGTTTTCTCCTGCTCTGGAGGGTAGGACTCGAACCAATGGCTTCAAGTTACAAGAAAGGAGATTCCGACTCAACATCAGGAAGAACTTCCTGACAGTAGGAGCTGTTGGGCAGTGGAACAGATTCCCTCAGGAGGTGGTGGACTCTCCTTCCTTGGAGGTTTGTAAGCAGAGGTTAGATGGGCATCTGTCATGGATGCTTTAGTGTTTGTGCTTAAATGTGTTTGTGAAACGAGGACTATTGTTTTTTTTTTAAAAAAAATATTTATTTGTGTTTTTATCTTGTGAACCATCCTGAGGTATTTTGATGAAGGGTGGTATAAAAATCTAAGAATTAATAATAATGGTTGTGATTCCTGCATTGCTGGGGCTTGACTAGATGACCCTTGGGTTCCTTTCAAAGTCTGTAATTCTACTATTCTGTCCTATGAGTAGAATCCATTGCTTTGTGTAATACCTAGCTATAGTATACAGTTCAATGATGCCATAGTGCCCAGTGTTGGAAGTGCAGCAGCAGGAATAATTCAGTTTCTAACTTAAGTGTCAGTTCTGTCAGTGTTTTAGACAACTAGCAGCCAATCAGAATGGCATGATATCTAGTGAGGTAGCACATGCTCTGATTGGCTGTTTAGTTCTGAGGGAGTTTTTCCTCTGTATGCTTAGTTGAATGTCCCTCTGTTATGTACAAGGCCTAAAATAAGAAAGGCAAAACCTCTCTGTTCCTTTCTCCTCACATTACGGACAGTTCTTTCTTTGTTCAGTAAAGTGTTATCAGGATTTATTTTCTGTCTGGACTCTCTGGTACAGTATTTAAGTGACTTGGCTAAAATCCAGTCCTTTCCTTTAAGTGCTTAAAAATTGTTCATGTAAATCATAGTGTTTGTTATGTATTGAAGTTCTCACCCTAGGCCACTAGGGGTGTGTGTATATAGTTCATTCTGCTGCAGTTTTCACTCAGGTCCGCATATGCAAATGAGGGATTGAAAAGTGACGTTCAGGGATTGGTTAACTACAGAAAGTTGTTACTGTTGCTTTGTAGCTGAGTTCTATATAAGCAGGCTGCTGAGGCCTTCAGCTCACTTCTGTTCCAGCCTGAGAATAAACAAGAGCTGCTTGGAAATCACTGTGTCGTCTGCTGTGTCCACTCACAACTTAACAGTGTTCATAAATTACATGTTATAAACATGTGTCAGAATCTTTATCATGCTGCTTTGAATGGGGAAATTGTTTTATACGGATGGCTTTCAAAGGTTGTGGAAGATATGGTAGTTAAATAAAAATATAAATACTGAAAAATTAATAAAATGGAAGGAAACTTGAAGAAAAGAGGGTATGAAAACAGAGAGCAAATAATAATCTTTTTTTAAAAAAAATAACAATAATTCAAGGGCTCATAATTACTGAGTCAAGGAAGAGAAACTTTACTGAACTTTGAGTAATCATCTGCTGCCACCTACACAAGGAGATTAGGGAGATCATAATGAAATCTTGAAAATGAGAAGCTAGGAGACCCTTTCTAATTATCTCCATGATTCAACATGAAGAGAAGAAAGAAGTCATAAGATGTATTTATCTAGCTTCATTTGAAAAAGAGAGCAGTACTCTCTGGTGTAAGTATCACAGGGGTCAGGTCTGCCAAATCTCCAATAACTGAAATCCTACACTTCTACACAAAGATGCGTTTATGTTTAGGATGTGAGAAAGTAAGAACTTTCAATATTTAGAGGATCATAACCCACAGAGACTGTGGGGGTGGACACTGAAATCTTGGATTTGGTTTGAAATGAGGTTCACTGTTGATCCTGCTACTAGCTAATTTCTTCACCCCTTTACTAAGCAAGCAAGCAAACAGCTCCATTCCCCTTAGTTTTAAGAATGCCAAGGATAACAAGCATCGAAGAAGCCCAAGTTCGGTTTTGGGACTTGGAATTTGGCTGCATACCGTACACAGCCCTATTGCTTTCTTACCAAATTTAGCTGAAATCAGTGCATATTGGAATGGTTTGGAACTTGACTCAAAAATGGCATCCTGTTGTGTCCAACCACAGACAAAATCCCAACCATCCATTATATGAACTTGGGCAACAATGACCGTTCCTCACATCAAATGGGGTGCACATTTCGCGTGGTCGCACGCAGCCCCCTTGGATTCCAGTGCAGCACCGGGCAGTTCGGACTGGCACCACCTTCCCAGGCAGGATACCTGTGGTCTCTGCTTACCCCAGTCAGCCGCCAATCCCACCTGGGGAGGTGCTGCCGGCGGATTGGCCAGGTAGGAGGAGGAATCACACAGCACACACAACAGAGGGTGTAGCTTACCTGGGAGCTTCTCCCACCCTCCACTCCCTCAATTAATGCTTACTGTCAGGGTCGAGTCAGATGAGGAGGAGTGATGGCAAGCCCCCCCCCCCTGACAAGGCAGCACCCACAGAGGAATCTGAGGAATTTGTACCTGGGGAAGACTGGTGGCGGCATTCCTCAGAAGAGGAGGAATCTGACAGGGAGGAGGAGGGAAGACCAGAGCTAGAGGAAGAAGTGGGGCCAGGAGCAGGTCCCAGTCAGGAGGGGAATCAGCCGATCCCCTCTCCTCCTCCCTTCTCAGCTGTAGAACGCCGAGCTGAGAAGCGAAGGCGGCAATTAGAGACAGCTGTAGCTCATAGGAAGCGTGGGAGTGAACCGGCTTCTTAAGAAAGCTAGCTGCCCTATTCCACAGCGTCTGCAACGATTGTGCTGGGCGTGTGGTTGCTTTTGCTCGTCTTGTTCCTGTGTTCCTGGTTCATACCTGACTGACTTGGCTTGTTCTGACTTGGACTGTCTCTGATTTCGGCTTCTCTTGACCCCAATACTGATACCTGACTTTGGCTGGCTTCTGACCTGGACTGTTGACCTCGGCTTATCTCATCCTGACTGCTGCGCTGCAGCACACCAACTTGTTGGCGCCCTAACACTTACTTTGCAGGTTAACCTCTTTTCCACAGGCACACAAGCACGCAAGTGCTGCTATGACAAGGCCGCTGTTGAAGGGCCGGAAACGAATTTCCATGCATTGGCAGGTTTCCCCTTTCCCATAGCAATTTGTCACAACTTTGGTGGTTGCAGGCCTTGGGCGGAATCCTTTAGTCATCTTCCTAAATGGGGGTGTGGGGTGTGGGGCGGTGACCCCATGCCCCCATTGCGGCATCGATACCAGGGTTCCCGTTAAAGGAGTATTGGGGGGAGGCATTGACCATACGCCCAGAGGTTGTCACTGCCCTCCCCCTCCAGCAGTGGCGAACAGGGGGGCGGGCTATATGCTTGAACACATGTTCTCCAGAACTAGCCCAATCCCCTCCCATGCTGAAGTTACCCAGATCCCCGGCTGGGAAGGATAAACACCCAATGCCTGAGCCAAGGTCTCCCTACATCTGAATCTTAATAAAGTTGTGGCCAATTTTAATCCCATAGCATGTTGTCTTGTGTCATTATTCTGCTCGGGGGCTGCCTGGGGTTTGGGGGACTTCGCCTGACCGTGCAATATCTTCAGAGGCATCCAAAGCAGATTAAGAACAGAAGAAACGACAAAGAGCCTGCTGGATCAGGCCAGTGGCCCATCTAGTCCAGCATCCCTTTCTCACAGTGACCCACCAGCTGTCTACAGAAAACCCACAGGCAGAAGCTGTGTGCAACAGCACACTTCCTTCTTGCGATTTCCAGCAGATGCTATTCAGAGCTGTACTGCATCTCTGACAGTGGAGACGGAGCATAGCCATCAGTGTTAGGAGCCAGTGACAGCCTTAACCTCTAGGAAGTCGTCTAACTCTCATTTTAATAGGTTTCATTTATGAGTGGCCTCCTATGGAATATCTCGAAGCGATTTCACAACAGAATAAGGGCAATAAAAAACATCCATAATAAAACATATATATATATATATATATATATATATATATATATATATATCCATAGACAAAAACAATTTCAAATCCAATACCGATATGTAATAGGATAATAATCTCCACTTAGAAAGCTTTGTGAAAGAGAAATGTCTTCAGCAGGTGATACATAACAGGGCAATATTCCAGATGGTAGCTGGTGCCACACTAGAGGCCTGATTCCTACATCATTCAGGATGATGATGATGATGATGATGATATTTGTATGCCGCCCATGTGACTGAGTTGCCCCAGCCACTCTGGGCGGCTCCCAACAGAATATTAAAAACATGATAAAACATCAAACATTAAAAACTTCCCTGCCTTCAGGGCTGCCTTCAGGTGTCTTCTAAAAGTCAAATAGTTGTTTATCTGTTTGATATCTGATGGGAGGGCGTTCTACAGGGCAGGCGCCACTACCAAGAAGGCCTTCTGCCTGGTTCCTTGTAGCTTCACATCTTGCAGTGAGGGAACCACCAGAAAGCCCTCTGAGCTGGACCTCAGTATCCAGGCTGGATGATGGAGGTGGAGACACTCCTTCAGCTGTACAGGGCCAAGGCCGTTTAGAGCTTTAAAGGTCAACACCAACAATCTGAATTGTGCTTGGAAACATACTGGGAGCCAGTGTAGATCCTTGAGGTCCAGTCCTTTAGGATGGACCTCCTTTTGAGTTGGTACAAACAAGAAGTCCTCCCCTGCAGATCCCAGTGATCAGTTGGGCATCTGAGGATTGACACAATCTTTTAGGTTTCATGGTCCCCAGCTCCATAGGAGTTTGAGCACCAGTGCCAGCGTCTCGAAATTAGCTAATTGGCAGCCATTGACTGATTCCTTGATTGCATATGCCCTGGCACACAGTGGGGAAACGACGTCATTTGGGTCCGAGGGACTGAAGATTGATGTTTCGTTGTTATCCTACAATGATGGGAGCAGACTCTTTTCCCCACTCACCATGTATTAAAAACAACAACAATGGGATTAAAGGCACAAAGGAGGTGGGATCGAATGAATGAACACACCAGCATTTTATTTTTTCATTTTACAGAAGGTAGCACTCTCTCGTTCTGTATGGAAACCAACGTCTAATGAGCACATTTCATGATGAATAATCGGCACAGTCAAATTTAAGCTTGACTATTTTTTAATTAGAGCTGACATTTCCACCCTCGCTGTTGTATTAGAATTGATTGTATTGCTAAAAGATTAATGGGTGTGATGATTCCGTTGCTTATTTACATTTTCTTACTCAACCCATCCTGAAGGCTCAGAACATCCAACGACACATTAAAAACAACCAACAGCAACCCAGTGCAGATTCAGCCCATTAAGATGAATGAAATAAATGAACCAGCCTTGGCCTTGGCACTGTTAAAAGCCAGATGAAATGGATAGGGTTTCCCAGTGCTTCTGAAATACAGGCTTCTGGGTACAGATCTGCCAATATCAGGTTCTCATTTTTCCAGTCTTAAATTCAGTTTTCTACATTTCCTCAGCAATTTACACTCATCCTCATCAGAATTCTTTTGGAAGCAATTTTCCCTGAAAACAGCACATCGTTCTGCCTGGACACTGAGGACCAGCTCCGAGGGCCTTCTGGCGGTCCCCTCCTTGCAAGAAGCCAAGTTACAGGGAACCAGGCAGAGGGCCTTCTTGGTAGTGGCCTGCCCTGTGGAACGCCCTCCCACCAGATGTCAAAGAGAACAACTACCAGACTTTTAGAAGACATCTGAAGGCAGCCCTGTTTAGGGAAGCTTTTAATGTTTGATGGACTATTTGTATTTTAATATTCTGTTGGAAGCCGCCCAGAGTGGCTGGGGAAACCCAGCCAGATGGGTGGGGGGTATAAATAATATTATTATTATTATTATTATTATTATTATTATTATTATTATTATTATTATTTTAGTTTCACTGATTTATGCATTTTTATACACATTTCCCGCCATATATATGCATGCTTGTGCACAATGCACCACAAAATTCACAGGTGTGTGAATTTCAAAGGATAACAGCTTTGGTCTGTGCATCTGTTCGAGAAGTCCGAATTAAGCAGTTTCTCATTAACACGCAAACAAAATCAAATTTCTTGCCCATCCCTTCTTGGAGGAACTCAGCTGAATAAGGGAATTATGTTTCTGAAGCAGGAACCAAGAGGACCTCTTTGTTCCTGAAATGGTGCACAGATAGTAAGCCCCAAAGCTAAAGCCACTGCAAGGAGACTTGATGGAGGAATCCCAGTCCAAAAGACATTGCAACCTAAGCAGTGTGAGAAAGGGAAGGAGCCTGTTGCATTATGTTCTGGAGGTGGTGAGTGCAACCAACAGACCCCCCCCCCTTTTGATAAGCATCATTTCTGGCGGGCTTTCAGTGAAGAGCAGGAGCTTGTTTGCAACTAGCAAAAGGGCACTGGAAAAGCAATTTTGGAGGAGAGGCAATGCAAACAGGGGGAAAAAGAAATGTGCCTGCAGGAAGCAGTGAGGAGGCTGGTCTATCCTGATGCCTCTCTTATTTCCCTCAGTTTATTTTAAAAGGAGCTGAAATGAACATGGCAGTATTTGTGGCCATGCTCCTGCATCGCTGTTTAAATCTGTGCATCTCACAGAAAATAAGGCTTTGTTGATTGAGTACAGCGGAAGGAACGGCAAGATCTGCTTAGAAAAAGTGAAGGCGTAGAATGCTTCCTGAACACTTATGTAAACAAAAAACAGCGCGTGCACACACACACACACACACACACACACATATACAACTCTGTAAACTGGCCTGGTGTACACAGTGTTCATTGAACGTGCAATATGATATTTCCTTCCTTGCGTCCTGAGTGATAAAGGCTAGCCGTCTGCAGGTAATAGATTAATATAAGTCCTGTTCAGGTATTCTGGACCACATGATTAAACTTGACAGATCAGGATATTTGAACCATGAGTGCAGGCCCACCTCCACCCTTGCAACCCTGATGGCCCCATCTTCTTCTTGTTCTTTGGCGATCACTTGTAGCAGAGTAAGATTGTCTTCCATAAACACAGTCTTAACAGTGAGTCCGTAAGTGACTGTGGAGACCAATTCTGGATCCACACGTCATTCCACAATGGGGACATATGTTTCCGGGCGGGAGTCCAACAAATTCCAGAAGTCTCTAAGGAACCACGGCGCCATGTTCTGGAGGGCACCAGGGAAGAGGTCCGGGGGCCATGTCAGCAGCTCAGTAGGGGCGGCAGCCTACACACCGCCAGGGGGAGACAGGAGGAGGTGATCGGCGGTGGCAAGCCGGGCGTGCAGTGATCAGCCCTCCCTCCCTTCCTCCCTCCATCTGTCCCTCTCTGGCTAGTGTGCGCGTCCCGCCCGGGAGGCTGGCGTGATCCCCAGTGGCTGCCCCTCCTCTCGGCGCCGCAATTGGTCACCAGAGCATTTCTTCAGCCTGCCACTGCGCAGGACTGGAGGAGGGCACGGGGCGGCTGGGGAGGAGCTGGAAGGGGTCCCTGTGGAAGGGATCCACATGGAACGCGAGCTGAGATCAATCCCGGCACCTATTCTCTGTGCCCTGCGCGCGTCCAGCCTTACACCTGGAACGGGATCCTGTGTGGAGAGAGGGGGTGGTGGAGACCTCCCTGCTGGAGGAGTCACCCTCCAGCTGCTGCCCTCCTGGAGGGAAAGATGGGCGTGGGGGGGCGCCAGAGGGATCCTTGCACCACAGCGCCAGATAGGCTTAAGACGGCCCTGCACATTAACACTCTATTAGCCTGTGTGTGATGAAACAGGAGGCTTGGTGGCTAGAACGCATGTGACGTAAATCTTGATCTGAACCTGACAAGAAATTTGTGAGGTAGCATTACCATGCCTGCTACATGGTGGCAGTGGCAAAGAAAGGTTGCGTGCCCTGCACCATTGCACTCACAAGTAGCCATCCAGCAGAGCTTTTATGAGTGGTGAAGGGGCTTCCGTCATCTGGTCAAGAGAGTGTTTCTCTGAACCCCTCAGATTCCTGCTGAAACAACTTTGTGAAGCACTTTAGGGTCAAAGTCGCTCAGAAATGGACAGAATAGTGTGCCACAGTTGGAGCAAGTCCATTGGAAGCCCTTGGTGCATTATTCAGGGGCACCAATGAAGGTGTTCACAGGTCCTCTTTTGGTGATTCCTACCTTAATGGACCAGCCTCCATGGACTTGAATCAGGGAGTAGGATGAATGAATAGTAGAAGCAATGCAACAAACTAAAATACTGGAACTCAACAGTGGCAATTCATTATAGTGATGTGTCAAATGTATTATTTCAGTTAACAATTCATACTAAGAACTTGGGGAACCTCAGCCACGGGGGGGGGGGGGGCTACTTCTGCACATTTTGCACATGTCTAATAATAGGGCTGGCCCTGGAGGCACACAGACTGAGAGTTTTATATCATACAGTCTCTGACTTTCTTGGGTGCTCTGTGCACCCATGCGTATGTTTGACTGCCCCTTCTTTTCGGAAGGTGGCTTCTCTCAGGGTCATAACACAAGTGTAAAAACATTATGAGGTGCTGATTCAGGGTGTGAGTCATCACATCAGTAACCAGGATCTGGTTCTGGTTCTTAGGGGACTGTCCCCAGCAGAAAGTCAAGGTGGGAGGGATTGAGGCTTCTACAATGGAAGGCATCTGACATGTTCACATTTTCCTGTAATAATGCATTTTCCTGTTTCTTTTTCAGGGTCTACAGATGGGCCCTATTAGACAGCTGGAGGATAAATCGGCAAGAGTTGGCCACCTTAGACTTTGCAGATGGAACTTTGATCTTATTTTCCCTTTCATGCCGTGTATTATGTTTTATTAAATGAGTGTTGTCTTACACTGAATGCACAGGCTCCCATTCTCCCTCACTCACTGTGCAAAATAATTTTGTACTCAGCTGTTGCAGTCGACCCCTTTGTTTAAAATCTGAAGCAAATTACTCACACAACAGAGAGGGAGGGGGGACTGGAATAAAAAATATAGGATTACAGTGGTACCTCTGGTTGTGAACACGATCCATTCCGGGGTGCCATTCGCACCCCGAAAAGTCCGCAAGCAGAGCGGCACTTTTGTGCATGCGTGAAGCATGATAGAGAGCTTCTGCGCATGCGCGCGTGGCGGAACCCAGAAGTAAACACTTTTGCCACGTTCTTAACCCGAAAAAACACAACATGAAGCGTCTGCAAGAAGAGGTATGACTGTATTTGGGCCTACCTGTATTAAGGACTGTGATAGCCCAAAGCATATTCCAATGAAGTTATACGTTGCAATGCCACCTAAAGACCACATTCTTCATCAAGCTCTCATTTGACTCATGTCGGTCAATTTCCAAATCTCTGTCTCACCTTCTTCTGACTCAGTACCTTTCTTTGCTCAATCCCAAATACCAAACTGGCCATTGGTTTTCAAACCATGCAAAGATGAGGAACACGATGAACAAAGATGGTGTGCATAATGTCCCAAAATGATTTTAATGAACTGTTGTAACTCATGGAAGGAGTCAAGGCAAACTTTGGGATGGGTAAGTCAATGAAGTTTCTCTCACTGTGCATAAGTACAGCCTTGCTGGATCACACCAACTGTCCATCTAGTTCAGCATTCTGCTTCCTACCCAAAATGGTCAATGAGATGCCACCTTGAAATTTACCTGCAGGGGTCAATGGCAATTGATCTCACAGTTGGATATGGGTCAGTTTTCTACACCTGCTTTAGGACTTGGTCTGAGGGCATCAGATGCAGCTACCTTGCTGAAGTGTAATTGGATCTTTATCTGGTCGCTTCCTGGATAGGTGACTGTTCCAATGCTGCCTTGGGTTTCCTGATTTTGGTGGTGAGCGGGCAGGAAGGCAGTTTGGCCCAGACATTCAAGCTCAGAGGGAATCTAAAATTTAGACACTGATTATTATAATTTTGCCATTTGGTAAGTTTCACAGTTTGTTTTCATGCACATCGGATCAAATTTTGACTCTCTCAAGAGAGCTCCCATCACTTTGTCCCAGCTCCTGCCAACCTAGCAGTTTCAAAGCACACCAGTGCAAGTAGATAAACAGGTACCGCTGCAGTGGGAAGGTAAATGGCAAATCTGTGTGCTCCGGCTTCCATCATGGTGCTCCATTGCACCAGAAGAGGTTTAGTCATACTAGCCACATGACCTGGAAAGTTGTCTGCGGACAAACGCCCTCTCACTCGGCCTGAAAATGGAGATGAGTGCCACACCCCATAGTCAAATTCAGCTGGACTTAACTGTCCAGGGGTCCTTTACCTTTACCTTTCACATGAACAACACACCCTTTCAGTCTCCTCCTCCTCCTCCCACTTTACTTATGGAAATGACTCAAAGCGACTTACAAACACATAGATATGCTAAAATCGATCACAATAAACATAATCAATGGAACCTGGAAAAAAAACAACTAAAGGCATGCATACAAATAAAAGACAGGTCTAGCAGATCCTGCCCTACCAAAAGAGGCCAAAAATACTTACAAAACTTTCAAACTAAGAGCCAAAAGCCAGAGTAGAAAGGGTTATTGTTGTTTTTGCCTGGTGGTGCCTAAAACTAGGCAAAAAGAGGGTGCCAGGCAAGTCTCTCTGAGAAGAGCATATCAGTGGAGAGACATCTCTGTAATGACTTGCTCTGGCATTGTCATCCCCCAAACCTCCTGTGGACAGGTCACATGGAGAAAGAACACAGATGGCAATTGCAGGGTCTAGGTCAGTTCTTATGAGAAGAGATGGCCCATGTCTTGAACAAACCACGGAACATGGAATATTTGGGAGGATGGAACCAGTAGGGATAGTGACAGTTGAAAACACTGGCACTATTAAGGTAAATTCAACAGTATAACGTATTTAAGAGGGTGTAAAATGGGGGGAACGGATTTAGATGGATATACAAGAATATTCAGGAACTATGGGTAAATTAAAAGAACCTTGGAAGGGGAAGGAGGGAAGTCGTTGAATGTATGGGTATAATGAAAGATGTTCATGTGGGAATGTAAAACTTGAAAACTTTAATAAAAATTATTTTTGAGAGAGAGAATAGCTGAAGGAGGGCATAAGGCAACTTGTATATATTCGGCTCGGCAAGATTGCCTGCAAGATTCCATTTTGATGCATGAGCAATCACATTGTCGCTGCGAGACGGAGAACTCACAAAGGCCACACAGCTTGTCCCTGGCTGTGCTTATGCTGATGAGCTGTGGTGAATCCAGGGCCGTGGCATTTTCAAAGGATTTGAACAACACGTGAGGGCGATGCAGGCCATCTAAGGGATAGGGGAAAGTTCACACTAATTGTTATAACTACTGGATCCATTTTGTCACCAGCCTGACTCCCAATAACGGTCATTTATTAAAAGCATATTTATTTGTTATACAAATATAGCTGTAACAGGTGCACCCCCGCCCCCCGCAACCGAGCAAATTATCTGAAATGTGTCTTAAAAGCATAATGTTTTGATGAATGCAATGGAACGCAGAAAGGGCCTGGGTTGTTTTCTATTATTATCACCACCAAATCATTTACGGTCTCCTTCTAATCAAATCACGGCAAGCCTCCCTATTGAAAATAATTGATTATTTCGAGCAGTTCTTAAAAGACAACATGGGGGCAAGGGGGAAGAATTGTGATTTCCATGCCGAGTTAGAAGCAGATTTGTCAGAGCGTGTCATCCAAAGTGTCCGTTGCACCGGGAGGAGATTCTGTATATATTGCAGGGACATAATGGTATGTATTCCAAAGGCCACTTTTTCACTGACAGATTTTACAAATGAGCCTCTCCACTGCCCAGATAGAGCTCAATGGCAAAGAAATTAATATCCCGGGCACTGACACTTATTTAGGAAAACAAGATGAATGCTGAGAAAATAAATGACTTGTTAAGTTTGGGGGAAATGCACTTTTCACATTGCAAAGAAGAAATGGCCCAGTCTAGCATTGTCACGGAGGAAAGAGACCGAGTTTTCCTTATGCTTCTAATATAGGGAGGTGGCAAAACGAATGTGGGCTCAGTATCAAAACAAATGAAACCCACCGAGGGTCTTGTGGTACCTTAAAGGCTAACCAATTGTATGATGCCATGAGCTTCTGTGGACTAGAGCCCAACTCATCACGATGCAAACAAGCAAACAAAGAAATAGTGTTGGGCTACTCTCTTGAGAAAAAGTAAAATGGTGATGAAATAGATATATTTATAGATAGCTAGATATTTGTTCAGGCTATGTTGGATATGGCAGACATTTTGCTGCCTGAGGTGAACCAGAAAATACACCCTGTCCCCCCGAGAATCTTGGGAATTTCAGTTTGTTAAGGGTGCTGGGTTGAAGCATGGATAGGGAATATCAGGCTTGGGGGCCAAATTCAGCCCTCTAGGTCTCTCTGTTGGAGTTCAGGCCTACCCTCTCCAGTCCTGCTTTGCATCCTCCTTGAGTGTATTTGGCTGACAGAAAGGTGACTTTTAACACCCAACGCTTCTTGCTTGCCTGAATGGAAGAGAGAAAGGGATGCATATGTATGAAGGAACTAACCTACCAAAATAAAATTCACACTCCTGGCTTTGGCCACTTTTGCTTCTGTCCCACTCACCATTGACATATGGCCGTCAGAAGTTCACCCAGTAAACAATGCGGCCCTTGGGATGGAAAATGTTCCTCATCCCTGGGTTAGAGTGTTAGAACTGGATCTGCATCATATCCATGAGGCCCACATGAGAGAAACAGTCGCTCTCTCTTGGCCTACTTCAGACGACTGTTGTGAAGATAAAGGGTGAGGTGGGGGCAAGGAAAGAAGGCTTCTTACGAAGAATAAAAGTGTACCCCTGTGTCAGTTACCTATGGGTTAAGCACAGCCAGGAAGTACAGAAGGGAAGTACGACATGGAGGAAAACAGCTGACTAAATTGCGCTGGAAGATTGAGAACCTGCACATTCCTTAGCTGTGATCCCTGCATTTCTGGGGGTTGGACTAGATTAAACTTGAGGGTCCCGTCTCTATGATTCCGTGATTCAAGACATTTATGAGATTGTGCTGCAAACTGATTGCTGTTTCGATCCAATAAACTTTGCATCCCTGCAATAAATGCAATTCTGATCAGGCTCTCTTCCAGCTCTGACAGCGCACTCCTTTCAAACAGCAAGATATGTATTCAGAGTGCTTCTCCCCATCCATCCAGATACTGATTCTGTATTCAGTCTCACACGTTAAATCTTTTGTGTTATTTTAATCCATTTGGGAGACATTCCTCCCCCCCCCTTAAACTTTTTTTTAAGGGGGAGGGGCGGTGGATGTCAACTCTGTTAGCTTTCCTACAGAAACTGTCACCTTGTTTAAACATGGTTTTCGTGGTCCAAGCTAGAAAAGACTTAATTGTGTTATTCATTATTTATAGACTAGCTGATAGAAGAACTGCAAAAGGGGAGAAATGTGTTTGGAAGATGGAGTATATAGTCTGCTCTGCTCTGGTGAAATAAGGCAGCAGGTTTTGTGTGTGTGTGTGTCTTTTTGGCATCTGGTGAGAGTGCATAGAAGCTGAGGGCCCTCTGTGTTTGTGAGAGCAGAAGATGGCAATGGGCTCAAAGTGGAGAACCATGGCTGGCATTGGCTCTCCAGGGCTTCAGGCGAGAGTATTTTCCCATCCCTACCTGGAGACGTTGGGGATCGAACCTGAATGAACCTTTGGATACCAATTGCTGGAGATGAAAAAGTGAGGAGAATGCCAGAAGAAAGAGAGGAAGGAGAGGAAAGTGATGGAGGGAAGGGTGGACAGGAGAAGAGACTGGGCAAGGGGAAGAGGGGAGGACATGGACAGGAGAGAAAATGCTATAGGGGGAGGGGGAGAAAACAGGTCCTGGGGTACAGGTCTCCTATCAACTTTCAGCACCCTTAACCAAAAACAGCTCCCAGGGTTCTTCAGGAGGAAGCCGTGGCTGCTTGAAGTGGCACCATAGGGCTTTAAATGCACGGTGCAAATGTGGTCAGCAGCAGTACCGGCCATTGGCTTCCATAAGTGACAGCTGAGAATCGATCCTCCTTACACCAGACTGAGCAGCTGTCCAGCACCTGCTTATATCAGAATGAGAAAGATCCATGCCACCACTGGCGGGGCGCGCGCAGGGGGGGGGGTGTTTCTCCCCTTCAGGAAGCACATTCAGATGTCTTCTTGTGGTCTTGTTACCTGTTAGGGTTTTTTTTGCATACGCGGCCTGGTCACCGCAGCATTTGTTAATGTTTTCTTTCCATTTAATCTTTCCAGCTAGCCACGACCTGCTCAGCATGATGAACTACCTCCCTGTTGTTTATACGTGCTGACTCCAGTGTATCTGTGGAACACAGTGTAAGCATCATTCTTGAAAAGCGGCCAATCTCCCCCCTCCCTTCAGCTTGCAGAACAGCTGCCAGGTATTCCAGTCATACAGCCAGCCGAACGCCACTCACTCATGCATACATTACACAGCCTCGTTTCGCGATGAATGGCAAGTGTGCTTAGCCAAAGAGTTTTTCATTTTTTCCCATTTTTACCCTGTGTGTTTTATTAAGAACTGGAACGGCAGAACAACCGTAGAACAAGGACACTTTTAAAAGGGGGGCATATGTGCATCACAAGACGTGTAGACTGATTCCATGCATTTTATTAAAGAATAAAGTCCTCGTGATTTCAGTGGGACTTGCTCCTGTTTACGGGCACATAGCATGCCTGTGTTGAGCTGGCTTCAACTATTTCCTCTTCCCCAAAGAACTGAAGCTGTTTTCTTCTGTGAGGAGGCTGAGCTCAGAGACTCAGAGAGAAGCTTTTTCCAGCACTCGTCAGACTACAATTCCCAGGTTTGCAGTAAGCAATGAAAGTTGCATGCTATTTTTGTAGTGCAGATATACCCAAATTCATCACTTCCCCCTTGAGCTTGCATTTTGTCAGTTTACTAATGGCATATCTGTACTTACATCCAGGGATGTCATTTGAACATTTTTACTTTAAGGCAGGTGTGAATAAAGATGGTTGCTTTATGGTACATAGGTGGAAAAAGAAGAAGAAGAGGAGTTTGGATTTGATATCCCGCTTTATCACTACCCGAAGGAGTCTCAAAGCGGCTCACATTCTCCTTTCCCTTCCTCCCCCACAACAAACACTCTGTGAGGTGAGTGGGGCTGAGAGACTTCAAAGAAGTGTGACTAGCCCAAGGTCACCCAGCAGCTGCATGTGGAGGAGCGGGGAATCGAACCCGGTTCCCCAGATTACGAGTCTACCACTCTTATCCACTACTCCACACTGGCAAAGCACACCCCTCACGAGGGGCGGTAGGGGCGGTCTGCCCGGGGTGTCTTCACTGAGGGGGTGACATTTTGCGTGCTGTCCACCCACGACTCCCAAGCCTACCCTGAGCCGAAAAAAGGAAGAGGGAATGGAGGAAGGCTGCTGGCAAAGTAGTGCAGCTCCCACCCCCAGCCCCACCCAAGAAGCACCCCGCCTTGGGACTCACGCCTCACCCTCATGACCCCAACCACGGGTGCACCGCATGGGTGCCAGAGCAGCTAGCTCTGCCTCTGCCCCTTACACACACTGTGCGCCATCTTTGGCAGGTGGGCGGGGATATGCATTTATCAGTCACATGACGTCTTCCTCCCCCATAACAAACACTCTGTAAGATGAGTGGGGCTGAGAGACTTCAAAGAAGTGTGACTAGCCCAAGGTCACCCAGCAGCTGCATGTGGAGGAGCGGAAAAATGGAAGCAAGAATGCAAAAGACCTTCTCTGACCTGCTTGAACCCTCTAGAATGAATATCCTAGAGATGAAAGGGATGGGAAGGGCTGCCTTTTAAGCGTCAAACTGATCCAGCAAGGAGGGGGCCTGTTGTTCTGAGGGGAGTTGTGTGTAATGTCCGAGGGTACATTTCTCCCCTGTATCTTTTCAGTAGCAGAGGGGGACTTTCTTCTCCATTCACATTTGAAAGGATCCCAAGGACACTGGATCTTTGTCCTGAGAAAGAATGCTGTTAAGCCCCAAGGACCCAGTAAGGTGGGAAGGGTGACTGCGAATTCAGAATTATGATGGTGATGGCTATTTCAATTTCTTACTGTAAGGTTGCAGGCACATAGTCATTTCTCACAGTAGTCATTTCTCACTATGAGGTCCCAGGCACATTTGAATAGCACGTTACCATATAAAAATATAATACTAAAATAAGTTGAAACAATTTACAGTCAGAAGAGTAGGGTGGATCCTAACACACACACGCACACACACACACACACACACACACACACACACAGAGAGAGAGAGAGAGAGAGAGAGAGAGAGAGATTCCAGGTATATATTTTGTGGAGTTTTAAAATTAATTAATTTATTTATTTTTGTACCCAGCCCATCTGATCTAGGTAGCTTACAGCATATATAAAAACATAGTAAAACATCAAACATTAAAAACTTCCCTATACAGGGCTGCCTTCTGATGTCTTCTAAAGATTATATAGTTACTCATCTCCTTGACGTCTGATGGGAGGGCATTCCACAAGGGGGGCGCCACTACCGAGAAGGCCCTCTGCCTGGTTCCCTGTGGCTTCACCTCTCGCAGTGAGGGAACTGTCAGAAGGCCCTTGGTGCTAGATCTCAGTGTCCAGGCTGAACGATGAGGGTAAAGGCTAGAGTAAAGAGGTGCCTCTTCTGTGTGCAGCAGAAGCTCTATGGTGATGGTGCTAGATGGTCCTCTATGGCAGTGTTTCCCAACCTTGGGTCCCCAGCTGTTTTTGGATTACAATTCCCATCATCCCTGACCAATGGTATTGCTAGCTAGAGATGATGGGAGTTGTAGTCCAAAGCCAGCTGGAGACCCAAGGTTGGGAGACACTGCTCTATGGGGAAGGAGCTGCAGAACTCTTAAGTTTGCCACTGAGAAAGCTGTCTGCCATGTTGTCTTTCTTCACACTTTGGTGGAACTATCAAAGACCACCACCCCGCACCAACAATCTTAACACTTACTTGAAAGGGTTTTTTTGGGGAAGTTGAAATTATCCCAGCTGGGTGGATAATTTGAGTACACCTGAAGCCAACTTTTCTTCAAAGATATACAACCATTGAAATGGTAACAGGGGCGCTCATATACACATCCCTTAAAAAAAAAAGTCTCATGATGGGAGGCTTTCCTCATCTCTTTTCATTGCCTACCACTTGTACAAACATAAATCGAACATAAATCGAGAAATAGGTGGGATGAACAAGAAACCGAGCAGCTTGCTACACAAAATTGCAAGGCCTGCTCTAGTGTGCCTTGTCCACCATGTCTAAAAGCAAATTAAACACAACATTTCTTGCAGATTATGTGAACTTTATTATGCTTCGAGGTTAAACTGAACTAATTACACACACACACACACACACACACACACACACATCATAGCTGTCAACTTTTCCCTTTTCTTGTGAGGAATCCTATTTGGAATAAGGGAATTTCCCTTAAAAAAAGGGAAAAGTTGACAGCTATTAATACACACACACACACACACACACACACACGAATCAGCTAATTTAAAATGGAGCCCTCTTTGATGGATTTGGTGAGAAATGGAACTGAAGAACCTTCAGCATGAAAATGGTTTTAATTTTTCTTCTCACCTGCCTTAGATCTTCTGCTTTTGAGATGCAATTTGCTTTATTTATTTATTTCTGCTCAGCCCTGATCTGACATAGACATTCTCAAGTCTCTCAGGATGTACCAAGAACAGATGGCATTCAGTAGAGATGACTGGATGAAAAGAACACAAGGAAGGAAGATAAAACAGTGGCGATCTTTAGAATTACCTATTAATGAATCATTGAAAATGCCGAACGTTCTCAGAGATCAGGAAGGAAAAAAAGAAATGAAGTTCAGATCCTGAACTCTCTCTCACACACACACCAGAAATTCCTGAGTTCCAAGAATATATTTTATTTCATTTTAAGCCTGTTTAAACTTTATTAAGAAGTCAAAGAGTCACACTGTCGAGCCAAGCATCTGTTCACAGAAAGGGGTGGAAAAATCTGTCGCTTTAGGTTTCTCTCTGTTTTTTATTTTTCCAATTGTTCAGTTTGCAACATTTCTGCATCAATTTGTAATTTATCTATCTGTTTTTTAAAAAAATGAAAACAGACACAGCTCATCACAAAATAATTAAGGGGGAATTCTTCTAATGTAGACATTTTTGCAAGCAGTTCCCTCCCTGCTGTGAAAATTATCCGTTACGTTATTTTCAGTAATATATGTACTGTATTTTAGGCATACTCCCACCCTATTTTTTCATATTATTTTCCAGATTTTTTTCCTTGAAGGACAGAATTGCTATTTGCTTTGTTGATATATTTTTATTCATTTTTGAAAATACGTACAAAGTAAACTGGATGTACAGATCAATAAAAAGAGAGTAACTCCCATAGCTGTAATTGTGACAGAATGAAATACAGAGGTTGTTTTATGAGATCTTCTGTGTGAAATAAATATGGAGTGATAGGTCCATAGTCATATTGTTTCGGTTCTGTACTGTTGGAGGAAGTCTACCTATAGAACCGACTCCCACAGGAGGCAGTGACAGTGACCAACTTGGATGGCTTTGAACATGGGTAGGCAAACTAACTGGGACCCAGGTGGCGCTGTGGGTTAAAACACAGAGTCTAGGGCTTGCTGATCAGAAGGTCGGCGGTTTGAATCCCTGCCACGGGGTGAGCTCCCATTGCTCAGTCCCAGCTCCTGCCCACCTAGCAGTTCGAAAGCACATCAAAGTGCAAGTAGATAAATAGGGTACCGCTCCGCGGGAAGGTAAACGGCGTTTCCGTGCGCTGCTCTGGTTCGCCAGAAGCGGCTTAGTCATGCTGGCCACATGACCCGGAAGCTGTCTGCGGACAAATGCGGCTCCCTTGGCCTATAGAGCGAGATGAGCGCCGCAACCCCAGAGTCGGACACGACTGGACCTAATGGTCAGGGGCCCCTTTACCTTTAGGATAACTAATTCCCGTGGGCCGGATCCGGCCCAATCACCTTCTAAGTCTGGCCCACAGATGGTCCAGGAATCAGTGTGTTTTTACATGAGTAGAATGTGTCCTTTTATTTAAAATGCATCTCTGGGTTATTTGTGGGGCATAGGAATTTGTTCATTTCCCCCCCCCCAAAAAAAATATAGTCCGGCACCCCACAAGGTCTGAGGGACAGTGGACCGGACCCCTGGTGAAAGAGTTTGCTGACCCCTAGCTTTGAAAGAGAATTGGGCAATATCCTCAGGGATATTCTCCCTCCACTGTCAGTGGCCGTATGCACCCAAATATCAGTTTCTGGAAATCCTAAGTAAATACAGGCAACTCCTCATTTATGCATGTTCAAGGAACACACGGCTGAAACTGCGCACATCACCACTAGGGGCATGAAAAGAGGCAACACCAACCCTAAAAGAGTATGAATGTGGCACGAAAACAGCATCTAGCAATCCCATTAGACTTTGCAAGCCTCTGAGGCCCATGGAGAGTTGGAGACTGTCTTGCCAGAGTGGTGCATGCTCTAGTTATCTCCCGCTTGGACTACTGCAATGTGCTCTACGTGTGGCTACCTTTGAAACTACAACTATTCCAGAATGCGGCAGCTTGACTGGTGATTGGGAGTGGCTGGGACCATATAACACCGGTCCTGAAAGACCTACATTGGCTCCCAGTACGTTTCCGAGCACAATTCAAAGTGTTGGTGCTGACCTTTAAAGCCCTAAACGGCCTCGGTCCTGTATACCTGAAGGAGCGTCTCCACCCCCACCGTTCAGCCCGGACACTGAGATCCAGCACTGAGGGCCTTCTGGCGGTTCCCTCACTGCGAGAAGCAAAGCTACAGGGAACCAGGCAGAGGGCCTTCTCGGTAGTGGCGCCCGCCCTGTGGAACGCCCTCCCATCAGGGGTCAGAGAGATAAACAACTACCTGTCATTTAGAAAATACCTGAAGGCAGCCCTGTTTAGGGCTTTGTATGTTTCCAGGCACAATACAAAGTGTACTGACAAGCTGGAACATGTCCAGAGGAGGGCAACCAAAATGGTCAAAGGCCTGGAAACGATGCCTTATGAGGAATGGCTTAGGGAGCTGGGTATGTTTAGCCTGGAGAAGAGAAGGTTAAGGGGTGATATGATAGCCATGTTCAAATATATAAAAGGATGTCATATAGAGGAGGGAGAAAGGTTGTTTTCTGCTGCTCCAGAGAAGCGGACACGGAGCAATGGATTCAAACTACAAGAAAGAAGATTCCACCTAAACATTAGGAAGAACTTCCTGACAGTAAGAGCTGTTCGACAGTGGAATTTGCTGCCAAGGAGTGTGGTGGAGTCTCCTTCTTTGGAGGTCTTTAAGCAGAGGCTTGACAGCCATCTGTCAGGAATGCTTTGATGGTGTTTCCTGCTTGGCAGGGGGTTGGACTGGATGGCCCTTGTGGTGTCTTCCAACTCTATGATTCTATGTTGGTGTTGACCTTTAAAGCCCTAAACAGCTTTGGACACTGAGATCCAGCATCGAGGGCCTTCTGGTGTTTCCCTCACAGTGAGAAGTGAAGCTACAGTGAACCAGGCAGAGGGCCTTCTCGGTAGTGGCACCCACCCTGTGGAACATCCTTCCAGCAGAAGGTAAGGAAATAAACAACTATCTGACTTTTAGAAGAAATCTGAAGGCAGCCCTGTTTGGAGGGAGCAACTGTGGTGGAGTTGGTGGATCTTTGGTTTTTTTAAGGGTTTTTCCAGTGTTTCCAGAGGTTTAGAGGGTGCTTGCAGGCATTTTCAATGGTGTTCCTGATATACGTTGCCTCAGAACGTAACTCTCACATAAATGGGGAGTTCTCTGTCATTGTATACCTGAGCTATGGTGCTGAAATAAATTTTAGGGATAAGCCCTCATGTGCTCAATTTCAGTTCTGGCTCTCTGAATGTGGGCATACGGTTGTACCTGGTTTTAAGAAAAGAGGATTTGTTCAGTCATTTAAACTTCATGATGCTGGATCCTTCCGGCAATATGATTCCAGCATTTATTTTTTTAAAATGCATCCTTATGTAGAGCAGATCTTAAGATGGACGTGCAGTGACAATGAATCCTTGTGAAATAATAATAATTTGAAGGGATGGGGGAGGGGGGACATTTCAGCAGTATGTTTCATTCAACATTTGAGCATCCAGGGTATATTTTAAATTAATAGCAAATTGCTTTAATGGAAATATTGTAAACTCACGGGCTTTGGTAGCCTTTTTTCTTTTCTTCTTCTACAAATTGTACAGCGTGTTTGCTCGTTAAGCAGAGTTTTTAGTTTCTCTCGCCTCCTGTACTTATTGAGCCTGAACCCTGTTTAACCCCAAACCGATTAAACAGCTTTTTATCAGTCCAAGGGAGTTTTAAAACAAGCACAGCTCTGTCGTTAGTAGAAGGATACTTGTTTTTGCAAAGAGGAGCAGGGTCTACTTTGATACTGGCATATTGTTAAAGTGAGAAAGGATTTGGCAAGGATTTGACTAAAGCTGCAGAGGAATAAAGGCAGAAAGGGCCATGTTTCCGCAGGAGACTCCCGCACAGTTTTAACTGTAAATGCGGCATTTGAGACTTGTGGCCCACAAAGTTTGTGGGGAGCCATCCAAGGAGGATCGAACTAGGAGGGGCAAAAACCAAACTCACTCCCAAGCCAAGGTGACCAGATGCATCTCTAATAAGATCATGAGAAGAGCTCTCTGGACCAGTGGACCATCTAAGTCATAGAATCATAGAGGTAGAAGGGACCCCAAGGTTCACCTAGTAATATATGAATCTCAACTAAAGCATCCATGACAGATAGCCCTACAAACTCTGCTTAAAAACTTCCAAGGAAGGAGAGTCCACAACCTCCCAAGGGAAATAGTTCCACTGCCGAACAGCTCTTACTGTCAGAAAGTTTTTGTGTATGTTGAGTTGGAATCTCCTTTCTTGTAACTTGAAGCCATTGGTTTGAGTCCTACCCTCCAGAGCAGGAGAAAACAAGCTTGTTTCCTCCTCTGTGTGACAGCCCTTGAGATTTTGAAGATGACTCTCATATCTCCTCTTTTCCAGGCTAAACATAGCCAGCTCCTCATAAGGCTTGGTTTCCAGACCCTTGATCATCTTGGTCGCCCTCCTCTGCATATGTTCCAGCTCGTCAACATCCTTCTTCAGTTGTGGTGCCTAGAATTGGACACAGTATTCCAGGTGTGGTCTGACTAAGGCATAATAGAGTGGTACCATTACCTCAATCTGGTCTACCATTCTGTCCTTACAGTAGCCAACCAGATTCGCTAATGGGAAGCCTGCAGGCAGGACCTGGGTGCAACAGCTTTTTCCCCACTGGTGAGTCCCAACAACTGATATTCAGAGGCATATTTCCTCCCACAGTAGAGGTAGAAAACAGCTGTTGTGGCTAGTAGCCATTGATGTTTCAAAGCACACATACACCTTTTTGCAGATGGAACAAGGGACACATATCCCATATAACAACTTGGGACCATTACCCAAGTTGAGCAATGAGTCTGTGATTTGTTAAGGGTCTCCTAAGCAATCTCAGCATCCTTAACAAACTATAGCTCCCAGGATGCTTAGGGGTAAGCTCTGATTTATAATGGTAGCCATGATATAATACTACTTTAAATAAAAGGATGTCATATAGAGGAAGGAGAAAGGTTGTTTTCTGCTGCTCCAGAGAAGCGGACATGGAGCAATGGATTCAAACTACAAGAAAGAAGATTCCACCTAAACATTAGGAAGAACTTCCTGACAGTAAGAGCTGTTCGACAGTGGAATTTGCTGCCAAGGAGTGTGGTGGAGTCTCCTTCTTTGGAGGTCTTTAAGCAGAGGCTTGACAGCCATCTATCAGGAATGCTTTGATGGTGTTTCCTGCCTGCTTGGCAGGGGGCTGGACTGGATGGCCCTTGTTGTCTCTTACAACTCTATGATTCTATGATTCTAAGATGTGGTTGCTGTCTGGAGTATCATGTGTGTGGTGGGGGGGAGAGAAATATGGCTGCTGAATAAATCTGCTTTCAGAGGCTGCAGAAGAGAAAAGGGGAAGGTGATAAAGAGAGAGAAAGAGATTGAAAAGGAAGGGAAACACACATAATGAAAATGAAAGTAAATATGGAAACAAATATGTTGTTCATGAATAAGTAACGAAATGAATGCAATTGTAACAAACAAATTATGAAACAAACAGTAATGAAAACAATAAGGAAACAAAGGAAGTCTTTAATAACAAAAGGAAATGGGATATCAAAACTATTGTTTTTCTTGCAGACCCATAACTCTCATAACTCATAACTGTACTTCTTTTGGTGCCGTAGCCTGGGCAGCAGTGGCTGCTGAAGTAGGGACTGTTACTCAACTCAACTATCACAGCTTGCTTTTTGAAAATATAAAACTTAAGCATGTTTAATACGATGCTTAATTTCCCAGAGGATCTGGTTGTATTTATTGTAGAATAGCTGAAAGCCAAAACATATTCTGCAATGTTTACCACCAGCATAGCAGTTATTGGGATTGGTAGAAAGGAAGCTAGACTGGTGTTGTTGTTTTTTGTTCAGCTTCACGTATCTGGGTCACAAATCCTGTCCACTCAGAGTTTTAACTTCTAGGAGGCTGGAATCTGGACATGTCCCTCCTGCGACATCAAAGTTTAATGTTTGAAATCATTTTAAAACGGTTATTTGAAACACATTCTCCCAAATCACCTCAGGGAGAGTGGCTTGTCATGGACAGAAAACGGGGGGGGGGAATTGAACAACAGTCTACTGCAAGGATGGAGATGGCTTGGGAGTTTCAGCTAGTTAAGAATTGTAGCTGCTTGAGTATTGATGGGTTCGATGCCAAGGGACAATATAACACCAACCCTCAAATTTCTGCATAGACTTCCAGTTAATGGCTAAACCAAACACAAGTTTTTGTTCTTGAAGGACAAAGCCTTTGAGGGGCCTAGTTAGCTGAGGGAGTGCCTTTCTCTTATCAGCCTACATGGGACTTGAAACCTACCTGACAGGCCCTGCTGGTAATCTCTTCATATTATCAAGATCCATCCCATTACCAGAATACATCCTTGGCCTTGAGGAAATTCAGAGTAGCACAAAATGTTTAAAGAATCACACTTGTAAAAAATGACGTTATCTGAAGATCTTTTAAAGACAAAAGAGCAATACGTGGAACAATGTTTCATCAAATGCTTCTTTCAAACACATCTACCAATTTTCACTTACACGCCATTTTCCAGAATTAGCAGATATCAGATTTATTATAAGTATAACCAGTGCTTTTTTCTGGGGTTATGCAGGGGGGTACACATACCCCTGAACATTTTGTGAATCTAACGGGCGAAGAAACTAAAAATTGTAAAAAAAAAATTAGTTTCTTCTTTAGCACGGTAAATCGTCAGTTCTGTTTCTATCCCTCGATGGCAGCCTCATTTCCTTTCCCAGTGTTTCCTGAGTCTCAGATGGAAGCAAGCGTTCGATGTGTGAAGCAGTGTAGAATGTGGATGTATGGTGTTTTACTGATCAAAGTTTGGCCTCATTGAGGGGCAGTATTTCAATATGAGTAATGCCTTTTCTTTGTACTTTTGTCCATTTACTGTATTTATTTTCCCCCGATTTGAACTATAGAATGGTGATTTTCTTGAGTCAAAATGAGAGTTCCCCTAACTTTTTTTTTGGGGGGGGGGGAGCACTGAGTATAATTCCAGTGGTGGGCAGAAACCCAAAACAGGCACCACTGTAGCTTCTGTTGATGTCAGATCTGTGCAGACAGCCTGTCGGAAGCCCTTGATTGGCTCTGCCGGTGCATCCGCACAGTTCAGACATCACTGCAGCCCCACTCCAGGACAATAAAGATAAGCTGCAGGGCTGCTTGGTCCTCCTTGCAGGCTTCCCATAGGCGCCTGATTAACCACTGTAGGAACAGGATGCTGGACTAGTAGGACCTTGGCCCTGATCCAGCAGGGTTCTTCTGATGTTCCTATACATAGGTTGCCTGCGTTTGCCTGAGCTTGAGTCTGGACTAAGGATTCTGAGCCCCTGTGTTCTGATTTGATACATGATATCCAATCACAGAACATTTCAGGATTTGGGCCTCTGCCATTGGCCCTTAAACTCTGACTTATGATTCGCAGCTTGGAAGTTTAGACAGCCAATCACGTTGGGAGTGGGACTGGCCCAGGCCTCCAGAAATGTATATAAGCAGTTGCTTTGTTCCTGTTGTTCAGTTATGTAGTTCAATAAAGGTTCTTGCTGTTATCACTGTGTCTTGTCTTGTGTGAAACCACCTACACTTCACTGCACATAGGCTGCTACTAAATAACACACAATACACAACTGCGTATAATCTTCCCTATTTTTTTAAGGGTGCTGAGAGTTATTACATGACCCCCGAAGCTGCAGGTAGCAACAATTTAAAAAAATAATGTTTTAAAACCCAGGAAAAAACCACAGAGAGAGAGGAAAACAAATAAATTAATGTACGGTATGTATGTATGTAAGCACTGAAGTGAATGTGACAAATCAACAAATTATAAAGGAGATACAGGTGAAACTCGAAAAATTAGAATATCGTGGAGAGGTTCATTTCTTTCAGTAATTCAACTTAAAAGGTGAAACTAATATATGAGATAGACTCATGACATGCAAAGCGAGATATGTCAAGCCTTTATTTGTTATAATTGTGATGATTATGGCGTACAGCTGATGAGAACCCCAAATTAACAATTTCAACTTTGGGGTTTTCATCAGCTGTACGCCATAATCATCACAATTATAACAAATAAAGGCTTGACATATCTCGCTTTGCATGTCATGAGTCTATCTCATATATTAAACTCCAGTAGCTAATGAAAACAATTGCTTACATAAATGGACTTTTCCACGATATTCTAATTTTTAGAGTTTCACCTGTATACCTTTAATTTAAAAAATAATGAATATAACACCAAAACAACACTATTTGTAACCTACAATTCTATTCTTGGTGTAATCTAACCATGCATTCTCTAGTGAAAGTTGTTGCACTACTGATTTTTCTTCTTTCTTTCTTTCTTTCTTTCTTTCTTTCTTTCTTTCTTTCTTTCTTTTTATAAAAAGAGCCCTCCTCTGACATAGTTCACCTCATTTCTTCCACACTTCCCATAGCACTTTTCCTTTCTAGAGCAATATTTTGTTCACAGTGATGTTTGTTTGAGATGGGGAGCAATCAGGCAAAGAAATGTACCGCAGAAAAGTTTAGCTGAGCATAGACCACTATATATTATATAGTCACAAACTTGGAAAAAAGCAAAACTTTAAAGGTGTCGAGCCCGGGAGACATTTTATCTATTTTACTGTAGCTCGGCAGCCTTTATCTATTCTATAGGGGATAATATGCCTGCAAATTTCACCTACTTCTGTCAAAAGGGGGGGAAATGTTATAGCCATTTTTATATTTCCCAATAGTGAATGGGAGCGGGGCAGGGAAGAGAAATGAAGTGGGCTCAGATGGATGCCAAATTGAATTGGGCAGCATATATAGCACCCGGGACCAAGGTGAGTTGTTTTCTGAAACCCCGAATGGAATCCAAACTAAATCTTATGTTCAGTGCAGCTCTAAAATTCTATTGTTCCACAATTCTACACACTTGGGGTCGTGTTCAATTAAATCGTTGTGCTAGCAGGAGCCGGTGCAACAATTTCCACTAGCATAACCAGACTCCCTGCTCTTCTGCCCACACTTCCCACCCGCTCCCCAAATCTGTGAAGAAGGGTGAGGAGGATGCCCAGAACAGCATGGGCAGGGGAAAGAGTGAAAGAGCATTCTATCAGGCAAGCAGAAATGTTTGTGCTGATGGAGCGATCTCCTTAGCACTACATTGAACCCGACCCTTACGCATTACTCCTGCTGGCATCTATGACTGCAACAGTGGTTCAAGGACTGGCGGCATTATTTATCTATTTAATACCCGCATTTCAATCTCAAGTTCCCAGGGTGGGTTACAACATTGAAACACAGCATTAAAAACAGTTCGAAACAACTTGCAGTCATCGCCATCATTGTCGTCCAGTCGTCCAGTCGTGTCCGACTCTTCGTGACCCCATGGACCAAGCACACCAGGCACACCTGTCTTTCACTGCCTCCCGCAATTTGGTCAGACTCATGTTGGTAGCCTCGAGAACACCGTCCAACCATCTCGTCTTCTGTCGTCCCCTTCTCCTTGTGCCCTCAATCTTTCCCAGCATCAGGGTCTTTTCCAGGGAGTCTTCTCTTCTCATGAGGTGGCCAAAGTATTGGAGCCTCAGCTTCAGGATCTGTCCTTCCAGTGAGCACTCAGGGCTGATTTCCTTAAGAATGGATAGGTTTGATCTTCTTGCAGTCCATGGGACTCTCAAGAGTCTCCTCCAGCACCATAATTCAAAAGCATCAATTCTTCGGCGATCAGCCTTCTTTATGGTCCAGCTCTCACTTGCAGTCATAAGGTGGGCCTTAAACAGATGCACCACAAGTTTGAAAAGCCAGGGTAAAGTGGTGAATCTTCAACAATCCCCAAAAGCTGTATAATGAAGGTGCCAGCACACCTCTGTGGAGAGGGAGTTCCACAGCTTCGAGTCAGTCAGAGAAAATGTCCTCCCGGAGGCTGCTACCCCCACCCCAGTGGAGGAAGTACCAAGAGGGCATGTGAGAGGGCCTTATAGGGGGTGACGCCATTTGTGGAATGACTTCCCTACAAAGTGCATCTTTTGCCATCATGCTTTTTGACAATTGATCAGGACGCAACCTTTACCCCATGCCTCTGACTGAGTGGATTATCTTCTCTCCTCCTGCACTACTGCCCTGCTGTTTTGTGGACTTTGATATCTATTAATTTGTGGTTATATTTGATAATTTTGGCAATCTGTACTTGTTTATCGGTGACTTTTTTGTAAGCCACCCTCAAAGTGAAGGGCAGGCTGTAAGTACAAATAATAAACAAACAATAAATAAAAAAAATTGTGGATGTTGCAGAAGCCCCAGGGCTACGAGGCTGCGGAACCTCAAGTGATCCCTGGAAATTATGTGAGCATCTCTTCATGCGTATGATTTCTGAACTCAAATGTGAAATGACTGATCTTCTCATTAAAAAAAGGTAAGTTAAGTTTTGAAGGGTGCCTTTCCCCCCCATTGCTGTATTGTTTTGGAAAGTGAGGGTTGGAAAGTTGATCTGTCATAGTCATAATAAATAACAGGATGAAAGGTGAAAAAAATATTTTTTTAATAATTCCAGTGGCACCTTTAAGATCAACTAAATACAAGGTTTCAAGGTACAGTATGAGCTTGCATGTATAATACACACTTCGTCAGACACTCTGAAGCAGAGGTCAGTTCAACCTTATAACTGTTGACGACTGTTGTGGCAGTTGGTTCCACAGGGAAGGGCAAGGGATTTTTAAAGGGACAGATGATCAAAATTAGCTTCCGTATGTATAATGGGACATGAATCCAATATCTCTATTCAGACCAGGTCCCTTCATAGTTTTTAGTTTGGCAATGAGTTGTAATTCAGCATATTAAGTAGTGGGAGGACATAGCAGACAACACAGAGATTTCTCCAAGTAGCTCTTTATAAGTAAGCTGGAACGGAACTGAACCAAACAGCTCAGCAGACCTGCTTTTATAGGCAGCCAGCTGGCAACATTGTAACAACTATAAAAAAGATACTCCTGTGTTGCAAACTTCAAGCAGGATATGAAATACTCGCCACCCTGGACGTCACCTTCCTGTATACTAATATCCCGTTAGATGAGGCACGGGCAATTATTTGTAATTTGTTACATTCACGATCTGACCCTAAGCCCCCCCAACGATTTTCTGTTGGATTTATTGGATGTTGTTTTTGAAAAGTATTATTTTTGGGTAAATTTTATTTGCAGGTACAGGGAGTGGCTTTCGCCTCATATTATTTGACATTATAAAGAAATATTTTGCCCTACATTATTTGGTCCACGTGTTGCCTTTTTTCATATCCTAACATTGTAACAACAACAACCCAGGGTTTCCCGCCTAAATTAACTGACATGGACCTGAGTGAAAACTATATACACAACACCCCTGGTGGCCAAGGTGAGAACTTCAATACATAACACAGCAACTTCTCTTTCAAGTGTATTTCTGAAATTCTTTTGCAATAAGACAGCTACTTTAAGATCCTGTACAGAAGGTCCTGGGAGATTGAAGTGTTCTCCTATTGGTTTATCTGTTTTATGATTCCTGATGTCAGATTTATGCCCATTTATCCTTTGGCGTAAAGTTTGGAAGCTGCCCAGAGTGGCTGGGGAAATCCAGCCAGATGGGCGGGGTACAAATAATAAATATTATTATTATTATTATTATATTATTATTATTATTGTCCTGTCTGTCCAATAAAGAGAGCTGAAGGGCACTGTTGGCATTTGATAGCATACAGGTATATAATGTTGGAAGATGAACAATTAAATAGGCCTGAGATGGTATGTTTGATGCTATTGGGGCCAATAATGATGTTGTCTGGGTGTATGTGGCAGCAAAGTTGGCATCTAGATTTATTGCATGCTCTTGTGCCAGTGTCCATGTTAAGTCTGGTTGCTGCATTATTTATTGTGTGTGAGGAGCTGTTTAAGATTGGATCCAGAGAGGACTGGAGAGGTTTGCCTTTAACGGCAAGCTGAATTGAATTCCTCCTCCATCCCTGGCTTTGAGTAGACATGGTTATAGAATCATAGAACTGTAGAATTGAAAGGTACCCTTGGGGTAATCTAGTCCAACCCCTGTGGCAATGCAGGAATCTCAACTAGATCAGTTAAGATAGCAGTATTACACATCAGCAAGAGCTGAGGCAGATCTGTGTAGCCTAGGCACACACTTAAAGGGATCCATGTGTACGTAACAGTGGGTTATCCTTCGCTGTTCTAATTACCCGTGGTTATGGAATGTGGCTGGTGAGCTGAATGGAAGCAAGCAAGCAAGCAATCTCCGAGCATCAAAACAGTGTTCCTCTGACTCACTAAACAATATATGATACCAGGGATAAAAAGCTACAACTGAGAGCATACTCAAAGTGAATAATGGCACAATTAAAAGTCCCTCCAGGACTGTAACTCTTTGGAAATGCAGAAGATTCACACAGCGTTTCAACCTGCATCTGCCAACATAAAGGGAAATGTTGATGCAGGCCAGCTGATGCGTGCTCTCCAGGCGAGTTAAGCCAGGCCACTTGGGCTGAAGCTGATTTAGTTTCCAAGAAAGCAGTGTGACCAATTCCAAGGCATTTTCTACTTCTCTTCCATTTAATAGGGCTGTTCACTGAGGGACAAGCCAAACTGGGCATATGTTGAAGGCTTTGGATGAGTCAGGTCCAAACAGCCATACCCATCAACTGCACTGGAAAAAAATGGGATACCCAGCAAGACCAAGGCAGCCATTTTGGGTGCCTTGCTATCACACGATTTTGGGCCAAGATCTCACCCTGGAAAAGCTGTTTTTAAGGTCTAAGAACTTGTCTGGCACCCAAAAATACACACTTTTGTGTGATGTACCCAGCTTTGGGAAGACAGAGCAAGGACAGTACTGGGGTAGGGGGAGCATACCAAATTTTCACCTTGCAAAAAGCGCCATATTATCAGGTCCTTTCCTTACCAGGGTGAGGAACCTTTGGCCTGTGGGCCCGATTCGACCCATTGGGAGTTCCAATTTGGCTTGCAAGGCCGTTCCTCACCTGCCCTACACCTGATGACATATGTAATATCAGGTGTGAGGCAGGTTCCCACAGGGCTACGAAGTAACAACTGGGAACTTGAGTTCAGAAGGCTCCTTTGCTGTCTCAGAGCATACTCCAATCCGTTATCACCATTTTAGCAGCAGTTTCAATGAAAAGGTTGACAGGTGGCATCTGATGGCACGTGAACATTGAGCTCCTGGGTCAAATATGTTCCCCAAACCTGATTTAGACCCGGTGACTGAAGATTGCAGTTCTGTACTACTGAGTGCAACTGGTAATTCAACTCCTTAGATTCTAGTTAATGTGCCTTGTTGTTGTTATTATTATTTTTATTATTATTATTATTATTAGTCAGACTTTTACAGTGAGAATAAAATAAAATCTTTAGGCTGCAGCCTATGTGAATTTACTTTTACGCAGGTCCTGTGGAACTCACTGGGATGCAGTTGTAAGTAAGAATCCTTTGAGACTGCCTGGCATTCAAATGGGGGGGGGACCCCTTAGAAGAGCAAGGTCTGTGGGTGTATTGGGGGGGGCATCAGAGGATGGCAAGAAAGTCCTTATTCAGCTCTTCCCACCTGGGGAGATTTCTTGCAACAGCTTGTTTTCTGTGCATGGAATCTAAATTGAACTTTTGTGTCAAAGGTTTTTGAAAAGCAGATTGGTTAGAAATTGAAACACTGTGCAATTGGGAGCGGAGGGTAAAAGGAAGAAAAAAAAAGGAGGGGAGTTTTTAACCACAATGGGGTGGTGGATTGAAACCTGCAGTGATTCTTCCTGCTGGTTTGATTAAAAGCAAGGGCTTTAGCTTATTTAAGTTTTGATTCCCCCACCCCCACACACTCCTCCCTCATCCTGAATGTAGTTCGCCACTTGAGATCCTGCACTGGATCAAATCATGCAGACAATTTGTGTGAAAATGCAGCCTTGCCCTTTTCCAATCTGATCTGTTTGCTGTCATAAGAACATAGAGAAATCCCTGCTGGATCAGACCAAAGGCCCATCTGTAGTCCAGCATCCTGTTTTCTGCAGTGGCCAACCAGATGCTTATGGGACTGGGCTTCAGAAGCATGCTGCCTCAGATCCTGGCTGCGGCATATGGCTATCAGGTCAGTTCTGTGTCCAGAGCAGCTGTCTACCAGCTCCATCTGGTACACTGGCTGAGACCCTCCTGCCTGCAGACTGTCTCACCAGGGTGGTACATGCTCTAGTTATCTCCCACTTGGACTACTGCAATGCGCTCTACGTGGCGCTACCTTTGCAGTCGACTCGGAAACTGCAACTAATCCAGAATGTGGCAGCTAGACTGGTGACTGGAAGCAGCCACCGGGACCATAGATCACCAGTCATAAAAGAACTACAGTGGCTCCCAGCTGACCTTTAAAGCCCTAAACAGCTCCGGCCCTGTTTGCCTGAAGGAGTGGCTCCACCTCCCATGGTCCAGCCTGGACACTGAGGTCCAGCTTTGAGGGCCTTCTGGTGGTTCCCTCACTGTGAGAAGTGAAGTTACAGGGAACCAGGCAGAGGGCCTTCTCGGTAGTGGCACCCACTATCAAGGGAATAAACAACTATCTGACTTTTAAAAGAAGATGTTTTTAGTGTATGATGTTGTATTGTGTTATACTATATTTTGTTGGGAGTCGCCCAGAGTGGCTGGGGCAACCTAGTGAGATGGGTGGCATATAAATTATTATTATTATTATTATTATTATTATTATTATTATTATTATTATTAGCCTTCTCCTCCATGTCTTTCTTCAGTTCCCCTTTTTGAGCTGCCCAAGTGCTCCCTGCCTTCATTTGAGCAGGGGCATACCTTGGTTGATTCCTTCCAACCACAGGGATGCTCACCACAGACTCTGGCAAAAAGGCCTCCTTGATGGCTGTTGAGGCATTGAGTTGCAACATGTGCTGAGTTGAACATGTTGGAAGTTTGAAACTGCCTACGTGCAGCTACTCACACAAAGCAATTAAGAGTTAGCTGAAGGTCAAGAACCTGCCTGGTAACATGAACTTCAGCAACAGCATTGTAATTGGCTGAGAGTTCCACAAAGGCAAGAGTAACCATGTGTTCAGTGGTTAGTTGGTTGGTTAAGTGTGTGGTATGGTGGTGATAGGTTGTGAGGAGAGAGAGATGGTGAAAGGAAAGGATTTGTTCCTGTATTTGTGTGTTGTTTTCCTAAGATCCAAGTCTGTAATCTGAGTAAGCTGTGTTATATCAATAAAGTTGTACATAGTTATTCAGTTACTAGTGACAGTGAGTTCCCGCGTCATCCTGTTTTATTGACACCCTGCTCCAGAAAGTTTACTGAAGGTCTGCGCGTAATCTGCTGTGCCCAACTAGTCCTGGTTGGCACATTTTCGCATCAGAACAGGTGCCAATGGAGGGTGATGCTTTAGTGAAAAGGGGAGCCTTATCAGATTACTCATCTCAGCATAACTCAAACTGGTTCAGAGGACTGAGGGCAAAGGAAGCAGGAATAGAAGAGACTCCGTTACTCCTGCAGATCTTCTGTTTTGCCACAAATAGTCCTACATCATTCATTAGAATTCCAGGTTGTGGGCAAGGTGTCTTCTTCTCATTGTTTCTGGTACGTTGCCCAATTATCTTTGATGGAACAGCAACAACAATGGGAGCTGTTATCTTTCATCGCCCAGTTCTGTCTTTTCCTCTTTTCAGGAGTAGTAACCACAGCAAGTTGAGGCTCCAATACTTTGGCCACCTCATGAGAAGAGAAGACTCCCTGGAAAAGACCCTGATGTTGGGAAAGATGGAGGGCACAAGGAGAAGGGGACGACAGAGGATGAGATGGTTGGACAGTGTTCTCGAAGCGACTGGCACAAGTTTGGCCAAACTGCAGGAGGCAGTGGAAGATAGGAGTGCCTGGCATGCTCCTGTCCATGGGGTCGCTAAGAGTCAGACACGACTGAACAACTGAACAACAATGAAATAGGAAAAGTGGGACATTCCAGGATCGAATCAGAAACTAGGATGGCTTCTGTAAATCTGGGACTGTCCCTGGAAAATAGGGACACTTAGAGGGTCTGGTCTCAGCTTTTGTAGCTGGAGTCGGTCAGGGGGTCACAACTGAACGACTGAACAACAACAAACCACAGCATTTTGGTGAAGCCTAATTTTTGTCTTAATGTTCTGAAGCAAACCACTTTCACAAGCAATGGATTTTGCTCTCTTTGGTAGTTTCAGGGCATCATGTCAGAAGAATTCCGTTACCCTGTTATCCTGACACACAAAAGCGAGACATCTTCATTCACAATTATCAAATGCTGCAGTGCTAATGCAAAGGCTAAATCCTGTTTCTGTAGAAGTCAATAATGTGTGTTTCTTTATTTTTTCACCCCCCCCTTCTTCTCTTATTGATGTCAGTGCAGCATTTCTGCCGGGTGATAAAAAGAGGCTGAGTCAAATCAATAACCAACAAAATGTATCACCTGATAAACAAGCAGACGTTTGTGCGGAGAGCTACTCATTGACCTCCAAGGCTGTTGCAAAACCATTGAACACCTTGTGAAAACCCCTTTAGGAAACTTTAGACTGATCTGCCATTAGCCAGGAGACTAGGGAGAGGGCGGTTCTCTGTAGAAGTTCAAATTCTGTGATGACATTGGCTGACAGAAAATAGAAGCTGTGGTTTGGTGGCCCAATAGCAGCGCTTAGAGCAGCGGTGGGTGAGTCTATATATATATATATACAGTATGTGTCATGTTTTGGAACACTTACCCATAATGTCTGTTCTGTATCAGTTCCACATTAGTCTGCCATGGCTGTTATGTGTGTGACAGTTCACATTCATATGCATGTTAAAATGTGCATATATATATATGTACGTACAGTGGTACTTTGGTTCTCAAACAACTTAGAACTCAAACACAGCAAACCCGGAAGTAAGTGTTCCGGTTTGCAAACTTTTTTCGGAAGCCGGACGTGCTCCGTTTTGAGCGCCATGGTTCCATTTTGAGTGCTACACTTCCGTTTTGAGTGTTACGCCGTGTTCTGTCTGTTTTTGCTATTTATTTTGTGTTTTCGTTTCTGCGGCTCTTTTTCTTTTGTTTTTTTGTGACTGTGTGGAACCCAGTTCAGCTACTGATTTATTGATTGATTGTGTGACTGTAGCACATTGTTTATTCCTTTTAATTTATGGATCAATGGTCTCGTTAGATAGTAAAATTCATTCATGTTATATTGCTGTTTTAGGGGTTGTTTTTAAAAAGTGTGGAATGGATGAATCCATTTTGCATTGATTTCTATGGGAAAGCGCACCTTTGTTTTGGAACGCTTTGGTTTTGGAACAGACTTCCGGAAAGGATTATGTTTCAGAACTAAGGTACCGCTGTATCATATCTTCTCTAAAAAGTGCAGACTTCTAAATGTATTTTCTCTCGGAATATGCATCTTCAATGGATTTTGATCCATTGTGCCTTTTTGGGTGCTGCGATTTCACACATTTTTGGGCACCATGCTCTTATGCGAGAGCACCCCCCCCCAAAAAAATAGGATGTCCCAATTTAATCAGGACAGTTGAGGGGTATTCCATCTCCGTCTTTTATATATATCCAAAATTAATTTTTAATCTGCATACTGTAAGAGTATTCATTTTGGTTAGTCTCTCTCTCTCTCTCTCTCTCTCTCTCTCTCACACACACACACACACACACACACACACACACACACAACTCAATATTTCTTAAAATAAATGAACAAGAAACCAAATCCATGACTTACGCTAAGCGGCTAATGTCAGATTTATTTATTCGAGGGGGGGGCAGGATATCCCTATAACATCAATCACAGATCATTATATGACAAATCATATCATTAGGTGGAGTTCATCTGGTGACACATATCCATTGTTTGGATTGCCGGTGAGAAAAAGAAAGGAGGGAATAATCAATGTTTAGATCATAACCCTCTAATTGATCTGCACAGATCAGAATGTTAATGAAGGCTGCAGAGAGTTGTCTTGCTTCTTAGCAAATTGTAGCAATGGGTAACCCTCATCTCTATCAGCCCACCAGAACTCTCCCTAGGCCACACCCTTTATCCTCCAGGAACTCCCCTCACTGGTGCTGCCTCACACCCAGAAGGGAATATGGATTTCGGGCTTATATAAGTTGCAAAACCCTGCCCCAGGCCTTTTCATACCTTATCCACACACTTAGGGAGCCACCATTACAATGGCAGACTCTCTTCATCTTGTGTATGCACTCTTTATTCTGCTGCAGAGGATGTTTCTCTGTGTATTCTGGAACTCTAATTTCCCAGGGTTCCAGAACACATAGAGAACAGTCCTCTGTGTGTTAATTTAACAGGCAGCATTGCACATACATCATGAAGCCTTGCAGGGGGTGTACAGCCCGCTCCCTCAATGTGTTCATTGTACGAATGGGTCACATTTAATAATAATAATAATAATAATAATAATAATAATAATAATAATGTCCTATACCCAGAGGTTTCAGGGAGATTCACATATCAAAAGGGCTTGGCTCTCAAAATAAACTGGCAGGCTTCCTCTGTTCAGGAATAATGTGTTTTACTTTTTCTGTTCTAAGAGTATCTCAGACTCTGTCCCATTGCTGTCCTATGGAGATTTTTGTGTGCGTGCATGAAATTTGGGGCCTGTGAAATCAGGGGCAATTTGAGGGAAAGGAGAGAAAGGATGCAAAAGGTTCATGGGAGGCTTGCCATTATGGCGACAGTGGTGTCAATATCCCTTAAAACATATTTTTAGCGCCACTGTTGCAGGAGGTAGCAATGGAACCTCTCACCAGTGTCCACCATGCCCCTGAAAGGAAACAGTGTGAGACAGATTGCTGTCCAAGGCAAAGGACAAGATGGAGCTCCTTCCCATTCCATGTGCTGACAATGACTTGTAGTTGGATATTACATCAACACTGCCAATGGAATAGCATGCTCCTCTGTACCTGAAGTTAGTTTACAAGGGGCCAGGAGAGGCCACGGGGATACACAGATCTGTCTTCCAATAGCTAGGAGCTTCTGCAACCTGAGGCAGTTGTTTCCCTTTGCCTAATGGTAGGGCCGGCCATGCCGCATTATGCCAGGGAACAATATTACAATCAGGGTAATCTGGGGCTGGGGGGAATGTTGGGCTTCAAACACACCCTGCCCCTGCGCAAGCGTGGTTGGTGACAGTAAGACATAAGTAAAAAGGGGGGGAACTGCCCCTGTCATTACAATAGTGCTCTCCTCATGAAAGTTTCAAAGAATTTCCCCCAAATTTTCAAAAACAAAAAACAAAAAACCACCTTACTTACAGCTACTCTTTACCAGCTTTTTCTCATCAGTAGAAAACATGAGGAATTGTGGCATAAGTTACCAGGGACCTGTGAAGAGGAATCAGATAAGGAGCATGTGTGATATATTTCCCGTTTTGAACATTAAGGCTGGAGTGAGCTGCAAATCTTAACATGTACATAATGAACTGAACTGATATATTTTTTAACAAAAGGTATCATCTCAGAGTCATTAGGACTTAGGAAGAAAATGAGGAGCTGGTTCAATGCATGTCCATCACTTGATTTTCCGACAATTCCTCCCCATGTGGTTCCTCTACTCGGGAGGGGAGAGGGTCAAGATTCATGAAAATATCATCTTCTTCTTTGGCGATCACTCGTAGCCGAGTAAGATTATCTTCCATAAACACACTTTTAACAGTGAGTCTGTAAGTAACTGTGGAGGCCAATTCTGGATCCACAAATCCTTTCACAGTGGAGACATTGGTGGGGGTTGATCATAGTGAGGGTTTGCCAAGCGTGCCTTCCTCAAAGCACTTTTCTCCCTTTTGTCCCGAGTTCAAACGTCTTCAAAGCCCATGACACCTTTGGTAAAGGCTGTTCTTCAATTGGAGCTCTTGCAGGCCAGTGTTTCCCAGTTGTCAGTGTTTATACTACATTTTTAAGGATTTGCCTTGAGAGAGCCTTTGAACCACTTTTGTTGACCACCAGCATTACACTTTCCATTTTTAAGTTCGGAATAGAGTAGTTGCTTTGGAAGACGAAAATATACCATGAAAGGTAAAGGTAAAGGACCCCTGGATTGTTAAGTCCAGTCAAAGGTGACTATGGGGTTGTGGCGCTGATCTTGCTTTCAGGCTGAGGGAGCATGACTAAACTGCTACTGGCACACGGAGGACTGTGACGAGTGCTAGAGTGCATGGAAACGCCGTTTACCTTCCTGCTGCCGCGGTTCCTATTTATCTACTTGCACTGGTATGCTTTTGAACTGCTAGGTTGGCCGGAGCTGGGACAGAGTTCACCCTGTCGCAGGGATTCAAACTGCCAACCTTCCGAACAGCAAGCCCAAGAGGCTCAGTGATTTGGACCACAGAGCCTCCCGCATCCCTACCATGAAAATACACCACACACATGGCTATACGGGCAGAAGTCCTAATATGGGAACATAGGCATGGGCACAGCCTGTGTTGCTCTGATGTGTGTTCATTGTAATCATCATCAATTTACTGAGGTCAACACACTGAAAAAATCAAGGAAGGCATCTGTATGTGTGCACCAGCTTGTGTCTACCACCCCTATCCATCGATTGCACATAGCTTTAGAGATGGGAGAAGGAAGATCCCCAACTGACCTTTTGCCTCTCGTTATGCACTGCCGGTGTAGAGTCAAAGTCTGCCCGGATTCAAATGCTAGTTATTCATATTTTATCACACACACCCCTTTTTAGGTGCAGAAATGAATAGACGCAACAGAAAAAAGTGTGCACAAACAGTATCTCTCCCCATATAACCCCTGCTCATTGCAGATACTTGCATAAGTCCTTCCGCAGTGGTGGTGCCTCTAATTATTGCTCCAGGCGTACCTTTCTCGGTGGGCAATTCCCTTCATTGCACAGTCATCTGCGGAGGTCACCATTAATCCACGAGCGAGTAAGAGAGATTCCACTTATTATCAGAAGAGGAAATAGCACCGTCTTGGAAGCCTCCCAGGCCTCCTTCGTTCTCTGGCATTCTAGAGACTCAAAAACAAAAACCACATTCTAGCTGAGAGGCATTGAACATGGTGTGAATATTAATGTTCTGGCTGTGTTAGCAGAACTGTGGTCTTGGGCTGGTGCCAAATCTGAGCATCTGAGAGAAGAAGCTGTTCTAGGACCTGTTCTTATGCTACACTGGACATCATTCGCATTCCCCTCAGCAACACAGATTGATATTCGGGGATGTCAGCAAAGGCAACATCCATGATCTCAGAAGCGCATGTTTGAATACCAAATTTGAATGTGCAGAATGCCTCACTCCCTTATAAATATATTTTTGCTAGTCTTTTTCAATATTTCTTTCTCTTTCTTTCTTTCTTTCTGCTTCCCTTAGATTCCTCCCTGTCTCCCCTATTTTTAAGTAGAGAGTTCCAAGAACAGCTCTGATTTAGGTAACTTTTCATACCACAGTTTCTGTCTCTGATCCTACATACTTTCCAACATTTCTCCAGTGAAAATAGGGACATCCCATTTCATAATGATAATTTTACTATTTTTACCCCATGCATCTTACTTTGGCATTGTTATAATGAGGCTATTCTTGGAGTGTAATTGAAAACCAATGAAAATTATTATTATTATTATTATTATTATTATTATTATTATTATTAACAATAATGCGGGGGAGAACCATGTATGCCAGCTTCAGCTCTTTGAGGAGAAAAGTGGGATATAAATGCTAATAGTAATGATGAAGTTGCTGACAAGCCTTGAATGATAGAATTGTAGAGTTGGAAGGGACCCCGAGAGTCATCTAGTCTAACCCCCTGCAATGCAGAAATCTTAGCTAAAGCATCCATGACAGATGGTCACCCAACCTCTGCTTTAAAAGCGTCCAAGGAAGGAGAGTCCATAACCTCCCGATGGAGTCCATTCCACTGTCAAACAGCTCTTACTGACAGAAAGTTCTTCCTGATGTTTAGTTGGAATCTCCTTTCTTGTAACTTGAATTCATTGGTTCAGGTCCTAGCCTCCAGGGTGGAAGAAAACAAGCTTGCTCCCTCTTCCATATTGTGTCAGCCCTTGAGATATTTGCAGATGGCTATCATATTTCCTCTCAGTCTTCTCTTTTCCAGGCTAAACATACTCAACTCCCTCAGCCATTCCTCACAAGGCCTGGCTTCCAGACTCTTGATCATCTTAGTTGCCTTCCTCTGCACATGTTCTAGCTTGTCAATATCCTTAGATCAAGCATCACAATGCTTAGATTGTGGTCCCAGAACAGGACACAGTACTCCAGGTGTGGTCTGACCAAGGCAGAATAGAGTGGTACTTTGACTTCCCTTGATCTGGACCAGAGGTCAGCAACCTCTGGTCCATGGGCCGGAGGCAGCCCACAAAGGCTGTTTTACCGGCCCATGAGCCGCCCGCCAACCAAGCCGCCTGCTTGGCAAGCAGAGTAGGGTCTTGCAGAGCGGTGCCGGAAATCGTGTCTGCACATGTCCATGGCACCAGACATGCGCAGCGAGATGCTGGAAATCATGTCTGCGCATGTCTATGGCACTGGAAATCACATCTGCACATGTCCAGATGCCGAAAATCGCGTCTGTGCAGGCGCATTTTTCGGCGTCTGGCCATGCGCAGACTCGATTTCCGGCACCACGAACATGCACTGATGCGATTTCCAGTATCGCGCTGTGCATGGCCTATGGACGCTCTCTGTGGGCTTGATCCGGCCCATGGTCGGATAACCTTGCCGACACCTGATCTGGACATTACACTTCTGTTGATGCAGCTAGAATAGCATTAGCTTTTTTTGCTGCCGCATCACACTGTTGACTTGTGTTAAGCTTATGGTCCACCAAGACCCCTAGAACCAGGGGCGTAATAAGGTACCCGGGGGCAAAAAATTTTTTGTCAACCCCCCCCCGAGGCATGGGAAGGTCAGGTGGTACCCGGTGCGGAAAATTTCTTGTCAACCCCCCCATTGATTCCCCCCCCTGCAAAAATGGTTTTACGTTATTTCATATTTTCTTACAAAGGAATAATAACAAGTAATAATAATAAAAAACTTTTATTTATATCCCACCCTCCCTGGCCAAAGTCGGGCTCAGGGTGGCTAACATCAGATACATAACATTGGTATAAAATCAAACAATAATTAAATTACCTCCTAAAAACATCTCAAAATCAAATTAAAGTCTAATTAGATGGCTTTCCACAGGGTTAGGGTTGGGAACAGTAAGTGCTCCACTGAACTGAAATTTCAGCCTTCACGACATAGGAAAACAGCCAAGTAAACAGCTATTTTGGTGGAGGAGGGTCAAGATATTAACCAATATGCATGAAATTTCATATATAGCTATATAATCCCTAGTATAGTAAGATAAGACCTTCAGAGCAGGCATTTAAAAAAAAAAAATTCAATTCCCTCCCCAAAAAATGTTCCATGATAATTTGTCACCCCCTCCATTATGGAACCCGGGGCGGACCACCACCCCTTGCTACGCCCCTGCCTAGAACCTTTTCACGTGTACTACTGGCAAGCCCATTTTTATTTGTGCAGCTGGTTATTAAAGTGTAACCATGTGTAAGCTGGACTAAGGGTAGATTTTTTCCTATATATGTACCTGGGATGGAATTCCTCCAAAGCTTAAAAGGATGGAATTGCCACCCACGGGCATAAGAATATATTTGCAAGAGGAATCCTAGAGGGACCTATATTGCATCGTGGTGTTCTGAAGCCAACAGTGGAAAAGATGTCACAATTATTTTTTTTTTAACAAGACCAATGGGAATAGGTGTGCATGTATTTTTATGTATATATAATTTCCATTCTTACTAAGCAGCTCCCTTTATTTCTCTTTAATGGAAAAGCTGCCCCGTGCCCTGCCAGGCTGCTTAGTGCACAATAACATTCTTTACATAGTTCACAGCTTCATGGGGGTGACTGACAGCTGGCCCAGCATGTGCAAATAGCTCTTTTGACACATCATGAAACCAAAAGTCAGCGTGACCTGAGGAAAAAAACGAGAAGTGAAAAGGAGGGTGACAGCTAGGATGGCTGGCAAGGCTACCAGCAAAAACATATTTAAATAGAAAGACATCATGAATATGACAGAGGTGTATAAAAACCATGACAGGCTCGGTAAATGTGAACACATTGGACAAAGGCTGTATTCACAGGGGGGTTTTGTTGTTAGTTTTTTTGGGGGGGATAGATTTAAGGCCTTAACAGCCCCCTATATTACAGACCATTTTTAAAAGTCACAGATTGCCCCCACCAAAGATTCCTGGGAAATATAGCTTATTAAGGGTGATTAGCATTTCTAGGAGACCCCTGTTACTCACACAGACCTACCATTTCCAGAGCAGTTTAACAATAAATCCTTCTTCCCAGGGAATTCTGTGAATTATAGTTTTGTTGTGGGGTGGGAATGGGGTCTCCTAACTGCTCTCACCAGTGTGGAATTGAGTTTCAGCCACTATTTGTGCAGGCATCAGCACACGGGCACCATCTTGTCCTTTGCCTCGGACGGCAAAATGCCTTTGGCTGGCGCCAATGCGGCAGGGTGTGGAAAGCTGCCTTCTGGAGATGTCTGAAATAGCTTGTGCAAGCACCACGTTGTATCAACCACTTGCAAACAGTGCTCCATTGCTTGCTTGGTGGTTGCGTGTCGAGGTCCCCAAGCCACCCCCCCCCAATAAATTCACACTTCAGACATAAATTTTGTTTGGGTTTTTGGCAATAATTTAGGCCACAACTTTATTAAATTATGTGAGTGGTTGCGTAGGCATTGGTTCAGACTAGCTGTCCACCGGGACAGAGCTGACTTTCGGTCAGCGACGGGAGAATGCCATCTGGGGAGAGTTAAGGAGGCTGGGGGCAGAGCCCTCCCTCTCCCCAGAGGTCCCAGGGGCTCTTGCGTGGCCCTGTCCCCCTACTGGGGGTTCGGACAAAAGCATGTCGAGCCCCTGGATTCCTTTAACGGAATTCCCTGCACACCATCATCATTCTGGAGGGGGGGGAACCACCCTTCCAGTAACCAACACAATAACCAATGCCTAACCGCCAACCTTACAAGTTGTGACTAGTTGCTACTGCAGTAGGCGAAAACCAAATGGCAACAGCCAATCAGCCAAATGGACAAAATTCCTACTGGGCCCCTGCCCCAAAAGCAGATGACCCCATGACAGGCAGTCAATGCAGAGGCCTAAAATAAAGGGAGGGAGGGTGGGTGATCCGAAGCACGCAGCCAAGAGAAGGATCACCCTGCGTGCAGAGCAATATAAAGGACGCTGGGCTGTCCATCACAACATTGCAACATTTAATTCTCCCCAGCAACACCTCAGGGTCCTATTGAAGCTGTGGCCAGCTAACTAACCCCGCCCAGCTACCAGATGGGTGGGCTTGCAAGCCCCCACCGCAACACGTGCGCTCCCAAGAGAGAACCCGATTTGTCTGTAAAAGAAAGGATGCCAACATCCCAAAATGTGTGGCTCTAGGAACAGCTATCACCATCACACAATTAATGATAAATGTGTGCGGAGAATATCGGGAACCAGGAGGGGTGGGGAGGTAAAGAAATTAATGTGATGTTACATTTAGATTTAATGCTGACTGATTAAATGATTTTTAAAAGAAAAACCATGCCCAAACTCTGCAGCAAGTGGCAATCAGTCAAAATTATGAGTTTTTGAGGAATGGAATAATTTAAAAAAAAAATTGGGGGGGACAGATGGGGTTTAAGAAACCCGCCCTGCATTGTATAATCACAGCTGCATCTAAAGCATTTAAAGAACCAATTGGTGATGCAATCAAAGGCAAACTGAGCTGAAAAAATACAGAATATGTATTTAAGATACATTTTAGAAGTATGAGATTTTTCTTTTTCTTACCACCCAATAAAAGGAAGGCAACTTTGTTGAAAGATGTCTAAATAATTTTCTCAGTTTTGCCATTTGATGGCAAGGCACCAGTGCTAGTTCTTGGGTGAATCATTCAATTTCAGTTCTCTAAGCCAGTGTGGTGTAGTGGTTAAGAGTGGTAGACTCGTAATCTGGGGAACCGGGTTTGCGTCTCCACTCCTCCACATGCAGCTGCTGGGTGACCTTGGGCTAGTCACACTTCTTTGAAGTCTCTCAGCCCCACTCACCTCACAGAGTGTTTGTTGTGGGGGAGGAAGGGAAAGGAGAATGTTAGCTGCTTTGAGACTCCTTGGGTAGTGATAAAGTGGGATATCAAATCCAAACTCCTCCTCCTCCTCCTCCTCCTCCTCCTCCTCCTCCTCCTCCTCCTCCAAATCCTAAGTAATGTTCTCCACATTTCCACAGCAATTTGTGATTCATTTATTTTTAATTCTCATGGAAATTCAGCATGTTAGTATGAATTTCCTGTAGTAATATTTTTGTATGTAGTTTTGAGTAATACAGAATCATAACATCTTAAGAGTTGGAAGGGACCCCGAGGGTCATCTAGTCCAACCCCCTGCAATGCAAGAATCTCAGCCAAAGCATCCCTGACAGACGGCCACCCAACCTCTGCTTAAAAACCTCCAAGGAAGGAGAGTCCTCAACCTCACAAGGGAGACTCTTCCACTGTCAAATAGAATCATAGAATTGTAGAGTTGGAAGGGATACCCTTTTTAAGCAATTCCCCCTATTATAGTCTGCTTTTGTGCATTATTTTCACCAATATGTGTGTTTCAATGCACACGTGGCATGTGACATTTGTGTGCACACTTGGAAGTGAGAGCAGTGTCGTGAAGTGGCCCTAATTGGTGCAAAGTGGGCCCATCGGATTAGGGCTTAATCTTTGGATTTTGGCAGGAAATAATGAATTAGAGAACAGAGACATTGCCTGTCATATTTGGAGCTGATAGCAAGATTTTACAGCTGAGCTATAAGCCAATAAAAGCTGGCTTTATAATTGAAGTGCTGACACACAAGTCTTAGGCATACTAGGGTGAGCACATCACTATATAACATATGAATCAAAAGTCTGTTTCGTAGAGCAGCAAGTCTGTAGCTGAATATGCAGATAACTTGGCTTAATGAACAACCTAATTTAAAACGCGCGCACACACGCCACAGAGTTCATGTGGCTAAACAATCAGTGACTGTTATTAATGTTTTAATTTTGTGGACAGAAGTAGGATGCATACAATTAAATCTGGTAAAAACACTCCAGAGATATTTATTTATAAGGAAGCTTGCTAAATTTACATTGTCATCTGTTAGAGAACAGCTGCTGGGTCAGGGTTACAAAACCGCAGGAAATGAAAAGGTTCGTTTTTTTTCTGGCACCTTATAAAGCGTTGAACATTCCTGGAGAAGATGCCCAGGATAGGTCATGTGTCAGGAAAGAATTGAGGTAGGCGAAATGGCAAAAGGACACAGCTACTGACATGACTGAAAGACTCTTTCGCGAGGGAACAGGTGAGCGTTTTAGGGCTGTTGCTGCAGGCACCGATGTCCTTTGCTGGTAAGACAGCTATGACCATTCCTGGTTTGACCTCAACTGTCTATGCATTGCTAACCTCAAGTTTGGATTAGTGCTGTGTCAGGCCCTCCAAGTGTCCCTATTTTCCAGGGAATGGGCAGGGCCCTGACCGACTCCAGCTACAAAAGCTGAGACCAGACTCTCCAAGTGTCTCTATTTTCCAGGGACAGTCCCAGATTTACAGAAGCCGTCCTAGTTTCTGATTCGATCCTGGAATGTCCCACTTTTCCTATTTTGTTGTTGTTCAGTTGTTCAGTCGTGTCTGACTCTTTGTGACCCCATGGACCAGAGCACGCCAGGCACCCCTATCCTCCACTGCCTCCCGCAGTTTGGCCAAACTCATGCCAGTCGCTTCGAGAACACTGTCCAACCATCTCATCCTCTGTCGTCCCCTTCTCCTTGTGCCCTCCATCTTTCCCAACATCAGGGTCTTTTCCAGGGAGTCTTCTCTTCTCATGAGGTGGCCAAAGTACTGGAGCCTCAACTTCAGGATCTGCCCTTCCAGTGAGCACTCAGGGCTGATTTCTTTAAGGATGGATAAGTTTGATCTTTTTGCAGTCCATGGGACTCTCAAGAGTCTCCTCCAGCACCATAATTCAAAAGCATCAATTCTTTGGCGATCAGCTTTCTTTTAGACACTCCTATTTTAGACATCCCTATTTTCATGGGATAAATGTTGAAGAGTGTGGAGTTATGCAACCCTGGAGCCAAAGAGATAAGTAACTGTACAACCTTTAGAAGACATCTGAAGGCAGCCCTTTATAGGGGAGTTTTAAGATGTTTAATGTTTAATGATGTTTTTATATATGTTGGAAGCCATATATTTTATATGTGTTGGAAATGGCTGGGGCAACCCAGTCAGATGGATGGGGTAGGAATATTATTATTGTTATTGTTATTATGGAATAAGATGTCCCTATTTTCACCGGAGAAATGTTTGAGGGTATGTTGTGTGCTCCATGTGGGGCTACCCTTGAGGTTGTTCCAGCGGATGCAGCTAGTGCAGAACAGGGCAACTACACTAGCGGCAAAAATAGTGGAAACCTTTGGGGAAAAGTGTATTTCTGAGGTTTGATGGCTCATAACACCACTATTTTTGGAGTAATAACATAAAATTATATATCAATGGAAATATAATTTAATGAAGAATGTAATGCAACAAAGTTTGTTCAACTATTTGTATTCTATCAAAAGTTATAACCAGGAAAAGGAAGCATAACTTGCTTAGGTGGATATACAGTAGCTTTCCTTCATTTGAATGTAACCAATGAGCATGAGTGTTTAGAGAGTCAATCAGGTGTTAAGGGTAAAGGGACCCCCGACTGTTAGGTCCAATTGCGAACCACTCTGAGGTTGCGGTGCTCATCTAGCTTTATTGGCCAGCATGACTAAGCCGCTTCTGGCGAACCAGAGCAGTGCACAGAAATGGCATTTTCCTTCCCGCTGGAGCGGTACCTATTTATCTACTTGCACTTTGACATGTTTTCGAACTGCTAGGTTGGCAGGAGCAGGGACCAAGCAACGGGAGCTCACCCCATCACGGGGATTCGAACCGCCGACCTATACACTTTTTCCAAAAGGTTTCCATTATTTTGGCCACTAGTGTAGGTTGTTTGAGGGGGGGGGGAAGTACAGTCACCATAACACCTTGCTCACTGGATTTGCATCGGCTGCCAATCTGCTACCGGGCCAGTGTCAAAAATTTTAATGCGTAAGCTATATACCCCTGTACGTGAAATACTGCCTTATAAACTAAGTAGGTCACTGGGGTCTACAGGAGAGCTTCTCCTGCATTTTTGAAAGTTATTAGGAGCCCACTTCACTCAGAGCAAAGCATTCTTCCTGTGGAACAGTATTCCTGCTGAGATACAGGAACCTACTATCTGCGTTTTCCAGAATCAACCGAATACATTTGTGTCCAAATAACCTGTCCTGGGTCTCTCCTGTGGAAATCTATTTTGTATTTTAAAATAATAATAATAATAATAATAATAATAATAATAATAATAATAATAATTTTGTGTGTTCTTTTTCTTGTGCTGTTCTTAACTGTTCTTAACTGCTTTTATTTGTTTGCTTGTTACATTTTGTACATCACCTTGATATATATTTGTGGAAAGAGAGATCACCATCACCCCTATGATCACATCAGCACTGGTTTTCTTTCAACAGTTTGTTTCCTGAAGGGTTCCCACATTAACAACCAAGCATAGGAGCCAGCTCCTAGGGACTGAGCTCCCTTTGCCAGCCCCCAATAAAATATTTGAGGATCCCAAAAGTTAATGGGCATTTCCATTCAAATGGGATGTGTGTGTCACATCACATGATCTAATATGCATGTCAAGGCTTACCTGGGTTCCCCCAATATTTTATTCAAGTTGGCACCCCTGCAACTAAGTAATGCAAAATCATAATCGAGTGCAGTGAATGAAAGCTATCAATGCACACATGTGCAATGCTAGCAAAAGGTGTGTGTACATGGCAGTTGGAGGGGAAGCTGTTGATACGTATGAACTGCAAAGGCTGTGGCAAACTGAGCATGCCTCGATTTAGATGTTCTTCTAGCTGAGGCAGGACTCGGGAGGCATGAAAGACAAGGCAGAACAAACCAAAGGGGGAAAAATAAAATAAAGGAATGAATGAATGAATGGGGTGTGGGAAGAATCTGCTCCTCCCTAGGCATTAGCAAGACTCTTGAGATGTCATTATGTACAAAAGCATTAAAAATATCTTCCATTGCTTAAATCTCAACCATTAAGTCTTATCTGCGTTTTAAGCGGCCAGCTGGGAATTTGAGCAGAGCAATTTGAAGCTTAGTGATGTTTCTCTGCAGAGATCATTGCAACATGCGCTTCTGAGGGAAACAACAAATATTTACTTCCCGAGAATGAATGGAAACCTCGCCGGGAATATGAATTTGTGTGGGCTGAGTGGAGTCAGTTTGCCATGGGTCCTTTCGCAGTCTCTAAAGTCAATCAATCAATCAATCAATCAATCAATCAAACGTTTATTTATTTATAAAATATTTATATACAGCTGTCTTATAAAAATATATCACTGAGGTTTAGAACAATATAAAAACATAAAACCAAACAATAACACCATAAAAAGTAAAGAAGAAAAAAAGGTTAAAAGTGGAAAAAAAATTAAAAACAAACATAAACTCTTCAAGGTTGGAAAGTCCACAGGCTGCAAAATCTTCAGAGAGATGATCCATAATATCAATTACCTATATTTGGAGGACTTAGAATAATAGAATCATAGAGTTGGAAGGGACCCCAAGGGTCATCTAGTCCAACCCCCTGCAATGCAGGAATCTCAGCTAAAGCATCCATGATAGATGGCCATCCAACCTCAGCTTAAAAGCCTCCAAGGAAGGAGAGTCCACAACCCACCAAGGGAGACTGTTCCACTGTCGAACAGCTCTTACTATCAGAATGTTTTTCCATATGTCTAGTCGGAATCTCTATTCCTGCATCTTGAAGCCATTGGTTTGAGTCCTACCTCCCAGAGCAGGAGAAAACAAGCTTGCTCCATCTTCCATGGGATGGACCTTCAGATATTTGATTAAAGTGGAAGAAGAAAGGGAAGGAATCCAACGTTTCCATTGACTGGGATTCTTCTGCATAGGCAAGTGTCTGGCTTCTTCTCATTCTGATATTTGCCCATCCAAATCCCATGGCACATAGTACTACAACTGAATATGTTTCAAGTACTATATGGTACTCCAGGCTGCGGAAAAAAACATGAGGGGCAGGTCCATGGATCTCGGCTGGTGTGCCCCAAAAAAGCCCTGACCATTTGTCACCAACAGTAATAGTTTTTCTCAGATCAAAATATTGTCAGCTCCAAAAAAAGAATAACCAGAGACGGCACATTATGGTACTCAGGTGTTCTTCTGTGTCTGCCACCTTTTGTTGTACTCGGAGGTGGGAAGTTGTGTGTGAAAAAAGGTGGCACATAGCTTCCAGCCGTCTCCTTCTTACCTCTTCATAACAGAGTGTCAAATCGCTTGGTGTGAAAGGAGTCTTGTTATATGAATGGCTCAGGCACTTACAGCTACCGGTACATACCTGGTCACTGAAAAGGGGGGGGGGGAGAGACCAGAATTCCATGGCCATCACAGAGTTATGAAACCCCCGATAACTCACACAGTTTGTGTTAACAGCTTTTTGATGGGTTCTCTGCTGAGCCTTGACAACTGGATTCAGGTGTTGGTATCTTAACGTATCATCTATTATTGTTTATTAAACATCTCACAGCACAAGCCTAACCATACCTACTTGGAAGCAAGTCCTATTGAATGCAGTTGGGTTTATTCCTGAGTAAGGGGAGGGGGTTAGGATTGCAGCCTCGGTCGCCTTTCTCAAAAACGACAAAAGGTAACTTACGGAAATATAAAAATATATACAATGTACAAAGCAACAATGAATGCCTATAACAATAAAAGTATGTAAAAATTAACAAAAAAAAATAACAAAATCAAGGTAGGCAAAATATACAGTTAACAAATGAATAAAAAACAATGACCAGTAAAAGCAGCACATCACATGCCATCAAATGCCTGCTGGCAACAAAAAGATACTAAGATTGGAACCAGGTTCTCTGGTGAGAGTATTTCACCTGTCATATATTGTGTAAAGTACACATTTCTCTGACAGTGCTCCCAACACAAGCCTGCAGCAGGGATTCTCATTCATTGAGGGAATAGAGAAAGGCAATGGTTGGGGTCTTGGTTGTCCTTGTTTGTTGTTGTTTAGTCGTTTAGTTGTGTCCACCTCTTCATGACCCCATGGACCAGAGCACGCCTGGCACTCCTGTCTTCCACTGCCTCCCGCAGTTTGGCCAAACTCATGCCAGTTGCTTCGAGAACACTGTCCAACCATCTCATCCTCTGTCGTCCCCTTCTCCTTGTGCCCTCCATCTTTCCCAACATCAGGGTCTTTTCCAGGGAGTCTTCTCTTCTCATGAGGTGGCCAAAGTACTGGAGCCTCAGCTTCAGGATCTGTCCTTCCAGTGAGCACTCAGGGCTGATTTCCTTCAGAATGGATAGGTTTGATCTTCTTGCAGTCCATGGGACTCTCAAGAGTCTCCTCCAGCACCATAATTCAAAAGCATCAATTCTTCGGATCAGCCTTCTTTATGGTCCAGCTCTCACTTCCATACATCACTACTGGGAAAACCATAGCTTTAACTATATGGACCATTGTCGGCAAGGTGATGTCTCTGCTTTTTAAGATGCTGTCTAGGTTTGTCGTTGCTGGTTGTCCTTAGTAGTCAGTTAAATTCACTGAGCCTGACTATAAAAGAGCTGTGATTATCTTAGCTCAGTCGGTAGAGCATACTCTCAGAGTCGTGGGTTCAAGTTTCATGTTGGGTGAAAGATTCCTGCATTGCAGGGGGTTGGACTAGATGACCCTCGTGGTCCCTTCCAACTGTACAATTATATGATTCTCTGTGTTTAGCCATCACTTGCAATCAGTGGCAGCTGGTGCTCATTCAGACTGGTAGGGTGGAGGGCTGAGAAGACAACAGTAAGTGGAGCAACAGCCAATGACCTGCAGAACCATCTAATTCTAGCTTTGTCCCAATTCACTTCTTTGCTGAGGTCTGCAAGGGCAAAATTGAGATGTGGCGGGAAGACCCTCACAGCATCCATTCCAACATTCCTCAGAAATAGGGTCATTCTATTCTACGTCAGTATCACTGCTTGAGCATTCCTCCCGAACAGGTACAAAAGCTGTAAGAGGGAACACACAAAACTGCAGTATTTGCACTGCAGTTGAGCTGATTCTATTCCTGATATTGTGGCTGGGCCTAGACATCACTTATTGAGTATCCTGTCCAGGGGGTTTAAGCCTTGCTAAATTCTGTGTATAGTCCTGCACTCCCCCAGGAATCTTTGTATCCTTTCCACCACCACCCCTTTCCTGTTACAATGATGGGTAATTTGTTGGTGTGAGACGGATGAGATAGCCCAGAATATTCTGGAGTTGCTCTCTTTTTCTGACAAATAAATAATGTTCCTGCTTTCTTACCTGGCTGAACCCATTCCTGAGAAGCCCAAGGACATCCCTGGAGTGCAGTGAGACAGACAAGAGAACCCAGCTGCCAGGGGAGGGGGAAAAGGCAGAGGAAGATGTGTGTATGGGAGGGGGGAAATGCATGGCTCAGAAAACAGAGGCTTAAAATGCACAGGGAAACCTTTTTTTTTTTTAACAGCCTGGGGACCACATATCCATCTGAGTGACCTCCCAGGGGCCACATGTCAACGGAGAGTGGGACAAGAGGCAAAAAGTGGCTGTGGCGATGAATGCGACTCTTAAATTGGTGAAGTAAACACACCAAAGTCAAAGATTTCTCCCTTCTCTTCAGGCAAAAAAGAGGTCCTGTCGCAGTTCAAGAAGGCATTCTAGCCTGGAAAAATCACTTGAAGATTGTAGAGCAGGGCCATTTTGGCATCATCATCATCATCATCATCATATATTTATACCCTGCCCACCTGGCTGGGTTTTTGCAGCGACTGGGCAGCTTCCAACAAAAGATTAAAAAGACATTAAAACATCAGTCATTAAAAACTTCCCTAAACAGGGCTGCCTTCAGATGTCTTCTAAATGTCAGATAGTTGTTTATTTCTTTGGCATCTGATGGGAGGGCATTCCACAGGGTGGGCACCACCACCGAGAAGGCCCTCTACCTGGTTCCCTTCGCTTCTTGCAGTGAGGGAACCAGCAGAAGGCCCTTAGCGCTGGATCTCAGTATCCAGGTAGAATGATGGGGGTTGAGACACTCCTTCAGGTATACTGGGCTGAGGCCGCATATAGTCTGGGGAACGCGTATGTGGCCTGGGGGTATCACCAAAAGGATATGGTAGTTGGGAAAGGTTGGGAAGAGGACAACCAAAATGATCAAGGAGTGGAGTGACTCCCCTATAAAGAAAAATTGCAGCGTTGGGGGCTTTTCAGTTTAGAGAAATGGGCATGTAAGAGGTGACAAGACAGAGGTGTATAAAATGATGGATGCCATAGAGAAAGGGACTTCTCCCTCTTTCACAACACAAGGACTCATGGACCTCCGTGAATGTTGGGAGATTCAAGGCAGATAGAAGAAAGTACCGCATCAGCCATGCAAGGGGCTTGCCTCACTCTGCCTAATAGTAGGGCCAGCCCCAAAGACAGGACAGCAGGGAGAGGTGATCAGGGTGCAATGGGGCAGGTGGAGACAATGGGATCATCTCGGTCTCACTTCACAGGAGCCTAATCGCATGGAGGAAGAGCAAGTTAGGACTAATGTAAAAGGCAACCTTGGTGACAGGTTTTGTTTTGTGGACCTGTATGTGTTTGTTTTGGGGAGGTGACAGTCTCACTGAATTTGTAACATATGGATCAGCTCTGCATAGGTTCTACACATAGAAATATCCCTGTATTTATTCTGCAAGGTGAAATAAATCACACCTAACTGAAAGAAGTGGCGTTGCCTTCTGTATCCCCTGATGTCTCTGAAGCTGCAGGTGAAACCAGATTTTTTTTGTTTTGCTTTATTTTTTTGCCCTTTCACCCATGATATATCTAAAAAGGTGAAATATTGCTGGCTGGTGTTACAAAGGCTTAGCACTTTTCTAGTTTGCAGCTGTTGCTTTTCATCTTTTGGCTAGGGGGATACCAAAAATAAATGCCAGTGACATCTGCCGGCTGCTTCATCTTCATTCAAAACAAGTTCTCCAAATACTTGCATGGAGACAAACCCACAAGGTTCTGAAAAGCAGTTCCAGCTCGCTGCAGGGTTAGGACCAGCCAATGGAATCCTTGAGCAGCTCAGAGGACCCCGCCACAAATAATTCTGGACACAGAATTAACCTGCACCTCCATGGACAGCTGTGAGTCCAAAATGACTTCAAGGCTGCACATCTGGTCCTTTAGTGGCCCAGTTACCCCATTCAGCACCAGGGAGTCCCCCACAATTGCCTGCCCCTTCTCCCCCCAGAAACAATTATTTGCCTCGTCAGGATTCAGCCTCAATCCATTAACCACTATCCATCCTCCTAAAACACTGGAGAACTGTTGTGTGTTAAGATCCCAAGACCTCCCCCAATAAATAAAGACACAATTGACACAGGTTATTGGCATAATTTTGGCCACAACTTTATTGATTGCAGATCGTGAGTGGTTTGCTTAGGCATTGGTTCCCGACTAGCTGCACCTGACCTTAGCAGGGCCGCACAGATGACTGGACACCGGCAGAGGTCTCTACAGGTAAACAACGTGGGGGAGCATTGGACCAGGCACAGACTCAAGCTCACCCCAAATGCTCCCAGGGGCTCTAGCATGGCCCTAACCCCCGGAAGGGGATTGGACAAAAGCAAGGCGAGCCCCTGGGTTCCTTTAACGGAATACCCTTTCATGCATTGGAGGGGCAGGTGTGGCAACCTCCCCTCCCCTCCACATTGAACCAATGCCTAACCGCCAAACCTTACAAAGTTGTGGCGATTTGCTACATTGCAGGTGAAACTCAAGTGGCACCAGCTAATGTGCCAAATGGGAAAATTCCTACCAGGCCCCTGTCCCAAAAAAACAGATGATCCACGACGGCATAGCAAGGTCATAATGGACCCTAAATATAGGGAGGGTGGGCGGGTGATCTGATGCACAAGGCGAACAGAGGAAGCTCAACGCCACATGCAGCGGTATATATATGGTCCCTCGGTTAATGCATGAACAATCCCAATGGCCAGAATTACCCCAGCAACTGAGGGACCACCAATCGGGTTGTTGTGGCTATCCAATTGCTCCCACCCACACAAGCAGTGAGGTCAGTCCTGATGATCTCACCACAACACGTGCTCTCTGGGAGGAGGACACGATCTGCCAGCCAGTGCGAACAAAACGGTCTACGTTGGTTCATCTAGCTCAGCTCAGTGGAAGAGCATCCGCTTTGGATGCAGAAGGCCCCGGGTAACCAGGAATCCTGGAGGTCCACTCCCAGTCAGTGGAGACATTACTGAGTTTGATGGGCCCATGGTCTGAGTATATTGCCACTTCCCTTGTTTCTCGCTGGAATGTTTTATTCCAAATGTCCAACAAAAGAGAGTAAATGATGTCTCTCTCCCAGACTTGTTGCAGCTGAAGCAAGAGGCCAACAGAAAATCCATCCCATAAATTATTTCTGATCTGTTAACAGGCTAGCTTGACCCAGAATGCATTGATCCATCCACCCACCCAGAAAGATTGGAACCTTTTCAATGCAAATGCCATAAAAAGACATATCTAGGGGTTTGTGGGTTTTCTAAATGTCTTCCCACTCCTCCAAAATGTAACTAATTCCAATTGCTTAAAAGAATAAAATAAGGCATAAACAAAATGTTGGTTGCTTTGCAGTTTAAACCCCCCCCCCCAAAAAAAACATTTCCTATTTGCATGATATGCATTAAGTGCCCAGTTCTCAGGATTTAATACAAGATGGTTTGTGTTTGTGAATCTATTTACTGAGTTAGGTTAACCTCACATCTTCTTTATAGGTTTGTCTATCTGTTTGTTTGGGATATTTATGAGGAGCAAAACCTCACTAAATTGTAAGGCAGTCTCCTCTCCCAGTATATCATACCCAGAAAGCTTACAGTGAAATTACCGGCAGCCAGTCAAACACAGTAAATTAGGGATTGCACAGTAAATCAAAAAAGCATCTTATGCGGGAAGAGGGGAGTAAAAAAGGAACAATCGAGTTAAGATAAATAGGCTGAAGCAGCGTAGTTCAAAAGTGACAAATAAGCCCTCTTTTTGATCAGCGCGGCCCCTTAAATACACGGGTCAGCAAAACTGGATTGAGTTACAGGTGTTACATTTGCAGTAGAAGCAAATGAGAGCGCAGAGAGGAGATTGCACAGTAGCTCAAAAGTAGGAGGGTGGGTAGATCTGCCAGTTGAACATTTACAGTAAGCTTGTGTGGCGTTGTGTGAGGTTATCAAATAGATGCTAAATCATTTTCTACTCTACAGAAATCCACGCACACATACACCCCCACCACCTGAATAATAATAATAATAATAATAATAATAATAATAATAATAATAATAATTTCTTACTTATAGCCCGTCCATTTGGCTAGGTTTCCCCACCCACTCTGGGCAGCTTCTAACAAAATATTAAAAGACAATGGTCTGTTAAACATTAAAAGCTTCCCTAAACAGGGCTGCCTTCAGATTTCTTCTAAAAGTCTGGTAGTTGTTGTTCTCTTTGACATCTGGTGGGAGGGCGTTCCACAGGGCGGGTGCCTCTACCAAGAAGGCCCTCTGCCTGGTTCCCTGTAACTTGGCTTTTCGCAGCAAGGGAACAGCCAGAAGGCCCTTGGCGCTGGACCTCAGTGCCCAGGCAGAACGAAGGGGGTGGAGACGCTCCTTCAGGTATACTGGACCGAGGCCGTTGCCATCATTGAGAAAGTTATATGCCCTTCCTGAATTTGCTAGCAGCCAGTGGCGTAGCATGGGTTGCCATAGCCTGGGGCCACATGAAGAAGGGGTGGAAGGGGGAAAATGGGTGAAGTGTGCATGTGCATGCCTAACTGGGTCTGTGTCACCCAGGAGATCACAGCCTCAGAGGCAAGAAAAGAAGTGCTGCTCCATTGTCTGGACTGGAGAGGTCACTTCCTGGTTCTCATGGAGAAGCCATTTTCAATGGAGCCCAGGGATGGAAGTACACAGCTGTATTGAGGTAGCAGCAGGTGTTGAAATTTTGCACCTAACTATTTTGCGACTGGGGCAGCTGCCCCTGTGCGACCCTCCTCCCCACACAGGCTACGCCACTGGTGGCAGCAGGGGGTTTAAAACAAACAAGCAAACTCAAGCAGGGGGCAGAGTGGAAGCAGCACTCTGCTCTGTCCACACATTTAGGCAACAATGAGATAGTGTGCAGTAATCCAGAGAGTGGGCAGAGGCAGCTGGATGCAAGCATTAACCCAATTGTTGTTAAATTTATATGACCCTCATATGGCAGAATGGCCTCTGAACCATTTGAATGATATTGGGTCCTCCATTAAAGGAGGGCATGTGTTGTGGTGTGACCTGCAACCCGACCCAGTGTTGTGGGGGTAATTGGAAATCAAGGCCACAACCCCTGATAGGTCGGTCCCGGTTGCTGGGGTGAAATCTGGCCAATGGGGCGTCGTAAAATGCAGCAACGCGGGACCTATTTAAGCCCATGCGAGGCTGCTCAGCTTCCTCTTTGGGGCCTTTCGCATTGGAACACCCACCCACTACTCCCTATATTTAGGGCTTGCATTGACCTTGCTATGCCGCCGTGTGTCGTCTGTCATTGGGACAGGGGCACGGTAGGAATTTTCCCCACTTGGCTGATTGGCTGGTGCCATTTGGGTTTCGCCTGCTGCGTAGCAACTAGTCACAACTTGTAAGTTGCGGATAGGCTCTGGTTCAGGTGATAGGCGTGGCACGTGATGTGGCCATGCCTATGGAAATGCAGGATATTCCGGTACAGGAATCCAGGGACTCAATGGTTTGTCGGTCCCCGAAAGGGGTCCAGCCAGTGGCCGAGTCCCGGGGACATCAGAACGGCTGATTGGTGAACCTTCCATCAGCTGTCCCTGGTGTTCATCCTTGTCTGTCCTATGAACGTGGCTCTGGGACAGGGCTGCCTGCAAGGGTGCAGGGAGATAGTCGAACCAGAACCTATGCAACCACTCACTTGGTTGTAATCAATAAAGTTGTGGCCTAAATTCTGCCAAAAACCAAACCAAATATTTGAGTCCTGTGTGAATTTATTTGGGGAAGGTTAAAGGTCTAAACACGCAACTACTAGGCTTCGGTGAGAGAAGAAAAATGCAAAAACACAACAGACTTACTTAGGCTGCAAGCCAGCCTTCACCAACCAGGTTGGTGTTTAGTCGTGTCCGACTCTTCGTGACCCCATGGACCAGAGCACACCAGGCACTCCTGTCTTCCACTGCCTCCTGCAGTTTGGTCAAACTCATGTTAGTAGCTTCGAGAACACTGTCCAACCATCTCGTCCTCTGTCGTCCCCTTCTCCTTGTGCCCTCCATCTTTCCCAACATCAGGGTCTTTTCCAGGGAGTCTTCTCTTCTCATGAGGTGGCCAAAGTATTGGAGCCTCAGCTTCAGGATCTGTCCTTCCAGTGAGCACTCAGGGCTGATTTCCTTAAGAATGGATAGGTTTGATCTTCTTGCAGTCCATGGGACTCTCAAGAGTCTCCTCCAGCACCATAATTCAAAAGCATCAATTCTTCGGTGATCAGCCTTCTTTATGGTCCAGCTCTCACTTCCATACATCACTATTGGGAACCAAGTAGCTTGCAAAAAACAAAAACAACCCCCCTTCCTTTGTGCATCATTGGATGCAACCCATTTCATTTGCGCTTTTAGAATCTTACAAAAATGTAAAATACAATATCAAAACATGACATGCAAATTTATTCAAGGTGTTAAATTAAAAAGGAGCATTAAATTAAACGAAGTCAATTCAGACTGAGGGAAGGAATGACTGCCATCACTCAGAATGGGTGTCAAGGATGGAGCTGCCAACCTTTCCCCCACCCCCTTGTTTTCAGCCTCTCCTCGGTTTGATTTATTTCATGGGGTTGTGTGAGATGTGCATGAAATGTAACATCACTGTTTCTGGCTCAGCTCTAATTATATATAAAAAAATGGTTTTTTGACAAATGTATTATCTGATACAGAACATTATGTCAGGTTCTATTAGTCAACTCATGTACCCTGATGTAAATAATACATTTCTGAGTTATGCATTATTTAATCCTGAAAAGAGCCAGCACATGTGAATACATAGGTAAAAATTATCAGTTCACAGCAGTGCCAGAGGCTTGCTTTTCCAAACATTGAAGAAAGGAGAGCTGAGGTCAGAGTCGGTGTTTGTGTGCGTTTGTGCTATTTTACCTGTGCTAAGTGCATTTAAACACTATGAATTCAAAAGTTCAAAGACAGTTGTTTGCTTTCTCCATCTTTCCCCTTTTAGGAGTTGAAAAAGTCTTTTAAAAGTGGGTTAATTTTCTGCATTCTACAGAATCGACTGTTCTGCTTTAGGCTGTATTTATTTATTCATTTATTATTAAGATAAAAAATTCCTTCCAGTAGCACCTTAGAGACCATCTAAGTTTGTTCTTGGTATGAGCTTTCGTGTGCATGCACACTTCTTCAGATACACTGAAACAGAAGTCACCAGACCCTTATATATAGTGAGAGGGTGGGGAGGGGTATTACTCAGAAGGGTGGTGGGAATGGGTGATTGGCTGATGGGTGTGGAAAACCTGTTGATGACTGTTAACGACTGCAATTAGTCCTAAAGGAAAAAGCAAGGGGTGAGATGGCTAAAGATAGCTTTGTCATGTATAATGAGATAAGAATCCAATGTCTTTGTTCAGACCAGGTCTCTCCATGGTTTTAAGTTTGGTAATGAGTTGCAATTCAGCAACTTCTCTTTCCAGTCTATTTCTGAAATTCTTTTGTAATAAGACAGCTACTTTGAGATCTTGTATAGAATGTCCTGGGAGATTGAAGTGTTCTCCTACTGGTTTCTCTGTCTTGTGATTCCTGATGTCAGATTTATGTCCATTTATCCTTTGGCGTAGGGTTTGGCCTGTTTGTCCAATATAGAGAGCTGAAGGGCACTGTTGGCATTTGATGGCATACACAATGTTAGAAGATGAGCAATTAAATAGTCCTGAGATGGTATGTTTGATGTTGTTGGGGCCAGTAATGGTGTTGTCTGGGTGTATGTGGCAGCAAAGTTGGCATCTGGGTTTATTGCAGGCTCTGTTCCTATTTATCTACTTCCACTGGCATGCTTTCAAACTGCTAGGTTGGCAGGAGCTGGGACAGAGCAATGGGAGCTCACCCCATCGCAGGGATTCAAACCACCAACCTTCCAATCAGCAAGCCCCATGAGGCTCGGTGGTTTCAGCCACAGCACCACCTGTGTTCCTCTGTCAGCCAGGATACCTCAGATGGTTAGACTGTGGTGCTGATAACACCAAGGTTACAGGTTTGATCCCCGTATAGGACAACTGCATATTCCTGCATTGCAGGGGATTGGACTAGATGATCCTAAGGGTCCCTCCCAACTCTACAATTCTATGATTCTATAATCCCAAAACATTTAACAATAAGAAACATTAACAATTAAACACACACACAATTTCAAGACTAGTACAGTTATAGCCTCAGAGTCAGGGCACCATAGGGTTATAAATATATATATATATATATATATATATATATATATATATATGTGTGTGTGTGTGTGTGTGTGTGTGTGTGTGTGTGTGTGTGTATACACACACACACACACACACACACACACACATACATCCCTGCTTTTTGAAATCTAGCATGCCAGCGATAGTTTCATCCATGATTTCTCCTTGGCATGCTAACTTTTGTATGGGCAGGGATATTCTTGTTTTTCTTAGAGAACATTTAAGCATGCAGAGGCACTCAGAACCACACAGAGACACAGCTACTCCTGCATATAAAGTTGCACAAACCAGAAAAGGCTGATCATTTCAGAGGGCAATCTGGGGAAAGGAGCTCCTATAGGAATCCCTAGATGATCCTATAGAATGCCCAGGGGAAAATGTGCAGCTGAGCAGTTTCCTAGATTCCAAGCATAGTTTTCCTTCTTTCTTGCAGAAAGCCATTTGGTCTGAGAGGTTTGGCAAGACGCATCAGACAAAAAGTGCTCAGATGCCCATGCTTCTTTGCCGGGCCTCTTTGCCAGCCAAGGCACCATCCGCCTCTGTTACTCCCAGATGCTGCTTACATGCTCTTCCTTGCTGAGCAAAATGGATTATGCCAGCATGTTTAAATGTCCAAGGGGCATCCCAGTTAATGCTAAGTTTAGTTGCTATTTCCTCTCCCTGATACTGCCTTTGCGCTCCAAGCAGGTCTGTGTGTTTTCTGTGCTTAAAGCAAGATGTATGTATGTGTGTCACTTTTTACATTCCCTTGTGAGTAGCTTTCTGGTGCCTGCATGCCACTAGTGGGTAGGTCCAGTGACAACAGTGGGTGTGCCCAAAAGATGACTCTTACCCTTGTACAGTTTTGCAACCATGCAAAGATAAGAGGTTTTTACACACATACGCCGTGATCCCTCATCGAAGAAAACAATAGACATTGCCACAGTTAGGGTCATCAAGTCAGGAGCAACCCAGAGCCTGATATTTGAAACCAGAGACCTAGAGTGGACCCCAATGATGCCATGGGGGTGGGGCCTGGTGATGTCACAGGGGACGGACTGCGCTGATGTCACTAAGCATGACACATTAAGCATTAACTCCAGTCGTTGAGAGCATCTCAATCAAATAAAGAACAGAAACTGTAACGAACAAGCAGTTATGTCAATGGTTGGAAATCAGAGGTGCCGCCTTGGGCTGAAGACTGGGGAGCCGGTGGCATGGCGGGCATGTAACGTCACGTGTGTGATGCATGATGTGTGCCTGTGATGTCACAAGCGAGACACATGTGTGTCATCAGGAAGAGGCGTGTGTGTAGTTGGGAGGAGGCCTTGCCCAGTCATGGCTCCTCCTCTCTTGTGCTCAGGAGGAGCCTACCTATTCAACATCTTCATCAATGACTTGGATGATGGGCTTGAGGGTATCCTGATCAAGTTTGCAGATGACACCAAATTAGGAGGGGTGGCTAATACCCCAGAGGACAGGATCACACTTCAAAATGACCTTAACAGATTAGAGAACTGGGCCAAAGCAAACAAGATGAATTTTAACAGGGAGAAATGTAAAGTACTACACTTGGGCAAAAAAAATGAAAGGCACAAATACAGGATGGGTGACACCTGGCTTGAGAGCAGTACATGTGAAAAGGATCTAGGAGTCTTGGTAGACCATAAACTTGACATGAGTCAACAGTGTGATGCAGCAGCTAAAAAAGCCAATGCAATTCTGGGCTGCATCAATAGGAGTATAGCATCTAGATCAAGGGAAGTAATAGTACCACTATATTCTGCTCTGGTCAGACCTCACCTGGAATACTGTGTCCAGTTCTGGGCACCACAGTTCAAGAAGGATACTGACAAGCTGGAACGTGTCCAGAAGGAGGGCAACCAAAATGGTCAAAGGCCTGGAAACAATGCCTTATGAGGAACGGCTTAGGGAGCTGGGTATGTTTAGCCTGGAGAAGAGAAGGTTAAGGGGTGATATGATAGCCATGTTCAAATATATAAAAGGATGTCATATAGAGGAGGGAGAAAGGTTGTTTTCTGCTGCTCCAGAGAAGCGGACACGGGGCAATGGATTCAAACTACAAGAAAGAAGATTCCACCTAAACATTAGGAAGAACTTCCTGACAGTAAGAGCTGTTCGACAGTGGAATTTGCTGCCAAGGAGTGTGGTGGAGTCTCCTTCTTTGGAGGTCTTTAAGCAGAGGCTTGACAGCCATCTGTCAGGCATGCTTTGATGGTGTTTCCTGCTTGGCAGGGGGTTGGACTGGATGGCCCTTGTGGTCTCTTCCAACTCTATGATTCTATGATTCTATGATGCTGTGCTGCACTCAGCTAGGCGGCTCGGCCTCTGCCACCCCCTCAAAATTCAGGGGGCTGAGCCCCCTGCTAATGAATATGGGGGGGGGGCGGTTGACGACATCTCCGCCCCCTAGAGTTGGTGTGCCTGTTGGAAATTAAGATAGAATCATTAGCTAAAAGGTAGGTACCCAGGTTCAGCTGAAGTGAGGGATCCCCGCTTCTCACATGGTTAGGGAGCCTATGCTTGCTGCAAAAGCAGGTGGTGTTAATGATGCAATTGCCAGTCAGTACTGTATGCATTTGGACCCTGTTGAGAGTCCATGCAATAATTTGCAGTCAGCTCCTGCCAGGCTGAAGCTTCCAACTTGCGCAAACAGTCTTCTTCCTACCAAAGATAGTGATAACTGTAGGTGCTCTCACCCATCTGGGGGTTCAAGCCCTCTCCCTGCCACCTAGGGGTGGGGCAGGTTAAATCTGGATACTTCAAACCAGACTTGGCAAGAAGCAATTGAAAAGGGTGAGGAGTATAGCCAGTGAGGGGTGTGGCCCTGTGAGTCCAGATAGGAAGGGCCTTTTCCTGTGTCAGTGCTCCTGTTAAGAAACACCAGACTCTCCTGGTGCCTACCTTGATTACTGGAGAGAGGGTGCCACCACCGAAAAGGCCCATTCTGCCGTCGTCACCCGTGTCACCTCAGAAGGTCAAGGTTGGCCATTTGGACAGCAGGTTTCAGAAGATGATCTCAGAAGGATGGCAAGCTCATAAAGGATGACTTGGAGTAGAAGTACCCAGATTCCCAAGCTGTAAAGTAATTGAAACGTTAAAACCAAAGAAGAGATAGAGAAGTATTCTGCTAAATACTCTGGATTTCAAAAGCCCCTTGAGAGTCACCTGAGGAAGAAATGATTCTGCTCTTTTCTGGTCAGTTTGAGAAAATAACAATTATAATAGTCACCCTGCATGTATATAGTCAACATGGAGCAAGGCCTCTTTTGTAGCAAATGCTTCATGTATTTTCCCATAATAGCACTAGAAACACAATACATTTAATCTCAGCTATTTTTTTTTTTGGGTGGCAAAGTTCATGCTGGGCTGTTAGCTGGGCTGCCTTAATCTATTTGTTAACACATGCACAACAAGCTGTAAATAATGGATAAAAGGATGATGAGCCCCATACTCCAATAGCAAAGAGATTCAACCTGTCACAGGATGCTTTAAGTAGGATTACTAATGGTAATAATGAGATGCCTCTCCATCTCAAGAGTCGTTTCAAATAATATACAAACGGGAGGGTGTGAACACAACATACAGCAATGTGGGCTGGCCTTATTGCTTGATAGCTGGTAAAAGTACAGGTGAAACTCGAAAAATTAGAATATCGTGGAAAAGTCCATGTATGTAAGCAATTGTTTTCATTAGCTACTGGAGTTTAATATATGAGATAGACTCATGACTGCAAAGCGAGATATGTCAAGCCTTTATTTGTTATAATTGTGATGATTATGGCTAAGCTGATGAAAACCCCAAAGTTGAAATTGTTAATTTGGGGTTCTCATCAGCTGTACGCCATAATCATCACAATTATAACAAATAAAGGCTTGACATATCTCGCTTTGCATGTCATGAGTCTATCTCATATATTAGTTTCACCTTTTAAGTTGAATTCTGAAAGAAATGAACCTTTCCACGATATCTAATTTTTCGAGTTTCACCTGTATAATTCTTAGCCACAGAGCACTGGATTCTCAATAAAATATGAGATGAGAATAATAATTAATGAAAATAATAATAAATAATAATAATAATAAAATATATACCCCACCATCTGGCTTTTCCACAGCCACTCTAGGCAGCTCCCAGCAGAATAGTAAAAACACGATAAAGCGTCAAACATTAAAAACGTCCCTCAACAGGGCTGCCTTCAATTGTCTTCTAAAAGTCATATAGTTGTTCCTTGACATCTGAAGGAAGGGTGTTCCACAGGGAGGGTGCCACTACTAAGAAGGCCAAGGCACACAAAGGGCCTAACTACACATGACACCTAATGCACAGCATGTAACTACATCTCTGAATTTTCTTTGGAACAGAAGCACTCCACTACAACAGTTTGTTACAGATCCCAATTGTTCTCAGGCTGAGGTTTAAAAAAGTCCTGAAGTGATGTTTTATGAACAAGTAATATAGGGGGTGTAAGATGAACGGTAAATGTGCATAACTGACCACTGTGCACATTCACCAGGCCTCATGGAGAATGTGCATATAATCCATCCATGAAGAAGGAAGTGTGCATATTTCCTGGTCAATATCCATAATCCCCAACAGGTCTTGAGGAATGTGCATATATCAACAGAATTTTGTATTTTCTTCAGTCATTATGCATAATCCCCAAAAGGCTTTGGGGAATGTACATATCCTAAGTACATTTTGTATGTTCTATGGCCATTATGTATAATTCGCAGCAGGCTTATGGGGAACATGTCTATCTAGATGGAATGTTGTACAATCTCTGGTCTTTATGGATAATTACCAAGAGGCCTTGGGGAATGTGCATATATTGATTGCTTTTTGCACATGCTCCAGCGAATATGCACATTTTCCAGTCAGTATGCATAGTCTCCAAAATACATGCTCTAGTACAGAAGTGTGCAATCTCCCTCAGCCTAATCTTATGAGGCCCATGACATGTCTTCCTCCTGAGCAGCAGGAAGGGGTGGGGTGCCAGAAAAAACTGCTTTTTCACCAGCCCAGCCTCCTTTTCCCCACTCTCAGCTGCTTCCCCAATCAACTGAACAGAACAAAGGGGATCACAGGGACAGGAAAGCTTAAAAATTCCCCTCTCACCATCCTGATGGAAATTGTCCCCCATGCTGCCATTAAAGCTAGGAAAGGTAGCTTTAGTAGCAGCATGGGGACAATCATTATAAGACTCACGGGAGAGGTAAGAGTTAACCAGTTGGTGAAGGGTTGCCCAGAAAGGAAAAGTAAAGTTCAAGAGTGTGAAATGCCTCTAGTTTCACCTCTTCTGTGGAAAGAGCTTCCCCACCTCTACTCTAGGAATTTGTGGGTGAGTCTTTGGAAACATCTTACAGAGCTCCCCACCTGGCATTTTCGCTTCAGTGATTCATCTCCATCACAAGAATGAGAAATAACACTTTCGTGAGCCTGCTTTCCTTCTCCGCCACAATATGCTAAGTTATTTACAAAATAAAGCTGGAGTAAGAACCGTTTCATAATTCTCCAAAATAGGCATCTCCAAGCGATTCAATCAATTCACTTTCATGCCCCTTCGCAAAAGAGCCTTTTTTTAAAAAAAAAGAAAAGAAAATAACATCACACAATGTAAATAATTCTCTGCCACAGTAAGGCTTTATTAATTCTTACCCCATTGTCATGGGTGCTTTAGAGAGAGTTTTGCTGAAATTAAGGGTTGGGGGAGGGAAATCTCCCGCTGCTTTTATTTACAATTAATTCAAATTCAAAGCACGCACTTTATTGTCCTGGGTTGCAGGGCATCAAATGAGCTTTCTCCCTCTAAGACCTGAGTTATTCTGAGAATTCAGCAAATCTCTGCTTCTAATCAGATTTAACAGGTGCTGCTTTCGGATTCAGTCGGAGTTATCAGAAGGCAGCAAATTTAGCATTTATTTATTTATTTGTCATTCTTTCCCCCGTTCCCTCCTTTTTCCGGATAGCACATGTCATAGCTGGGCTTGAATTAATGGCAGCGGCGTTTGGAATATTGATGTGGGGTGTGTGTGTGCAAAGAAACAAATAGATTCCTTAAAATAGAAAAAACAACAACAGAAGAGGGGGGAAAAGATTGAGGGTTATTTTAAGGTGCTGTTACGACTACCAAAAAGCCTCGAAATTCAACCAGGAAATTCTCATCTCCGAATACTGCATGGCCCTAGTTCTGCTTGCAAAATTCACCCCATGCTGCCATCCCAGGGAGAAATGCTTACCTTGGGATAGAGGGGGCAGGGCAAGACAGTTGGCAGTGAAATGAGAGGGGCTCCTGAACGTCTTCTGCATTGAAGAAGACAACGCAGCATCTTCTGTCCGGATAAACGGCAACTTCCATCATCCCCAGCCAAAAATGGTGGCAATGTTCTGAAGAAGCACGGGGAAAGGAGAAGAGGCCCTCATCCAAGTTATGCTTCCCTTTCACATAAGGCTGATGGAAGCCCCTTCAAACATTCCTTCCAGCACTGAAGGATGAAGATGGGTGAAGAAGCCCAACCATCACTGCTTCCATCCAGACATTGTCCATTGGTTCTCAGCTCAGCTGGAATGGGACCATTGTTGATTACAAGTTGTGCATCTTCAGTTTCAACAAATGTGATCCAAAATAAGGGCTGGTCCATATCCATTTACAGCAGATGAACATGAATCAGCCCTCATATACATAAATAGTAGATGCTGCTGGTCCAATGTGGGGTTTTTACACCTCTATAAAGGCTTCAAATGAAGTCTTTTCCCTTTCCATCTCTTCATTTTTTGCACACACACAAAATGCTCATGGTAAACAGTGTATTTCCCCCTCTAATAATTCAAAACATGGGAAGGGGATTCTACTTTCCATGAACTGAACCAAGGTCTTTAATCCAGAATTGTTAATATTGAGCACAAGGTTAATACCAGATGATAATACAAGATGGCTCACTTTCCTTTGGATGGGGAAGATGTTGTGCAAGGAAAGCAAACTGTGATGTGTATATGGCAAACAAAATGACCTGCGTTATTTGGTAGATACAGAAGAATTTGCCCAAGGAAGCTCTGCACAAGGCTGACACCTACAGAGAGAACAACAGTCTGATGGGGGAAACAATCATGGGGAGATACCATAAAGTTCAGCAACTGAGTGGTTTCAAGAAACTGGTTGTAGGTTGAAAGGTAGAGAAGTCTGTGCATGACAGGGAGCCAGGAAGCAAGAGCAACTTAACCAGGAGCCGGGATGGAGTACTAGGATGAAAAAAAATCAAGGCCTAGATGTTGCTTGGTGAGGGTCAGAACTCTATAAAAACCACAAACACTGGAACTGAGAAGCTGAAAGGCTGAGCTTTGCCTCTGCCTCCATGGTGAAGTCCAGTTAGCAGATATTGGACATTGTCTGGTGCTCTGGTTTTAGATCATGTGTTTCAACACCACTGATTGGGTTTCTGGCGCATCCAGTGTTAGCCAAGGTAAGACTCCAAGCACTGGCGGAGGAAGAGGAGTGCAGGGGGAGCGTACGGCCCCCGGCAGCACGATCCCAGTAGGGTGCCATTGCGGCTGCCCCCCGTACACGCTGGGTGCCACAGCCCTGTGGGCGGCGCACCACACCCTCGCGACGTGCACCAGCCCCGTCCCCACCTGCTCTTTTCCCCCCCCCCCCGGTGCCAGAGCATGAAGCTCCACCACTGGTTAAGCAGTTGTACTTCTGCAAGGGTATTTCTCCAGTTCTTGCACCTCAGGAAGCATGGATACCTTAGCAATCTCAGGTGCCTGAGTGGGATACCTTTATGAGATACTGCACCATTTTCAATTGAATTAGATTCTCTGCTGTTATGCAAAAGGAAGAAATGTATTGGAAAAGATCCCAAGTCAGACCAATTATATGTGCGTAAAAACCAGTGTATTTGCCAGCTTCATTTTTGTGTGACTTTATAGGAATGCCTTCTAGGTAGGAGAGGAAAAGAAAGTTTAGTGAAGACTTCAATTATCCTTGTAGTCTGGGTGACTGGATGGCCAGCCATTGTATCTGCACAGCAGATGGTCCTTTGTGATATATTCCGCATCACTCAGAGCATCTTAAAGTATAGTGTGGCCTCTCTAATCTGAATGTCATTAAATGTCAGGTCGTGTAGGTAAGAACTCACACATGACATTGTCGTGTCAGTTTTTCATTCCTAGGAATTCATAGCAGAAGGAATGTGAGAGAGGTTGTGGGCTCGTCAGGTATATTATTCTTTCTTTTTAAAATTTGTAAGCAAGAATTAAAGGTGCACAGGAGAAAGGAGTATTTGTGAAGGATTTTTTTTTTCTTTTCGGTCCCCCCCCCCAAATTATGTAACCGTGCAATCTGTATGTACATATACGGTAATCAAACAATCCAACCCGTATATAAAGGTGAAAATGACAGAGGTAGGAATGGAGGCTTGGGTAGGTAGGATGGGATTGTGGACAGCGTGGTGTAGTGGTTAAGAGCGGTAGACTCGTAATCTGGGGAACCGGGTTCATGTCTCCACTCCTCCACATGCAGCTGCTGGGTGACCTTGGGCTAGTCACACTTCTTTGAAGTCTCTCAGCCCCACTCACCTCACAGAGTGTTTGTTGTGGGGGAGGAAGGGAAAGGAGAATGTTAGCCGCTTTGAGACTCCTTCGGGTAGTGAAAAGCGGGATATCAAATCCAAACTCTTCTTCACAATCTTTTCCCTCCTTGCACTGGGTTGGTGAGGAAGTGGTTATCTAGACAGAGGATAGAGGTTAGAAGATAGATTTTTCGATCAACGTTCCTATATACACAAAACATAAGGTCGCTGTCACCCTGCAGTTTGCATAGTCACCAATAGGGGGTGTCAGGGGGTCCAGGTGAGCTATAGTTTAGCAATCCACTATACGAAGCGCCTCCTCCCTCCTTTAAACATGACTGCAGCAAGGTTTCATTGGGGCGAGGAGGCATGTCGGAAAACCACTCCTTTAACAGAAGGTGGGACTTGGGTTGAGTTGTGAGGGGAGCGGCCACACCCCCTCACCAGCCTTGTTTGGCAGTGAATCTCCAGCGTTTCAGAAGGGGGTCATTCTCAGAGATGCTGGGGACTGAATCTAGGACCTTCTAGGACACAAAGGCTCTACTAGTGAGCTACATCCCTTCCACAAATGGACAACCTCCCTTCTGTTTGTTTTGAGTGAGGACAGAGAGCTCTATTAAGCCTCCAGCCTGCAAGAAGATGGATTGCCCACATTATATGTAATTAAATTGATGACATCCCACTTAATCCCATAAATATCATTTTGGGTTTACTTGATAGGCTCATTAAAAATAGCAAAAAACACACAAAAAACCCCAACCTGGTCAGAACAAGAGGCAAACGTTTTAATTGCCAATAAATGGTGTAAAGCCTTAACTTCTAGCACTGAATGGTTGTATAAATCTTAGGGAAAATATTTTCCTTTTCATTCTACTTTTAAGTTGCTTTTGTTATTCAAGTGATGGACCATTTGCTCTGCCAATGTGTACAGAACATGCAGAATGGTTTGGAGCGAGACTATTTTGGAAGAGAAGATATCATTTACATAAAATAGTTCTTCTGCGCTAGAATTAAGTTATTGAACCTCTACACAATGCAGCATCTTGTGTTCTATTTGTGTATCTGTTAGAACATAAAATAAAAAGATTTAAAGTTTTTTTAAGAATATATGTATGCAAATGTATGCAAAATTTGTCCTAAGCAAAACATTTGGAGTTCTAGTGATGCAGAATAAGATTTGCTCTCATAAAAAGTGGTGCTATAATCACAGTCTGGAAGAAAATATTTAAATCCCAGAAATTCTCCCCCCCCCCCTAGAAATCGCTTTGTCCTTCCAAGATTCTTTCTGCGATTGTCATTTTCCAGTTAAAACTTAACTCCATGACAAAAGGACTTGCATATAGTTGCTGTGGGACCAAAGAAACTGCTTCAAGGCCAAAGACCTGGGAACACATTTTATTTTGCTTTCTTTTGCTCTCTGTTTCTTGAGAGTCTTTTGTTATTAAATTAGAGTGATGGATAGTTCGGTCTACCAGTATGTAAACAGGTTAGGCTATTAAGGAGGAAAACCCGGCTTAGAGAGGCCATCCTGCAATTGCTTTGAAGTAAAATAAAAATGGAAGGAATGAAAAAATGGGAGACTTGTTTTTCTCCTTCTCTTCATCCTCAGATGTGCTTCTGAACTTGTAACGGGCAGGGCTCACACTCCTCACGGCAAAATGCAGAAACAAAACCACAGCAGAAGGCTGGCAAGCGAATCAATGAGCCCATGTGATTTGTGTATTCTGACATGCCTAGAGAGAAACGTACAATCTGAACATAATACAATGGGGAAAATATTATGTGGGGAGAAATCCCTGCAAAAGACTCAAATCTGACTTATATGCAATCAGCAAACATGCTGGAACAGGGAGAGGCAACATTCAATGAACCATCGCAACCGTTGGCTAATGTTCAACCACTGCTGTGGAAAAGATTCAATTTTTTAAACAAAAACTGGCTCACTATCTACCTGTGGTTGGCAGGCTTCGGTTTGGGACTGTGAGAACAGGATGCTGCACTAGAGGGGCATGATCCAGCAAGCTCTTTTGCGGGATGCAACATCACTGAAGCAGTCAAATAAACATTTCCTGTTTGCCCAGAGTAGACACTCCAGCCAGGAGGACTTCCTGTCATACCTGGTCTGGAGCACACACACACACACCCCGCCTGTGGCCAGGTAGATGGGCATGACCCTGGCAGACCCTACAAAAAGGGCCAGTCACGCAGCCATCTTCCTCTTGACTCTCTTGATCCCATCTCTTCTTGATGGGCTCACCTTCTCACGTAGGATGAACCCCCACTTTTCTCTGTAAGTGTAACTTCAGGACCATACTGTGAACTGAATGTAAGTAAAGCTTATCGTTACTTTTAAAAGAAGATTGTTGTGTCATTATTGTTTTTAAGAGGCAACTAAAAGGGATTTACCAGGAACAATCCAATCTGGACAAGCAAGACTGGATTGCTTAACTCAAATGGTTCTAATGAATCCATCAACTAGCTTCCAGCAATGTGCAAGGGAATGTGCTCACTAGCAATGAGTGAGGAAGGATAATATTTAATCAATATGTCCTCTCCTACTTTCCACAACATTCCCACATCTTGTTACATCCTTGTGTTCTTATTAACACAGCAATGTACTGTGTGCTGTGGCACATAGATACCGTGGGTGTAGTTCAGTGTCCTGCCTGCACAAGCACTGATTCCCCATTTCATCCTCCCATGCTCTGCTCTGGGGGCTCTCCCAACCCCAACAACTCAGTTTTGGGGGCACACAGGGTAGGAAACCTTGTTACACAAGCCAAAGTCCTCACACAGGGCTTCCATGGATGGGGCTGGTTAGGTGAGTCCTGGGCTCCCACTTTACTGGGAGTAAACCTTGTTGAACTCAATAAGATTTATTTCTGAGTTTATGGTTGCAATGTAATGGATTTATTGTGGGCAGTGGCGGAGCTTCAAGCTCTGGTGGGGGGGCAGAAAGCAGGCGGGGGCATGTCTGGTGCACGTCCCAGGGGGGCATGGCACACGTCCCGGGGGTGTGGTGTGCCACCTGCAGAGGCGTGGCACACAGCTTGCGGGGGGGGGGAGCCATGATGGCACCCCACTGGGATCGTGCCATTGGAGGCAGTGCGGTCCCCCCGCACTCCTGTTCCTCTGCGAGTGATTGTGGCATACGTTTTGTGGGCTGGATTCAACTTCTTCACTTGACTATCTTAGCATGTGTGTGTGTGTGTGTGTGTTAGGAGTAATGTGAGTTGAGCCACTAATGTGCCTAACAACTGCCAATTGTGCACACTCACAAGGCCTCATGGAGAATGTGCACATGAAGAAGGAATTGTGCATTTCCCAGTCAATATACAGAATGTCCTACAAATCTTGGGGAATATGCAGACATGCAGGTTCTGCTCTCTGAACAAAATGCGTTCTCAGGAAAGCATTTGTTAAGCAAGTGTTCCCATAACGTGTCGATGATTTCCACAGGTTGTTATGGGGAAAACTCTAATGTGCTCACAACCATGAAAATCTGACACCCCCCTCAAAGAAACAACAACCCAGAAAAACCTTCTGAAACCTTGCAAAAGACAAAGAAGGAAGGAAAGAAGAAAAGCTCTCTTATTTGGCTGAATTCTTCCCTTTCCTTCCTCCTCCTCCCTCCCTCCCACCAAGGTTTCTGGAGAAACAGTTGCAGCAGACCAGCAACACACACACACACACACACACACACACACACACACGGCTTGTTTAGTCTGGTTATTTCTTTACAGTAGTAAATGCTGGTCCAGCTGCTGGAATATCTGAATATGCAGGGTATATTACTAATTCCTCAGGTTTCGATAAGTGGATTTTCACATAACAAGTATTTGGATAGAGAGACCTGCATGTATATCAACTGAAGTTGTATGTTCTCTGAACATTACACATAATCTCCAGCAGGCCTTGGGGAATGTATGTGTCTTGACTGCACTTTCCTGCTTAGGAAGAGCCAATCACTGGTCTGAGTCTGAGGGCATACCTAGAAAGTTCTTTCTTGAGATCCTGCTATTGCATAGATCACCCCATAGGGCAATGGATGGCAGCTCCCAACAAGTAATTTTTCAGGTCAAAATAGGACTTTGTGCTTATTGTTATTCCAGGGGATTACAGTGCATTTGTTTTGATTCATAGACGGTGAATTCAAACATGAGGTTCTGGCAATGCCAAGCAGTTTATGAACTAAAAGCAGGGGGAAAGGGACAAACCCTTCAGTATAATGAGGGCCCCTTATTCTCAAGACTTATTGATTCACAGATCCAGATACAGGTAGGTAGCCGTGTTGGTCTGCCATAGTCAAAACAATTTAAAAAAAAAAATTCCTTCCAGTAGCACCTTAGAGACCAACTAAGTTTGTTCTTGGTATGAGCTTTCGTGTGCATGCACACTTCTTCAGATACACTGAAACAGAAGTCACCAGACCCTTATATATAGTGAGAGGGTGGGGAGGGGTATTACTCAGAAGGGTGGTGGGAATGGGTGATTGGCTGATAGGTGTGGAAAACCTGTTGACGACTGTTAACGACTGCAATTGGTCTTACAGGAAAAAGCAAGGGGTGAGATGGCTAAAGATAGCTTTGTCATGTATAATGAGATAAGAATCCAATGTCTCTATTCAGACCAGGTCTCTCCATGGTTTTAAGTTTGGTAATTAGTTGCAATCTTTCCAGTCTATTTCTGAAATTCCTTTGTAGTAAGACAGCTACTTTGAGATCTTGTATAGAATGTCCTGGGAGACTGAAGTGTTCTCCTACTGGTTTCTCTGTCTTGTGATTCCTGATATCAGATTTATGTCCATTTATCCTTTGGCATAGGGTTTGGCCTGTTTGTCCAAATATAGAGAGCTGAAGGGCACTTGTTGGCATTTGATGGCATACACAATGTTAGAAGATGAGGAATTAATAGTCCTGGGATGATATGTTTGATGTTGTTGGGGCCACTAATGGTGTTGTCTGGGTGTATGTGGCAGCAAACTTTTGTTTTGATTCACAGATGGAATTTACGTATCACCCAATATCAAGAAACAATGTATTTTGCTATAGGCACTTCACATATTTGACTGAGGCTCACCAAGCAATGATCTGTGGGATTTCTCAGCTCTTTCGCACAACAAAATATAATTACTTCTTGTAGATTTTGTGCCCTCTTTCCCCTTAACAGCTTTGTGCTGTAGGTGTTAAACAGCATGGGAGACAAAAGCTGAACGTCATCAGACTCCATAGGAACAGCGCTCTCCAAGCATCACCATCTTGCAGTTGCCAAAAAGGTAGGAGTGGGACTAACACCCCGCCTATCCAGAAAGATGCAACAGCATCAAAAGTCACTGAAGAGAACCAGAGAATTGACAGCCCCACATTTCTCCTGTCTAGGGGTGGATGAATCTGTCCGTTCTGGCTCTTCTCAGTTTTGTGGCCGCTAAGTTCCATTCTCCCCATTTCTACACCAGTCTGCATTTTTTTTCCTTCAGAAAGTCTGCATAAAAATTAATATCCATTAATGGGTTCCTTTCTATTAATACACGTGACTTTTCAAATTTTCCCTGAATGTTACACATTTTTGGAGCCCCCCCCCCAAAAAATATGATGTATATTTGTACGTTATTTTCACCAATACAGTCGTACCTTGGAAGTCAAATGGAATCCATTCCGGAAGTCCGTTCGACTTCCAAAATGTTCGGAAACCAAAGCATGGCTTCGGATTGGCTACAGGAAGCTCCTGCAGCCAATTGGAAGCTGCGGAAGCCCTGTCGTACATTTGGCTTACAAAAATAGTTCACTCAAGAACTAAGCTGTTTGAAAACTAAGGTATGACTGTATAAACATTGTTGGTTGGAGAACTCCATCATAAAAAATCAGAGAAGTGTGGCTTTCAAAGCAGTGAGTGCTGAACCACTTATTGGTTCAGGAAGTGCAAATTAGGCAGTTTTTCAATTAAAATGCAAAATGAACAAATTTCTCTCTCCTTCCTGCTCCTAGAATCATAGAGTTTGAAGAGACCACAAGGGCCATCCAGTCCAACCCCCTGCCAAGCAGGAAACACCATCAAAGCATTCCTGACAGATGGCTGTCAAGCCTCCGCTTAAAGACCTCCAAAGAAGGAGACTCCACCACACTCCTTGGCAGCAAATTCCACTGTCGAACAGCTCTTACTGTCAGGAAGTTCTTCCTAATGTTTAGGTGGAATCTTCTTTCTTGTAGTTTGAATCCATTGCCCCGTGTCCGCTTCTCTGGAGCAGCAGAAAACAACCTTTCTCCCTCCTCTATATGACATCCTTTGATATATTTGAACATGGCTATCATATCACCCCTTAACCTTCTCTTCTCCAGGCTAAACATACCCAGCTCCCTAAGCCGTTCCTCATAAGGCATTGTTTCCAGGCCTTTGACCATTTTGGTTGCCCTCCTCTGGACACGTTCCAGCTTGTCAGTATCCTTCTTGAACTGTGGTGCCCAGAACTGGACACAGTACTCCATGTGAAGTCTGACCAGAGCGGAGTACAGTGGTACTATTACTTCCCTGTTCCTCTCCACTACACATCTCAAAACCAGCCTAGAAAACAGATTGATAAAGTTCTTTTTTAAAAAAATAAATAAATTAAATTTCCATTTTAACAATCCAATCAAACCATATTATAAATTCCAAATTATACAAATTATCCAACAATCGAACAGTCCCAATATTATGCCTAATTATAAATTTTTGGCTGACTTCCCATGCTTCAAGATTAGAGATGGATAAAGTTCTAGCTAACTCCTGAATAACCAAGAATGCCTTGAATAGGGTCCACCATAATGGTACCACACAGAGTATTCTGAGCTCACTGATGGAACAATATCCATGCTGCTGACATCTGGCAGCACATATCTTTGTGGGACAGGTTCTTCCAACAATGACTGCTATGAGGATGAAGCTATGTATCAATAATCATCTAAAAGTGGCTATGTCTAGCAACTATCAAACCCCACACTGCATTGGCAAAATGCACACTCCGCTATCCCACCAATAGTGGCCAACATGGACTTTAGTGTGACTGTTGTTGTTTGGCTGTTAGGTGGTTCTGCCTTAGAACAGAGAGTTAGAAGTGATATAGTCGTACCTTGGATCCTGAACGCCTTGCGAGTTGAACGTCTTGGCTCCCGAATGCCACAATCCCGGAAGTGAGTATTCCAATTTGCGAACGTTCCTTGGAACCTGAACGTCCGACGTGCCTTCCACGACTTCTCATTCTAATGTTCCCATTCAGTATCTTCCACAAGATCTGATTGCATTTGCATTGTGCTCCTGTTGAATGGGATGACTCCTCGCCCCTCCGCCCTGCCGCCCAGTGGCACATGGTCATCCTTGTTTTAGAAACATTAGGGACATTAATTCTGCAGAAGGCTTTCAAAAGGCTATTAAAGTGCTGAGGATTTCCAGCTTTTCAATGAAATAGTTGTTGAAGGGGGAAACTAGGGGGAAAGAATACACATTTATATATATAAATATATCTGTCCCTTTTCATTCTTTTCTTTGATGCTCCTTTTATTAAACAGCAGCTTAGCTTCTGTGCTTGATACTGAAACAGAAAAGAGACATTATCAAAGAGATGGTGATGTAACAGTGGAAAGCTTCATATTTTTAAAACAAATTCATTTATAACATTTCCTTTTAAAAAAACAACAACGGGTCTTTCTTCTGAATATCAAAAGGGTCTTGGCTCAGCTCAGCTTTCAGTTTCCAAGGGTTGACATGTCCTGCCCCGGTGAATCATGGGGACTTTATTACTCACAGATAAAGAAGGCAACTCTTCGGTAATATTAGGGAATGCACTTTTCAGCCTTAACATCCGCAGCAAATGAAAAAAATATTGTTATTGATGTGCGCAAAATTTATAAGTGCTAGGTTTGGGGCTATTTATGAGATGATGGAAGAATACAAGCTGCATAGGAATTCCTGAGCTGGCCTATGCAAACCAGCCTGGCTGGCTGGGAGAAGATCAGACCTGTTAGCATTACAAAAAAGTGTTGATGTGCCATAGAAGGATCCCTTGGCCTGGGGAGTCAGATGTCACAAAGGTTGCCAGGGGTAACGGTGTGTTTGAGGGAACAGGAAAAGGGAGGTTTGAAGCAAGGGTTTCTGGGCAGAAGAAGGAGGAAGTAAGGCTGAGACCCATCTTGGCAGGGGAGAACTAAAGGTTGCCTGCAATGCTGTAAGATTTGGACTCCCTCCATGCAGACTGAAGATGTAAATGTGGGGTGTAAACACAGAGCAGTCAAAACACAACATTGCTAGAGTGGACATGAAGGTGTCTCAGTCCTCCAGCCTTAACTTCCTGTTTACCTGGACTGAGACAACTTCCTCCATCTAACTGGAGATGGGTGTGGCTTCACCTAGGCAGGTTTACACAAAACCACAGGAAGCAGACCCCATCTTCCTCTTTTTGCATCGTCTTGTGAACAAGCAACATCTTAGGAGAAGATGCTCTCTCGGCTCCCAGCCAAGAGAGCACAAAGAGGCTTTCCTCCCTTATGGAGTTAGCCTCTACATGTAAATACATTTATCTAAGCCTGTGTGCTTCTCTGAGCCTGTACTGTAACTCATGGATGACTGTAAGTACAGTGGTACCCCGCAAGACGAATGCCTCGCACAATGAAAAACGAAAGGGTTTTGCGAGTTTTTAGTTGACTTGCGAGACGAATTTGTCTATGGCTCTTTTTTGCAAGACGAATTCGTCTGGCGAGGTACCACTGTAAGCCGGAGCCGCGCCAAGGCGCATTTTAAAGCTGCACCGAGCTGTTCGCTCCTTGCAGCCTTAAAACGCGGTGCGGCTCTGGTGGGGAGAGGCGGCGTCAGATCGCGCCCGGCCATCCAAAATGGCGGGCGCGATCCGACTCTGCCCCCCCGCACCAGAGCCACGCTGCACCGTGTTTTAAAGCTGCACCGAGCGAACAGCAGCACTGCTGTTCGCTCCGTGCAGCCTTAAAACGCGGCGCCGCGCCATACAGGGAGCTGTAAAGGCTTACCTTTTGGCTCCGGTCGGGAGGGGTGTTGTCCATCGCGTCCATCTTGTCGATCCAAGATGGATGCATACAGTCGATCCAAGATGGACGCGATGGACAACACCCCTCCCGACCAGAGCCAAAAGGTAAGCCTTTACAGCTCCCTGTATGGCACGGCGCCGCGTTTTAAGGCCGCAAGGAGCAAACAGCAGTGCTGCTGTTCGCTCGGTGCAGCTTTAAAACGCGGCGCGGCTCTGGTGCGGGGGGCGGAGTCGGATCGTGCCCGCCATTTTGCATGGCCGGGCGCGATCCAACGCCGCCTCTCCCCACCGGAGCCGCGCCGAGCCGCATTTTAAGACTGCACGGAGCGAACAGCAGTGCTGCTGTTCGCTCGGTGCAGCTTTAAAATGTGCCTTGGCGCGGCTCCGGTGCGGGGGGGGGGCGAATTCGGATCACGTCCACCATTTTGGATGGCCGGGTGCGATCCGACGCCGCCTCTCCCCACCGGAGCCATGCCGCGCCACGTTTTAAGGCTGCAAGGAGCGAACAGCAGTGCTGCTGTTCGCTCGGTGCAGCTTTAAAACGCGGTGCGGCGCGGCTCCGGTGCCGGTCGGAAGGGGCCCCCGGACTTTCCCCCCCATAGGAACGCATTAATTAAATTTTAATGCGTTCCTATGGGAAACGGTGCCTCGCAAGACGAAATTTCCGCAAGACGAAAAGTCTTGCGGAACGAATTAATTTCGTCTTGCGAGGCACCACTGTAAACTCTTTTATATCTTATAAATAGTACTGTGTTGTGTCTTTACTTTTAAGAGGGAAGAAGGGGAATATACCAGGAATATATATTTCTTCTAGAGGCTTTAGCAAGCCTATGCAACCGTTTTCTGCTGTGTTTTAAAAGGGAATGTAACTCTGCTAAGTTTGGAGCTTGTTAACTCAAGCTGGGATTGAGATATATAAAATAATATATAATCATCCACACTCCTAAACATTCCCACAGTAAATATGTAAATAAACCATATTTCTCAAAGTGTGCGCCTGTGGCCTCATGCGCTCTTGTCACTGCTTGGCGGAGAGAGAGGCAGGCACCGGGATTTTGTAACAATCTACACCCGCCACCTGATTTCCACCAGCATCGTTTTAAACCTACATGCCATGCACAGCATTCCTCAAGATCAAAAACTCACCAATCAAAATATGCTGGACTGCTACTGTTCCAAAGAAGAAAAATGCTGATGTTGCCTTAACCTTGTCACGTCTACAAAGTACTTGGGCCAGACCTTGAAGGCACTTGGCTGCTTTGAGGGTGATTGCCAAGACGTAACACTTCAAAGGCAGCATGGCAGGTGAGGTGTCTGGGAAGTATTGTGCCTCACAAGTCATAGCGTTTGCTGGAGATGTCGTGCCAAAGGTTAAAGCTTCAATATTCTGAGGCATTCCTTTCAAGTGGAGGTGATGTAGTGCATTCCTCCTGGAATCAAAATTCTCACCATACGGATGTCTTACTGCTTAGCCAGCAAAGGTTGGTGACTCTGTGGCAATTTCCAAGATTCCCTAGGAAGGAAGTATGACTTATTGAACGGGCTTAAGTGTGCAGTGTAGATGTGCCTGTAGAGCTCTGTAGCATAAACGCAGAAGCTTTGATTCTCAACTATTTTCCAGCCAGAGCAACTCCTCAGGGAAAAGGTGTCATTTTATATGTTCAGGAATTGGCCCCAACATCCTGTGCAATGGATGGTTAGCTTTCAATTCAATTCAAACTTTATTTGCGTAGCCGACTGGCCATAGCATCTAAAAGACAAACACCAACAAAAATACAACAAATATGGTTACCAATAAAACCTTATAACCTATTAAAACTCAAGGTAATAGCTTCTTGGAACTTAGCATAAATAGTAAAATATTAATAATAATGATAATAATAAAATCCTATGCTGGGAATCCGGATGACTACACTGTTGTCGTTCAGATAGCAGCTCTCAATCTCATTGCTCTCTCGATAAATCTGGCAACCTTCTCTGTTATCGAGCTGTTCTGGTCGGCTAGAAGTGAAAACAATTTGGCTTCACAAGAGCGGCCCGGGATGGCAGATAGGAGCGGCGTGATGGTCTCATCCCTCAGATCTTTATATAGGGGGCAGGACAAGAGTACGTGTGACACAGTCTCTACATAGCCGGATCCACAGGGGCATAGCCGGATCTCGAGTGGAATTTTTTGGTATCTACCTTCAAGAACAGCTGAGGGTAACATAGAACAGCTTTGACAGTGAGCTTTCCATTTGGTCAGCATGAGATGTCTGCTTAGATCTCGCCGCATTGCTGGGCAGGCAGAGCTGAACATCCCAACTCCCAGAACACACTTCAAAACGCTCAGTTTCATCCTAGACATGTAAGTGAAAGATGTTGAGCTTCTTTCCAAAAACTATCTGGAAGAGACAGCCATATCTGCTTTCATCATACTCCCATTTAACGTGGGTGAGATAATGGCATATATTTAACTGAGCCAGGATTTTCACTCACTGCAGTTGTGAGGAAGCTTTGGCCCTCCAAATGCTGGTGGACCTCAGTTTTCACCATCCCTGGCCATTGGTACTGATGTCTGGGGCAAAGCATGTGTTGTGTGGGTGTGTCAGTACTTTTGTAAATGAGTGATGGGAGTTTATGGAATATAAGACAATATATGGAACACCATAGAACTGTTTCCGGAAATCAGGTTGCTCAGCTTGTGTGTGGAGGAACCTCTCAAGAGTCTCCCAATCTTTTTAAAAAATGGGGATTCAAATGAATGTACTGCTGCTTTCTTGCATTTACAAGAATAATTATTGCAGGATTGGGGAACTGTGACACCTCATATTGTTGCACACCAACCGCCATCAGCCTCAACCATCATCATGGCCAATGGTAACAAGATGATGGAAGTTGCAGTCCAGCTAAATCTGGAGGGACACACATTCCTCATCCCTGGAATATTAAGGTCCTTTCTCACATAAGTGTACACACAGAGTTTGATCACTCAAGTCCTTATGCATGGAGGGGGCAGTGAGACTTAGCACCTTCTAGCTAAAAGATTCTTGGGAGGAAAGCAATGACAAACCTAGACAGCATCTTAAAAAGCAGAGACATCACCTTGCCGACAAAGGTCCGTATAGTTAAAGCTATGGTTTTCCCAGTAGTAATGTATGGAAGTGAGAGCTGGACCATAAAGAAGACTGATCGCCGAAGAATTGATGCTTTTGAATTATGGTGCTGGAGGAGACTCTTGAGAGTCCCATGGACTGCAAAAAGATCAAACTTATCCATCCTTAAAGAAATCAGCCCTGAGTGCTCACTGGAAGGACAGATCCTGAAGTTGAGGCTCCAGTACTTTGGCCACCTCATGAGAAGAGAAGACTCCCTAGAAAAAGACCCTGATGTTGGGAAAGATGGAGGGCACAAGGAGAAGGGGACGACAGAGGATGAGATGGTTGGACAGTGTTCTCGAAGCGACTAGCATGAGTTTGGCCAAACTGCAAGAGGCAGTGAAAGATAGGTGTGCCTGGCGTGCTCTGGTCTGGTTCATGGTGTCACGAAGAGTCGGACACGACTGAACAACAACAACAACATAGGAATTTGCCTCACAATGAGTCAGACATTCGAATGCATCTAGCTCAATTCTGTCTTCACTGACTACCAGCAGCAGGCTTTTGGGCAGAGGATATTCCCAGCCCTACCTAGAGATACCTGGGAGTGAACCTGGGACCTTCTCCATGCAAAGCAGATGCTCTACCACTCAGTTACGGTCTTTCCCATAACAAGAAAAGGTGCCCAGAATAAACATTGCTTCCTTTCATTGTATAATATGCTAAAAATGGCAATGTCAAAGCATCCCAGTCAGTGAAGCCATTTGACTATCACTTGGATGATGTAAGTGCTAATTTCCCCAACTGACTCCAATTCCTTCTTCCAAGCCTCCTAAGCTGTTCTCTTATTGCCACCTTGTTGTAAACAAGATATTTCAGCGTGACTCTTTCAGTGTGATTCTTTAGTACCATTAATATTTTACAAGAATAAATCAAAGCTTAAGAGCATGTTTTAACGCTGCCTTGTGACACCGATAAGAAATACTTCTATGGGGTACGATAAACCTTGGAGATTGTCATGTTAACGAGTTATTTGAAATACATATATTTATTAACGCCAGGGCAACACGCCTACAAATCAACAGGATGAAGCTTGAAAACTCCCAATGCACTTGCTCAAGTTGATCCAATGTGTGATGGAGGATCAATCTCCTTTTAGTACTGTGTAGATATATTTATTCAGTGAAGGTGCATCTTACCCTGAAACACTGTGACATGTTGCTGGTAGCAACGGTACAGAAATTCAGCCTGGTTAAGGTTTTAACATGAATGTACCTAATCCTCACTGTCTGAAACACCGTGTGAAGCAAAAGGGAGCTGTCCTGCAAAATTCGCACTTCTCCATATTTTGTGACGCTGTTCCGGAAACTAAATAACGTGTACAAAGATGTGTATATAAGGGCAAATGTAGCTAAAGCACATATATTGGTGGAGATAACATATGCTGCAAAAAATGTGTTGTTAGGCAAAAGTGCAGACAGCAATATCAGGAGAAAATTGCACTAAAATCCTGGTGAAGTTTCAGGGAAAAACTGATACAGAAATGTGGAGAACTGAGCATAAGAGTCGAGGTGTGTGGGAGAAAAGAAACAGAGAGATAAGAAACTGAGAGCCCTGAAGGAGCGTCTCCACCCCCATCATTCAGCCCAGACACTGAGGGCCTTCTGGTGGTTCCCTCACTGCGAGAAGTGAAGTTACAGGGAACCAGGCAGAGGGCCTTCTCGGTAGTGGCACCCACCCTGTGGAACACCCTCCTATCAGATGTCAAGGAAATAAACAACTATCTGACTTTTAGAAGACATCTGAAGGCAGCCCTGTTTAGGGAAGTTTTAATGTTTGATGTTTTATCATGTTTTTAATATTCTATTGGGAGCTGCCCAGAGTGGCTGGGGTTACCCAGTCAGTTGGGTGGTATACAAATACAAATACAAATACATAAATAAATAAAATAAATAATAATAAATAATTTCATCCTCACAAAAACCCTGTGAGGTAGGCTAGGCTGAGAAATGGTGACTTGCTCAAGGTCACCCAGATTCCAGATCAGACTGCATTGGTTTGGTAGCTCTCTGTCCCTGTTCCCTTTTAAATTTTATTCCTGCCTGCTGAGGTGGAAGTTATCCCTAGCTGTTTTGTATCATCTGCAGTTTTGATAAGGATTTCCTTTTTTAAGCCACTGATTAAAATGCCGAGGAGTAAAGATGGTGTGTCCTGTTCAAAGATACATCTGTACAAGACCCAGATCAGACAAGGCATAAAATACCAATTCGGTAGCAATTTTAAGCTGAAAGGAAATCCCCCAGTACATCAAAAAGGGCACAGGATTGATGCAAGGCATTCTAAGAACACAAAGAATCCTCAAAACTTCATGAATCATATTGAGGAATAAACTGTACATCACCAATATTCTAGTGTGGTTCCCCCCCCCTTTTTTCGGTTTAACAGCACACTATGTTATAAGTACTTGAAGTGAATGGGCTATAACTGTTCAAAAGGAAAACAAAGAGAACCACTTACACTCGTGTAAGAAAATAACAGTCTTGATCCCATACAAAGCTCACCTGTAAGATTGAAAAATGGACCCAATTATTCTAGTCTGTCCTGTAATCTTGGTCTTGGCAGGGATATTCTTTACTTTAGCCTTGACTCCGGTTCTGGTAGTTTATGTTTAAGGTGCTCTTAAAATCAGAGCCAAAAAGTGGTGAAGCAACCTCAATCACAGGGCGCAGTTAAGTTGCTGAAGAAAGAATGACCTGACCTTGTGTAGATAGGCTGGTGGGCCCCAGTAATTGTTGTTCAGTCATTCAGTCGTGTCCGACTCTTTGTGACCCCATGGACCACAGCACACCAGGCACTCCTGTCTTCCACTGCCTCCTGCAGTTTGGTCAGACTCATGTTGGTAGCTTCGACAACACGGTCAAACCATCTCGTCCTCTGTAATATGAACTAGCAAACTAGCAAGGGGTGTGTGTGTGTGTGTTTCCATGTTTAGTGTTATTCTACTGCATTAGCACATTTGCACTGTGAAACCTTGATGGGGATTTTATTCTGAAATTCGGTTTGCGAAACATGTCGTGTGCACCTGAATATGATGGAGTTGGGAATTCGTAGGCCTTAAGACTTGCATTGAACGGCTGTTCTGTAGACTGTACATTTCTCAGAACAGCATGTTATTATTGAATTGATAGGAAATATAACATCAGAGTATACCACGAAACAGAAATTATGGTGAGCTGCTTCTGCAATCGGGATATGTGGTTATGTTGCTGTGTTGGGCAGTGGGAAATTTGAGGATTTCATTGTTGAATGTGCTTCCCCTGTGTGAGGGTGATCTCACCTTTGTTGGAGTTGTAAATCTGTAATGCACGTGTTTTCTTTCTAGGTGTCGCTAGAGCGCCCTTTGCTTCACCATTCACTTCAAACCAACAAGGAGGCAGCAAACCCTACTCCAGCACCTCCTAGTGGTGAACCCTACAAAACATCATGAACCCAAGAAGACATCAAAAGAAGACATGGAATCACAAAAAAGGCTGTTCTGGCCATTTCAGTTTTTGTTCCCAGCTTATGTTCCTGGCTCCAGCTTCTGTCTCCCCAGACCACCTCTACTAGATATCAATTCAGGCTTGGTCTCTGACCTGGCCTGGCCTAACCTTCTGGTCTGTCAACTATCATGCATTTATTCTTTTTCAGCTACAACTGCATTTAGTATGTGCTGGATGCTTTGATCCTGACATTACTTAGGGTTGACTGCAATTATCAGTGTTTGCACCTGGCCTAAAATAATTGGGAAGAACAGCCCTCCCTATCCTAATAAAGATGAGGCATGCTAAGGTATATTCCCTCCCAAGTTTCATCAAACACATCTGCCCAATGCTTAAATTGGGCAACATTTTTTTAAAAAGGTTTGGTTTTAGTAAGACCAGCATACTGATCTCTTCCTCAAATGGCTCTCCAGAGATAATCATGTTGCATTATATCATTGAGCAGAGTAACCTTAGTTGCAGGCCACACATGAGGTTGCTTCCTAAGCAGTGGGGTGCACTTCTGAATGTATGTGTTAAAAGCAAGACACCCCAGTCTTGTCGTTTTCTGGAATTGGAGAAGCTCATGTACAAAACATGGAAGGTGGGAAAGTCTCCCTCCCCATTTGAAAGGTCAACGCAACAGGATCGATGTGGTGTATTGACTTTGTTCTGAATTAATGCTGCTTTGCCATCACATGGGTAAATCTGATTGGCTGCATGATTCATCATCATCTTCTTCTTCTTCAATGTTGTCGCTATTTAAATTTATTGGTCTTTTTTTGTCAAGGTAGCTCAAAGTGACTTACAGAATATAAACAGACACAGATATTGGAAACCAGCATAAAAGCAAAAAAAAAAACCAAAAAAGATATAAAAGACAATCCTGTTTTTAAAAGGCAGGATTGAGACATTCTACCCTCTCAGGGAGGCCACAGATCATTAAGAGCCAAAGGCCTGGAGAAAAAGAAATGTTTTTGTCTGGCGCCTAAAGATACAGAAGAAGAAGAAGAAGAGGAGGAGGAGGAGGAGGAGGAGGAGGAGTTTGGATTTGATATCCTGCTTTATCACTACCCGAAGGAGTCTCAAAGCGGCTAACATTCTCCTTTCCCTTCCTCCCCCACAACAAACACTCTGTGAGGTGAGTGGGGCTGAGAGACTTCAAAGAAGTGTGACTAGCCCAAGGTCACCCAGCAGCTGCATGTGGAGGAGAGGAGACGTGAACCTGGTTCACCAGATTACAAGTCTACCACTCTTAACCACTACACCACGCTGATGATGCCACATGAGCCTTCCCAGGGGGAGCATTCTGCAAATGAGGAACTGCCACTGAAAAGGTCCACTCTCATGTTGCTACCCTCCAGACCTCCTGAAGAAGGGTCTCAAATGATCATTGCAAGGTATAGGTCAGCAGTGGCATAGCAAGGGCGGGGCGTGGGGGGCGGGCTGCCCCGTGTTCCAGGGGAGGGGGGTGACACTTGGGCTGGGCCTGCCCCGCCCTGCCGGCGGGCCCCGAGCAAGCCGCAGAGCAAGACAGCCTCGCCCCGCAGCCTGCTTGCAAACCTGCTCGCCGGCCTGTGAGCAAGCCATGGAGTGAGGCTGCGCTGCCCCACAGCCCACCTGGGGCCCACCCGCCAGCGCCGCTATGGGGCTGCGTGTGCGATCAGCAGCTTGTGGGCCGCCGCTGCTGCTCCCGTGACGATCTTGCAAGCCACTGAGCGATCAGCGGCTCGTGGGGCTGCAGGAGCATTAGCGGCAGGCCCACAAGCTGCTGATCGCACACGCAGCCCCATAGCGGCGGGGCAGGCCTGGTCCAAGTGTAAGGCCATGCTGCTTTTCACGTGCGGCAACCCCACGAGCCGCCAATTGGTCAGGGGCTCGCACAGTCGCGGGAGCAGCAGCAACAGCCTGGCGATGGAGTGAGCATGCACTGGATTTTGCACATGTGCACTCCTTCCTGACGTTGTGTCATGACATCATGACGCCCCACCCCCAGGGGGTGCCTCTGTTCGCTGCCCCAGGTAGCGAGGAGGCTTCCTCCATGCCTGTAGGTCAGTTCATATAGCGAGAGATGGTTCTTGAGGTATTGGGGTCATGAGCCACCTAAGACTTTATAGGTCAAAACCAGCACTTTGAACTGGGCCCGGAAACTAATTGGCAGCCAGTGCAGTCAGGTCAGTATTGGCTCTCAGACCATAAAGGTAAAGGGACCCCTGACCATCAGGTCCAGTCGTGTCCGACTCTGGGGTTGCGCACTCATCTCGCTCTATAGGCCAGGGAGCCGGCGTTTGTCCACAGACAGCTTCCGGGTCATGTGGCCAGCATGACAAAGCGCTTCTGGCGAACCAGAGCAGCGCACGGAAACGCCGTTTACCTTCCCGCTGGAGCGGTACCTATTTATCTACTTGCACTTTGACGTGCTTTCGAACTGCTAGGTGGGCAGGAGCTGGGACCGAGCAACGGGAGCTCACCCCGTGGCAGGGATTCAAACCGCCGACCTTCTGATCAGCAAGCCCTAGACTCTGTGGTTTAACCCACAGCGCCACCTGGGTCCCATACTCAGACCATACTAGGGCTATTATTCCACCCCACCCCACCCCGCCCCACCGCAAAATGGTGCTGAAAAAGCCAGCATTAAGGCTGTGAACTGGAGTGAACAAATGTGAAAAGGAAGGTTTCAGGGAGGGGGGTCCTTGGTGAAGGGTTTCAGTTCTCCCCCCCACCACCACCTTGCAGATAAAAACACATTACTGCTGAAAATGTTCACTCTCGGCCATTTAGCTCAGCTCTGCTGAAAATGAAAACACTCAGTGAGTAATTGCAATGTAAAATCCATGTCCATATATTAAACACCACAAAGTTTCCATATATGAACACCTACGTCTAGCTAATTATAGATGTGTTAAACTATAGCTCTGCTGTGAGTATTTGAATAATTGCAAGCAACGTGCTAGCAGTAGATACCTCGGTGGATTGTGAACCATCCCCACAGAGCTTTTTAGGGGCCAGAAATTCTGGTTGACCCATATATTATCTCAGCATGAGCAGGTGTGTCTCAACACACTGTTCTTCAGGCTCCAAATAAACCAACCCCCTCTCCTTTTTTCTCTGTGTGAAGGGATGTCGTTTTCAAAAGAAGAAGAAGAAGAAGAAGAAGAAACTGGACCTTGAATAGGCAGACATATCCCTGTCTTAGACTACCATGTTGGCCATCTCTTATGCATCCCTAAAGAACTTAGGCATCCCTAAAGAATACTTAGTCTTAAGAAGACGAACTGCATGAACCTTCCAATAGATGCTTTTCAGCAGTCAATGGCCTGCTGGTTTAATTAATATTTTCAGTACCCCCAAGACACTCTGGCAGCACAACAATGGATTAGAACAGCAGCAGAGCCCAATTTCAGAATAATGAGATATGCCCAGGCTGCTGTGAATGGGAAGGTAATAAAAATGTTAAAACTTGTTAATCCTTTTTTTAAAAAAACAAAAAAACAAACCCAAAATCATTATTTTTGAATATTCAGGCACAGTAACTAACTGCCAGGATCACGTGTGTCAAATCTAGATTACAGAAGCCCTTCATATTTGTTTCACTCCCCCTTTTCTTCTTAAATAAAGGCTGTAGAGTTTGCATTTATTAGTTTTGCCTCTTAAGTTTGCCCTAACGGAGAACAATAAGAGCATCCCTGAAACTACAATGCCAACTGAATAAACATATATTTCTATTCCAAAGTCAAATATCGGACGCGCTATGAGAAAGCCAGAGTCAAAAGCCCATGGATGGTGAGGGTTGCACCTGCCTGTGAACCATACAGAAGGGCAGTAAATTATAAACGTTTCAAATAAATGAAAGGAAAAGATATAAATTATATTGTTAAGAGACCATAGATAAAGCATTATGATGTGTCAGCTGCTATATAATGCTTACATTTGCCCAGTGCAATCAAAACATTCCTCTTGGCAGCTATTAATGATTTGAAACAGGCATAGGCAAACTCGGCCCTGCAGATGTTTTTGGCCTACAACTCCCATGATCCCTAGCTAGCAGGACCAGTGGCCAGGGATGATGGGAATTGTAGTCCCAAAACATTTGGAGGGCCGAGTTTCCCTCTGCCTGGTTAAAAAAAACCTGCACCTCTTAAAGTGATGCACAGGCTGGCTGGGGCTGATGGGAATTGCAGTCCAATAACATCTAAAGGTCTACAGGTTCTCCATCACTGCTGGGGATTTGAGTTCAACATCACGGGGGGGGGAATTAGCCATTCCTGCACTGTACCAGTCATTTATAATACAGTGGTACCTCGCAAGACGAATGCCTCGCACAACGAAAAACTCGCTAGACGAAAGGGTTTTGCGATTTTTTTAGGTGACTCTCAAGACGTAATTTTCTATGGCCGTGACTCACAAAACGAAGGCGTTTCGTTCGGCAAGGCATTCGTCCGCCAGGCATTCGTCTTGCGCGGTACCACTGTAAGAAGAAGCGCGGGAGCCTGAACCCCGCTGCGAGGAGGCGGTGGTAATGGTGGCGGGAGAGTGGGGAGAGCGAGCGGGGAGAGCGGGCGGTGGGAGAGCTGTGAGGAGAGCGGTTGCGGCGGCGGGAGAGCAGCCTGCCCGACAACAACACTCCTCCTCCTGCTTCCCCTCAGGCACTGCTTGAGCCCGGTCAGGACAACAGTGACGGGCAGCCCGGCAGAGGCAGAGTTGGGAGTCGCTGCTGCTGCTGCCGCCGGCAACAGGCCCCAAGCTTTTTTTGCTCATAAAGGTAAAGGTAAAGGGACCCCTGACCATTAGGTCCAGTCGTGTCCGACTCTGGGGTTGCGGCGCTCATCTCGCTCTATAGGCCGAGGGAGCCGGCGTTTGTCCGCAGACAGCTTCCGGGTCATGTGGCCAGCATGACAAAGCCGCTTCTGGCGAACCAGAGCAGCGCACGGAAACGCCGTTTACCTTCCCCTGGAGCGGTCCCTATTTATCTACTTGCACTTTGACGTGCTTTCGAACTGCTAGGTGGGCAGGAGCTGGGACCGAGCAACGGGAGCTCACCCCGTGGCAGGGATTCGAACTGCCGACCTTCTGATCAGCAAGCCCTAGACTCTGCGGTTTAACCCACAGCGCCACCTGGGTCCCGACTTTTTTTCTTTTTTGCCCATAGGAACGCATTAATTAAATTTCAATGCATTCCTATGGGAAACCGTGCTTCGCAAGACGAAATTATCACAAAAAGAAAGGACTCGTGGAACGAATTAATTTCGTCTTGCGAGGCACCACTGTATCTACATATTGCAGGGCTTTGTAATGGTAAAAACCAGTAATGGTTTGCTTCCCATTACTGGTCCTCTCACAATAGAGCCTCTGATATGCTTCTGGGTTCCTTGCAACACAGCTCGAAAACTTAAGTTGATCCAGCAAAGTATGTTGAATTTGAATGTTTAATTCTCTGGGAATGTTATTGAAAGGGCTGTTGATATATGGGAGGGGGGGGACAACAATCTATTATTGCCCCTGCCTGTCACCATGTCCATTGCCCCTGCCTGTCACCTAAGAAGAAGAAGAAGAAGAGTTTGGATTTGATATCCCGCTTTTCACTACCCGAAGGAGTCTCAAAGCGGCTAACATTCTCCTTTCCCTTCCTCCCCCACAACAAACACTCTGTGAGGTGAGTGGGGCTGAGAGACTTCAGAAGCCCAAGGTCACCCAGCAGCTGCATGTGGAGGAGCGGAGACACGAACCCGGTTCCCCAGATTACGAGTCTACCGCTCTTAACCACTACACCACACCTAAGCCCCTGAAGTGAACCACAGACGTATTTGGCAAGGGAGGAATTTCCAGTGCACTTTTGTTTGAGCTTTCGCCAGTTTGCTTAGGCCTACAGACACAATTTGCAAAAGAAAAGAGGACGGGTAGAAAATACAGGCAATATATCTGTTTTACGGCTCGCCCCAAAAGTGAGAGTTACATCCAGTAACTTGCACTGAGTCATTTATACAGCTTACCTGTGGTTCAGCAAGAACAAAGAGGAGCCAATTTAACAGCACACTGAAGGAGAGGGGCCTTGGGGAGGGAACGATATCCTAGTGTCCACCGCAGAGCTATCTGGAAAAAAATAACAGATACTGATGGCTCAGGCCTCTCGTTGCTATACTGATGCATTTCTGTGGAATAGCTCATAATCTCCCCAGTTTGCTGCATCAATCTTCTTCCTTCCACTACTTTAACAATGAAGGCTGACTGTGATCAGGAGGCTGATGATCTCTCCTGGATAAAATTGCCCTTGATGATGTTGGGTGGTGCTAATTTAGCGCAAACACAAGCAAGCCTTCAGCCATGCAGCCCCTTATGGTGATCTGTGGCCTATCTGGTCCAGGTTAATTTGTCTGCCCAGGGATTAAATGGCTGCTTCCTTGGAGAAATCTAATTGAATCCACATGGGGCATTTCTTTCAGTTCGGGAACATTTCTATACTTGGGGGGGGGAGGCTATTTACAATTAAAGGACATTTCTGGGCAGTTTATTTGCTGGGGGGGCACAGAATTCTGTCTCGCCTGGGGGGGGGCAAAAAACCAGGTGGAGATGGAATGGAGTAGTGTGGAAGAGGGCATGGTCGGCTGGCTGAACTGCTGGAACAAGAGCACTCCACATCGTAACATGTCCTGGGTTGCTCTTCTTGGAAGAATAACTGCCGCTAGAGGGAATTTACAAAAGTCGCCCCAGTTTCTGATTTGATCCCAGAATGTCCCGCTTTTCCTTAGGACGTCCCTATTTTCATCGGAGAAATATTGTAGGGTATGGAGTTAAGTCCCCAAGCCAAGGAGATAAGTAACTATACAACCTTTAGAAGACATCTGAAGGCAGCCCTATATAGGGAAGTTTTTATGTTTAATGTTTTATCATGTTGGAAGCCATCCAGAGTGTTTTGGACACAATAAAATATTTGAGGGGGCAGGGCCCCCTAAGTTGATAAGTATTACCATTCAAATAATGTGGGTGCGTCCCATCATGTGATCAATTAGGCAGGGCGGGGCTTATTTGGGGCCCCCCAATATTTTTTTCAAGTTTGCACCCCTGGGCTTGGACAACCCAGTCAGATGTGTGGGGAACAACAAACAAACAAACAAACAAACAAACAAGACCCCCCTATTTTCATTGGGTAAATGTTGGAGGTATGTTTCCCCCATTCATGAGAAGCCAAGTCTGTTGAGTTTCTTGTTACAGCCATAGAAAGAAAAAAAGGACTGTAAAAATCACCCTTGTGGCCAGGTCATAATAAAGGTTTTCTGGATTTCTGAGTACATTTGCAATTGTGGTGGTGGCGGCGGCAACAGGCAAGCGAGTCCTTCATGGAAATTTGATCATAAATCAGCAGTAAGAATCCACTTATAAAACCACCCTCTTTACTGACTTTGCACTTTTGTCTAAACCATTGATTCCTGAAAAGCTTTAAAGATAATTTGCTTAAATCAAGGCCACCTTAATTACGGGGCCCTTGATTAATTGCCACAATGCTCAAGCTTCCTTGAAACATATTAATCCTAATAGAGGCACCCAAACTCCCAGTCCCTGAGAAATGCCCGCCATTGTGTATGTAGCAAATATCTTATGTCTCTGGTAATGTAAATTCCGAGATGCATTGTTGCCATCCACTCTCACTGCATCATTTTGTGTAATTGCTCCTGACTGGGCTAACAGTATCAGTGACAAATGAAATGTAATGCAGACAAATACTCGGGGATACATACTGCATGGTTTGCAGAAATGGAGAACATAAATATAAAATGAGCAAGAGGGAGAGACCTGGGGTTGACTGTGATTGGAACTTAAGGGAATAATGCAGACCTGCTCCCAGTATTGTTGAAAAGCAATTTCAAAGTAAATAAAATGCTGGACATTCTTGGCTTGTATTGCAGTGTCCGTTCCCAGTATTGCTTGCAGTTAAACCTCCTTTGTTTTTTTCCCTTTAAGGGGGAGTTCAGAATGCCAATCATTATTTCACATCATTGCTACTATTATTAGTTGTTTATTAATCATCATCACCACCATCATCATTACATTAGTGAGTAAACATTTATCTAAATTAGGGCTAAATTTCATCAATCAATCTGTCCAATTAATTGCCACAAAAAAACAGAAACCTACCAGCCTTTCAGTTGGTTAAAAAAACTTTTGATGGATTAAAAAGGTGCCCCATTTAACAGGGCAGGGTTTTTTTTGGGGGGGGAATATATTATTTTTCATCCAATCACTTGTAAATACTGCAGATGGCAAGCTCTGCCATGTCTCAGGATTCTGTGATAAGAATGAGGGACACCCTGGGGGTCCTAATGAGTAGAACAATATTTATTAAACTCATAGGCTTAAAAACAATTGGTGCAACCAATTAATGAGCAACCTTAACAGATACAGAGAGCGCAAAATATGGTCTGAAGCTCAACATCAAAAAAACTAAGATCATGGCCACTGGTCCCATCACCTCCTGGCAAATAGAAGGGGAAGAAATGGAGGCAGTGAGAGATTTTCACTTTCTTGGGTTCCATGATCACTGCAGATGGTGACAGCAGTCACGAAATTAGAAGACGCCTGCTTCTTGGGAGAAAAGCAATGACAAACCTAGACAGCATCTTAAAAAGCAAAGACATCACCTTGCCGACAAAGGTCCGTATAGTTAAAGCTATGGTTTTCCCAGTAGTAATGTACGGAAGTGAGAGCTGGACCATAAAGAAGGCTGATCGCCGAAGAATTGATGCTTTTGAATTATGGTGCTGGAGGAGACTCTTGAGAGTCCCATGGACTGCAAGAAGATCAAACCTATCCATTCTCAAAGAAATCAGCCCTGAGTGCTCACTAGAAGGACAGATCCTGAAGTTGAGGCTCCAGTACTTTGGCCACCTCATGAGAAGAGAAGACTCCCTGGAAAAGACCCTGATGTTGGGAAAGATGGAGGGCACAAGGAGAAGGGGACGACAGAGGATGAGATGGTTGGACAGTGTTCTCGAAGCGACTAGCATGAGTTTGGCCAAACTGCGAGAGGCAGTGAAGGATAGGCGTGCCTGGCGTGCTCTGGTCCATGGGGTCACGAAGAGTCGGACACGACTGAACGACTGAACAACAACAACAACAACATCAACAACAGATACACTAAGGAACCCGCAGTGATCCAACTCAAACCACAGCAGTGGGTTTGCTGAATGAATGGACCATCCCAGTTAACAGTGACTAGTCGAAAAGCAGTTTCTGTAACTGATATTTTCAATCTGCCGTTCTCTTAAAGTGCATTTGGACTTGGGCAATATTGGCAGAATGTCAGAATCGGCCCCACATGCTGTTTTCCATGCCTCTGTTTAGGTTTGAAAATTGCAATGTAATTCAGATTGGAAGTGCAAGGCAAGGCACGCACACCGAGAGAAGAGAAACAGAAACAGGACACCAACAAAACTGACCATGCCCCAGCATACTGCAATTCAAACATGGTCAGCCTATGCAGGGCATGAATGACAACTGAGAAGTTGAAGCGAAACCCTTGAGGGAGCTCACATCAATTTCATGCACAAAAGCTATTAGTTAAAGCTCCACACCAGAGAGACTCTTTTGCTGCTTCAGCACGAATAGTAATATGCCTTCTTCTTCTTCTTCTTTGGCGATCCCTCGTAGCTGAGTAAGATTGTCTTCCATGAACATGGTCTTAACAGTGAGTGCGTAAGTGACTGTGGATTGTGGAGCCCAGTTCTGGATCCACACGTCCCTCAACAGTGGGGACATAGGTTTCAAGGCAGGAATTGATCACAGTGAGGGTTCGCCAAGTGTGCCTTCCTCTTAGCACGTTTCTCCCTTTCGTCCTGAGTTCGAGCATCTTCAAACCTCCCTGCTCTGAGCAAGAGACAATTGATCACAAAGGCAAGGAAACTGCTGGGTGGGTTTTCTTTTTAAATCCATGTTGTCTACTCAATTTAATGGGGTTAAAGATACAGATTCCAAGAATGTAGCAATGTCTCCGTGAATATTCCCATTGGCTTCTCAAATTCCTGGCAGTTCTGTTTGCCCAGTCATACATGGATTTGCTTATAGCTGTATTCTTGAAAAAAGAAGGCAATAGGATTTTGTGCATGTTTTGTGCTGCTCACGTTTACGCTGCATCCTGGGTTTAGAAGTCTTCCGACAAAATATTTAACAGCAGACCTATGCTTCAGCCATGGTCATACTACTTAAAATACTTGCTTTACAAGAGGATAGAATATGGTAGTATGCCCACACAATGAAAAGATAAACATTGAAGTCTTCTTTAGGCATGCTGTGGCAACTCATAAGTACAGAGTCTTCCAAGTATCAAAGTGAAGCATGAGATTTGTGCATCTTAGCCGAAGAAACGCTCTTTCCTTCTTTGAAATCTCATTCCCTGAATTTATTTTTGTATCTGTCAGCTTTGTAGACATTGAAACATCTTAAATAATGCTATCAACATAGAAGACAATCTGTCTAGATTTTCATTGCCAAAGCAACAAACTTTCCAAAACTGTTCAGCTCTTTTGCAACCTAATTAAAGTAAGTTTTGCAGAACCTAAACCACTGTATCAGATACATTGCATCATGCCTACCATATCTGCAAGGTAAGATAACTCACCTTTGAGTTCTTCTGGACCTAAGCAACTTCAAGAGATAAAGCGGCTTTCAATTTTTGGGGGATGTCCAACACCTTTTCTGTAATTTCAGTGAGAATTTTCACAATCATGCACAGTGATATTTCATTTCTGTGATAAAACAAAATCAAAAATTCTTTCCAGTAGCACCTTAGAGACCAACTGAGTTTGTTCTTGGTATGAGCTTTCGTGTGCATGCACACTTCTTCAGATGTATCTGAAGAAGTGTGCATGCACACGAAAGCTCATACCAAGAACAAACTCAGTTGGTCTCTAAGGTGCTACTGGAAAGAATTTTTGATTTTGTTTTGACTATGGCAGACCAACACGGCTACCCACCTGTAACTCATTTCTGTGATATCAGTCTGCAATTGTGGATAATTGATGCTTTGCAATACTGAGCTAAAGCATTGTTGCATGTTGTGGATAAAATGGATAAGCACCATTTTAGCATCACTCTGTCTTCAGTTTAGTTCAAGACTGCAAACAAAGTTACTTTCATGGGAAAAAATGCAAAAACGACTAAGTTCATTCTAAGTAAATATGAACAAAATTACATTCAATCACGCAGCCAGTTACAACATCTGGAATGAAACAGGGTCTCATCACTCCCAATCCGTTGAGCCATCCACTTGTCTCCTATCCAAAAGTCATTATATTGTGTATACCAAACTGAGAATATAAAGTTTGATGACATCTTTACCAGCAGTTGGCCTGAATGCACATAATGTTCCCAGATAGCAGTACAATGAAGATTTGGAGAATTGATGCACATCATATTTGTTACTGGCTTAACTGTGCAACAGCTTATATACCCAGCCACTACTTTTGTGGATTTGATTATAAAATTCTCCAGGATGTTGCCTGTTTAGGACATGTATCTGCAATACTGAATATGCAGCCTTTGCACCAGAAAAAGTTACTTGTAGCATCCGAGTGCTGCCTGTGGGAGAACCAGCCTCATATAACCAACATGCTTAAGTCTAATTCATGCATGAAGGGGTTAATGCCATAGAGTAAGCTGTAAACTAGGTCACTCCCCCTCACCTTGCTCTTTCTCAGTCCACCAGAGAAGCTTAACGTGTGAGGTCTAAGTTCAGACCACATGGCTCTAACAAGCTTCCCTTGAGTTCCTATACCAATAATTTAGCAACTTTCACCACGGCAATTAAGCTAAGTTCTACTTGCCTGTGTTTTCTGACTGATGTATGGGAAAGCACATGAACCTGACCTTTGAAGAGTTTGAAAGTAAACCAATTTTAAACTTACCAAACGTGTGGTCTTTTTCTATGCTAGGGGATGAGGGGAACTTTGAAAGGAACCCGGAAGGGCGTATTTTAAAGGTCTAACAGCCTATATTTATTTCCATGTTTTACTTTGCTGGATATTTTGTGACTTTAAAACTCTGCTGGCATTCTCTGACCAAAGATTTTTCCTTTCCCAACACTGACCGCACCCAGATGTGAAGAAGAAGAAGAAGAAGAAGAAGAAGAAGAAGAAGAAGAAGAAGAAGAAGAAGAAGAAGAAGAAGAAATTCTTCATAATAATAATCCCACAAGAAGAAATTCTTACAAGAGTATCTGTTTTGCAAGTTTTATTGTACGTATAGTTCCCTCCCCCTTTCTGACTAGTAAACCAACCTAATGTTCTCTTCCACTGGGCTGTCATGAATCTACTGTCACAAAATATATCTCTTTCCAGGAAGACGATGCTTCCAGCATTGTGCTCAGAAATGCCAGTTCTCATTATACATGCAAACAAGCAGATGTCACAATTTATTCATATTGACAAAGGGTTCTTGGCTGTTGAGCTTTAAAGCTGATAGATCATTTCATGTGGGAGGAGTTTGTTCTCCCCCTGCCCCGCCGTCTGCTTTAGTTCCTCAAATGAAATTTTTGGGGAAAAAATGATGTGAGAAGTGTTTGTATAAGGGAAAAAAATGTCTTGAACTATCCTCGTGCTTCCTCAAATGTTGGGTTGCTATGGGGCCATGCCCCTAGTACCAAATAGTACTAAACTGCCAATAGTCCAAAATACAATTATCAGGTTTTGTAGTCATTCCCCACCTAGAAGTTCAGTGTTTGCAGAAGCTCAGACAAGAGGCATGTGATTTCTGAGAATCTCAGCTTTAATTTAACTCAGCAAGTTCCTATATCTCATTGCTTTGGATATGGGCTTGTCCATTGAATGCATTGGCCTTTATCCTAGGATAAGGCAGGAAGTTCATGGAAGGAACATTTCCCCATCCAGGCGAGATGAAGACAAACCCAGACTGTAGGTTTTATCAGTTTTAAGAGCCCCCCCCCACAAAAAATGTGTATTATTGTAACAGAAGTAACCATGAAAATAGATATTATAAATGTTTACATTTGCATACATAGCAGTACATAGTCATGGATGCAGCTAAAACCTTAGCCTAACCAAAAGAGATACAACCAATAAGCCTATTTGCATATGAATGCCTTTAAATTAAAATACCTTATAATTTCTAACTTAGCATATCTGAAAACGATATTATACTTATTCCTGCACAGGTTTGTAAACACAATATGACTCATAACTGTGTAGCCATTAAGTATATTTTTGTTATATTGGAAGGAGACTCTCTGTTTTTTTCAGTCTGTTTTCCCTGACTCTTTTATTTTTTAACCAATTATGTATAATTGGATATATATATATATATATATATATGTTGTTCAGTCATTCAGTCGTGTCCGACTCTTCATGACCCTATGGACCAGAGCACACCAGCCACGCCTATCACTGTATTTTGGTACTATTGGCAGTTTAGTACTATTTGGTACTAGGGGCATGGCCCCATAGCAACCCAAGATATATATATATATATATATATATATATATATATATTCAGTACTTAACGGCCCCTCATAAATTGTGTCCCTAAACTGTTAGCTTGTGCATCACTCTTCCCATCTTCTTTTCCCTCTGCCACCATTTGCACCCACTGGAAATCTTGGAGGGCCGGGAAGACACGGGAGGTTTTTGGCAGGAGTCGTAGTCACCCCAAATCAGGTAGAACCCCACCTGATTTTAGGCACCCTGCTTTGGATGATGGATTGATGAGAGATGCCAAGCTCATTGAAGAAGCTGCAAAGGGAATACTTCCAAATAAATTTGAATACGGAAGTTGAGAAAAGAATTGTTTGGGACACAAGTAAGGCAGTGATGAGGGGATTCCTCATAAGAGAAAAATCTAAAAAGAAGAAGCAACAAAATTTAGAAAAAGAAAGACTGTTGGATCAAATAAAAGAGAAGAAATTAAGAGGACACCCCAAAAAATCAACAGATTCAGAAAGAAATAAAGTTATTGCAGTCTCAGTATGCAAAAATTTTAAACCAAGAAATAGAATGGAAGGTAAAGTTGATGAAGCCAGAGGCCTTCCTGTTGGGCATGACCAACCATGAGATACCCAGGAAAGACAGAGTGTTTTTTATGTATGCCACAACAGCTGCTAGAATTTTGATTGCAAAAAACTGGAAAGGTGAAGAGCTCCCGACAGTAGAAGATTGGCAGATGAAGTTAATGGACTTTATGGAACTCGCAGAACTGACCGCGAAACTCCGAGATCAGAGGGAGGAGATGGTGCAAGAAGACTGGAAGAAATTTAAAGATTATTTAAAAACAGTGTGAAAAATTGGACATTTGAAGCGAAATCAGTGAATATAACAGGCTTTAGCTAAATAATGTTAGCTTAAAATAGTATAGAAGAAGTTAAGATTGTGTTTTAAATTTTTGAGTAAGATATTATGGTTAGTAATAAGTTGATAGAGATAGGATAAGATGATATTTAATTTTGATTAAGGATAATAGTGAATGAATGTTAAAATAGTTACAAAGTTACTAAAGTAAATTCGAATTGAACACAGATGAGAGAGCGGAGGAAGTCCCCAAGTAAGATTTGAAATAAGGTTTAAGCAATAATGAATTGGTGTGTTCCTGTGGTGTTAGGTATGTATTGGTTCTTTGTTCTTTGTATTTGTATTGTTTTTATATTTGTATTTGTATTTTTAGTACTTTGTACGTCTTTATTTGTTGTTATGTGTGGAAATATTAATAAAAATTTTATTTAAAAAAAAGATTTTAGGCACCCTGCTTTGAAGCCCCCTATGTCCTAATCCACATTAAGGATAAATCCTCATTTATATGAAGATGATGTATAGGTGGTATATAACACCAGTTAAATTAGCAAAAGTGTATCATGGGCAAAGTGCTGGAAATGTAAGCAAGTAGAAGGAACGTTTTTCCATATGTGGTGGACATGCCCAAGGGTAAAAGACTTTTGGGACAAGATTTATAATGAATTGAAAAAAGTGTTGAAAAACACATTCTGTAAAAAATCAGAAGCCTTTTTACTTGGTATGGTAAACCAGGAAATCCCAAAATGTGACAGGACTCTCTTCATGTATGCCACGGCAGCAGCCAGAATTTTGATAGCTAAAAACTGGAAGACACAGGAACTACCAATGATAGAAGAATGGCAAATGAAAATGTTGGACTATATGGAGCTTGCTAAGCTGACCGGGAAACTCTGTGACCAGAGGGACGACGCGGTGGAGGATGATTAGAAGAAATTTAAAATATATTTAAAGGACTTTTGTAAGATTAATATAACAATTTATTCGACCGTCAGTCAGAACACAATCATCCATACAAATTTTAAAACCTGAGACAACTCAGAGGGGTTTACACTAAAACATACAGTAAAAGTAAATTATACATAAAAACCCATATCGATACCATCGATTTTGACCTTATAGTATGTTACAGTATGTTATAGTATGTTATAGTATGTTATAGTATGTTATAGTATGTTACAGTATGATATAGTATGTTACAGTATGTTAAAACCAATAATTTTTTTGGGGGGGGGAATCCTCATTTATAATAAGCATTGCTGGGGGAGCAGTTTCTTTCTCTGCTGTGCATTTTTAAAGGTTCTGAGGTAAAAACACAGTGAGTCACGGCAGGAGATGTTGCTCTTGAGTGAAATGGCATATTGAGGCTAATGGACCCCCTTTGAACTTTGCTTTGTTTCCTCCTTAACCGATTCCACCATAAAGCTGTGAAACTGCCTAGCTCACAGAAAGCGGCTGCTGAAAGAGGGAGACAAAACCCAAAAGAAAACACCACATCTCTTTGAGGAACAGGAGGGGGGGGGAAGGGGATTTCTGACCGTCAGTTTTGAATGGCTAGGATTTATAGTGAAACTGAAACCATGCTTTGAATTTGTTTTTTGGATGACACTCACCATTATTCATCATTTTCTATACAAAGGCAAGAAAAATGAGTGTAAATTAGTTGTGAGCCAAAAGGTGAGAGGTTCAGACATTAGTGAATTTGGGGGGTGGGGGTGAAAGGTTTGGGTGTCGTTTAGGATGTCAGAGAAATCCGAAGAAAACAGAATCAGGAGTGGAAATTGCTAGTGTTCACTTACTCATTGTTCAAAACGGGAATCAATCAGTGAAGAGGATTGATATTGGCTGTTGTTGGATTCAGCCCACAAATGATACAAAATTAATCACACACACACCTTGCATTGTGTTCCCTTTGCATTCAAATGAATGGGTGGAATGACATCATGATAACATAGTTAATTATGTAAATTACCAAGTTATGCAATTTAACTGCAGCAGACGGCATAATGTTTGGCAGAAGTTTGCCTGCAGCAGAACAGAAACAGCGGTGCAGGACAGAAAATTACACCTTCTTGCATGAGGTGAAACTTGCTGCTGCTACCCCAAACTCCTTCTAGCCACTGTTACCTCTCCTGCTCCTGCAACACCTCCATAAGACAGATGCAAGGCGGGAGGCCAGTGCCGGATTTACATATAAGCTAAACAAGCTATAGCTTAGGGCCCCACTCTCTTGGGCCCCAAAAAAATTAAAGGAAAAAAACTGGATGTACATTTTCAAAATATAAGATAAAAACAAATAAAATAAAACCTACATACAGCAACAGTGTTTTGTGTTGTGTAGTCTCCCTATGAGGTAAGTAATGGGCCTCGCCTGCTAGCCTGCTCCCTAAAATATCACAGTAGCTTAGGGCCTCATTAAACCTAACTCCAGCTCCGGGAAAGGCCACCAACCTCCAATCTAAAACAGCTTGGGGAAGAGCTAAAGCATTATTGCAGGAAGGGAGCCACCTTGCTGTCATTTACTGTTCTTTCTCAGTCCAGATCTAGAAAGATGAAAAAACGTACAAAGCTACCTTATGTACAAGGAGTGGGGAGCCCTATCTAAGCCCAAGGGCCACATTGCCTTATGGCTCACTTTCCTGGGGCCACATATCATTGACGAACTGGCCAGAGGCAAAAGTGGTGATTGGCATATGTGACTCTCACCAGCCATGCAGAAGCCAGAGGATTTCACAGTTGTTGTTGTTGTTGTTGTTGTTGTTGTTGTTGTTGTTGTTGAGTCATTCAGTTCGTGTCCGACTCTTCATGACCCCATGGACCAGAGCACGCCAGGCACCCCTATCTTTCACTGCCTCCCGCAGTTTGGCCAAACTCATGCTAGTCGCTTCGAGAACACTGTCCAACCATCTCATCCTCTGTCATCCCCTTCTCCTTGTGCCCTCCATCTTTCCCAACATCAGGGTCTTTTCCAGGGAGTCTTCTCTTCTCAGGAGGTGGCCAAAGTAGATTTCACACATACACCCCTCTTTAATTTATGTCCAGACAAAGAAGAGGTTCAAAGATCCAGTCCAGCCAAGCAAAAACATTCAAGGGTTCAGAATAGGGCACAATAGAGGTGTATAATATTCTGGGTCAGTGGTGAAAGTATTTAATAGAATCATAGAGTTTGTGTCAGGAATAAGCCAGCTCCCAGCTAAGGTTTACAGCCAACTGCAGAAAGCAACCAGGAACAGAGAGGCTTTGATGTTATTCAGGCAGGGGAGAGCCAGCAGCTGCAGACTTCGGCTCTTCCTGACCTTGACGGGCAGGGTGATAAGGTAGTAGCTGAGAGCAGGCTAGAACACAGCCAAAGCTCATTGGAAGCACAAACAGGAGCGAACAAACTCAGAGACAGCCTCTCAGAACAGGAAGAAGTTGGAGTTGACCCAATCAGTCCGAAGCTTTGGTGAATGGGAGGGCTGCTAGATAGGAAGCAAAACAAAAGACGTAAGGATCTTAAGTTCAAAATCTTCTGTCAACACCGGAAGGGTCGTCTTAAGTAATGATGCCGGAGGCTTTGTTAGATCTGTCTGGAGCTATCTGTTTGTTTTTGCAATAAATCCTTCTTTTTAATTATCTACGCTTACTGTGTTAACAAGCTGGGAACCTGTACTCCTGGCAGTTTGAAGGGACCCTAAGGGTCATCAGGTCCAACCCCCTGCATTGAAAGAATCTCAGCTAGAACATCCAAGACAGATGGCCAGCCAACCTCTGCTTAATAAACCTCCAAGGAAGGAGAGTCCACAACCTCCTGAGAGAGACCATTCCACTGCCGAACAGCCCTTACTGTCAGAAAGTTCTTCCTGATGTTTAGTTGGAATCTCCTTTCTTGTAACTTGAATCCAAGGAAGGGGGTTTCTTAAAATAATAATTTTGTAAAAGAATAATTAAGTTCAGTTCTCCCTGTTTCCACACTGCTCTGCAATTTTTCTTTTAAGTCCCCGTGAAAACTGAACAGCACTTTGATGCGAATTTCTCCTAATATTCCCATGCTTGGGTGCCATTTTGCCTAACACACACATTTTTGCAAAGCAAAATATAATATAATGCATTTGTGTCTCTTAGTTTCACTAATATATGCATTTTAATGCACACTTTATCCTACTATACACATTTTTGTATGCATTACTTGGTTGTAGAACAGCATTGCAAAGTTCAGAAAAGTGTTGATTTTGAAGGGTTACCTTGTTTTACTTCTGGTACTATTAGTCAGATTTGCTTTTAAGTGTAAACCAAATCAGAATCATCCTCCATCCTTATAGTGTCTACACTGACTGTCACTATTTCTTCCAGGATGCAGGCAGGGGTATTTGCCAGTCCTACTGGGGCATTTCGGAACGTGGGCGGCGCTGTGGTCTAAACCACAGAGCCTAGGGCCTGCTGATCAGAAGGTCGGAGGTTTGAATTCCTGCAATGCGGTGAGCTCCCATTGCTCAGTCCCTGCTCCTGTCAACCTAGCAGTTCGAAAGCACGTCAAAGTGCAAGTAGATAAATAGGTACCACTCCGGCAGGAAGGTAAATGGTGTTTCCGTGTGCTGCTCTGGTTCACCAGAAGCGGCTTAGTCATGCCGGCCACATGACCCGGAAGCTGTACACCGGCTCCCTCGGCTAATAAAGCGAGATGAGCGCCGCAACCCCAGAGTTGTCTGTGACTAAATCTAACGGTCAGGGGTCTCTTTGCCTTTACCTTTTACTGGGGCATGTCAGGGATTTAACCTGGTGTCTCCTCCTCCCCTGTAAAGACCCAGGATATATATAGTGTGCTGAGTGGCAGACCTGACTCATGACCTTAACTAGCATCTTGGATACAACATTATCAAAACATTTACAGTCATTGCTCCTGAGTTTACGAGACAAACCTATATGGCTGAGTCTTAAGTGAGTGAAAGGAAACTTTTTTTAAGATGCATTTTTATCGGTAACCATAATCACAGGAGAGAGTCTAAAAATTTACTGACCTGCTCCTTCAGATGTAAAAGTTTAATCAACTTGCTAAGGTCTGAATTCTCAAAAGTGCAATAAAACAGCAAATGAGAAGGGGGCAGGGGCGGTGAAGAGATCCCAGGAAATCTAAACAGAAACTGCATCTGGGAGTTGAGCTTTTAGAAAGAGTCTTGTCAGAAATTTCCAGCTGTTACTGCGTGGTAAATAATTTAAACAGATGCTCTCAGCTAAAAGTGCATAGTGACAGATTAGGGGGGAAAATGAATTTTTAACAATGCTACTAAACTATATAACAACAAACTCGAGTTGAGAGTCATCCAGCTTCCCAGTATCAAATGCACACAGTAGAGCATCTAAAAATATTAAATGGGGACAGAAAACATAAATTAATTAAGACACATTTTCTGTCTCCAAGTGTTCAGGTGGTCCATAGACTAAGTCACTAGAAGGAAACAAACAGTCTCCATGTCTTTTTAGATGTTTTATTTATTTATTGGAGTTTTGAGGTTGTTAAGAGTTACCACTGCTGTTTTATACAGAAGTGGGGAGGGGGGATTAATCCTTATTTATACTAGGAATATACAAACCAGCACAACCCCAGGAAATTTGCCAAGTCTGAGTGAGACTCTTTGAGCTACTCACAGCATTCCTCAAATATTTTGCTCTGAATGGTTTTTCAAAATTCATCACATCATGGATGCATTAGTTGAGATTCCTGAATTGCAAGAGGTTGGGCTATATGACCCTCAGGATACTTTCCAACATCACCATTCTGTGATTCCATGATCGCAATTTAGCTTCGGGTGAAATCTGGTGGAAATTGCATTCAGCATTGTCTCCTTCAACAAAGTTCACTTCTCAGATACCTCCCCTCTTAAGTAAAGCCCTGTAGAATCACTAGATGGACCATTGGCCTGATGCCAGCTGTTATGGTCTTAGGTTTTGAAGCACGTATTGTATGAATTAGCTAGGTTCACAGTGAAATGCAAACTGAACCAAATTCCTCCCACAATCCCACCCACAATCAACTCAGACAGATCTCCCAGAAGGACACATTGCACCATAGGCTTGCCCTGTCCATTAGCTAATTGAATTTCGAAACCCTATTTAAAACCGAAGCCGCAAAGACATGGAGAATCAATCGTTTCTGTGATCTGTAGGATCTCACCTGTGCTTTTAATAGTTCAGAAAGCCACACATTCAGGACTTATTGTTGAAGAGATTCCCGTGGAAGCGTGCCCATGCTCCCAGATTCCCACCCTGATGTGCCTCGAATGCTCATTACTGCAGAGCAAGACACTTGCGTGAGCAATGCAGTATAAAAGTACCAATCATTTCCTCTCCCTCAAATATTGGATTTTATGCTAGTTGCAAAAAAAAATAAAAAAGGATAGCATCTAGGAAAAGGATTAGTGGGAGAAAGAGAAAGAGGATATATAGAGGTACCTTGGTTCTCAAACGCTTTGGTTCTCAACCTCCGAAAACCTGGCAAGTAAGTGTTCCGGGTTTTCAAACATTTTTCAGAAGCCGAACATCCTGATGCGGTTGTCAGCTATTGTTTCCTGGGGCACCTGCACCAATCAGAAGCTGTGCTGTGGTTTTTGAACATTTTGGAAGTCAAATGGACTTGCGGAACTGGTTAAGTTTGGCGCTTTTGTTTTTGCTAGTTATTTTGTGTTTTTGAGGCTTTTTTTAAAAAATTTGTTTGTGTGACTGTGGAAATGGATAAAAGCCCCCCCCATCCAAACAATGACTATCATCAGTGCAGGTAAGAAAAATAATAATTTTAATTTTTATCATCTACAATACTGTCTTATTTATTTTATAGTACAGTACATTGATTATTGCTTTCATTTTATGGATCAATGGTCTTGTTAGATAGTAAAATTCATGTTAAATTGCTGTTTTAGGGGTTGTTTTTAAAAGTCTGGAACAGATTAATCTGTTTTGCATTACTTTCTATGGGAAAGTGTGCCTTGGTTTTGGAACGCTTTGGTTTTGGAACGGACTTCCGGAACGGATTAAGTTTGAGAACCAAGGTACCACTATACTGTTGATGTGGAAGAACCATAACTCAGAGAGAGAGAGAGAGTATCTGCTCTGCAGGCAGAAAATCCCTGGTTCGATCCATGGCATCTCTATGCAGGTCTTGAAGAGACCCATGTCTGAACTATTTGAGAACTGCTGTCAGTTTGTGTAGACCAGGGGGCCAGAAACCTACAGCTTGCGGGCCCCAGTTTAGCCTGCGAGCTCATTTTTCCAAAGCCATGTGGCCCACAGCAGGTATGGAACAGGTGGCCACCAACAAAGACTTGGAACCCTGAAAGTGCATCAATTGGATGCTTATTGAATCTGCTCACAGTTTTGATGGAGGTGAGCATAGGGCAGTGAGCAAGTGCTACCTCACTCTCCTCTCAATTCAGGTAGCCACATCCCCAGATATGGAATACAGAAGCAGGAGTGAGGAACATGAGGCCAGTGGATGGAGTGTGGCCCTCAGGGCCTCTTTATGTAGCCCTTGGAATTCCCCCCAGGCCATACACCTTCACTGGCCTTGCTCTGTCCCTGGAGTGTCTTTGCCGGGCTGGAATGTGTCCTTCAGCTTCGATAACGCTTGTCTCCATGGAAGAGTAAGAGAGGAGCTTGTAGTAACTAGCCTTCTGTAGCCTTGCTTCATCAACTTTTGCCTCTGCTCTCCCATGTGGCCTCCAGGAGATTGCCCAGAAAGGAATGTGTTTCTCAGGTTGAACATTGTTCTGGGTCTCTAGGATACGGGGACCCCAAGCATTCAATAATGCTAGATAGTTCTTGAATTTCTTCTGCAAACGACAATTGTCATTTCTGGATTCCTTAAGCTGATGTAGACTTGAGCAGCCATATGGTCTTTTCTCTATAGGTGTTACTGCCAGGTGGGCTGGAAGCCCATGAACGTTTTATTTTGTGAAGTGTGTGAGCAGGGAACACAGGGAGAAAGGAGTCAGCTATAAAAGCTAGACACTCGCTTCCTTGAAAGCTGGGCAATCTGGTGGAAAGCAGCGGGGTTAATAGGGTACAAGAGAAAGTTGCCCGTGACTGATGTTTTATTCACTTCCCTTTTTTCCCTTGTTTTAGCGAACAATGGCCTCATCTGAACATTGTGCAGTGAGGCTGAATGGTTCTGTTTTAAAGAGAGCCTTTACTTCCACCACGACAGTTTATGCGCCCATTCCCCTCTCCTAACCTTAGCAATAGCTGGCACAATGGTCTCTGCCGCCATCCCTGTTTAAGCATCATTGACTGCCGCTGCTGTCCTTACCTGCAGAGCCTCTTAACAAGTGGAAGCTGTTAGCTGAACTAATGAGCCTGCGAAGGTTCAATGAAATCTATAGCTCACTAAAAAAATAAAAAAGGAAAAAAAGCCACCAACCTTTTCCTGTGATTTGGAGTCCTTTCTGTTCTCAGAGGAAGAGCCGAACAACGGAAGAACCAAGATGAGCTTGGAAACACAGCAAAGTAACCTATGTGTAGCAATGCGAGGCTGGACCAGTGCAGGATTAAACCCTATGGAGGCACTTAGGCAGTCAAAATCTCGCAGTCCCCCCTTGCAAATTATCTCCTAATTCGTTTTTGATTTTACCAACCAGCATATTTAATAAACCAATTTTATTGCACAAAACAGCCATTAACAATTATTTATGTTATTAAACAAATTAACCTATTATGCTATTAAACAAAAATGATTAAACATTATTAAACAATATGACACACAATTATAAAACATTTGTTGTTTTTTAAAAAATAAACCAACAAAATCTTTAAACATTCACTTTCCTCAATTTTTTGGTGGTGAAATCATTCAGGATACCTAGGAAGTCTAGTCACAGAAACCTTCATATTTGGAAGTTTCTCGTAAGTGTGCAGAAATATTATTTGCCACTCTTCTTTTGTTGGCATTTCATGCTGCTTCCGTCATTTAGCTAATAGTATTCTTGCTGCAGTAGTCGCATATAAAAACAATTTTTTGTCATTCTTATGAATTTCTGTACCTACCATACCAAGTAAAAGCACTTCTGGGTTATTGTGTTGTTGTTTTTTGGAAATGTATATTTCAACATTTTTTAAAATCTCATTATAGATCATTTCCCAGAAGTCTTTTACTTTTTTACATTCCCACCACATATGGTAAAACATGCCCTCCAACATCTATCTGACTTTTAGAAGACATCAGAAGGCAGACCTGTTTAGGGAAGTTTTTAATGTTTGATGTTTTATTGTGTTTTAATATTCTGTTGGGAACCGCCCAGAGTGGTTGGGGAAACCCAGCCAGATAGGCGGGGAATAAATAATAAATTATTATTTTCATTATTATTAAGGTCCTGCTTGCATGCTTCCCATAGGAATCTGGTTAGCCACTGTGAGAACAGGATGCTGGGAGAAGTTAGCCAATGTGAGAAGCAGGACTGTTCATAAGGCCTTATGTGTGCTGGCCCCAAGGGTTTGTCCGTGAAGCGAGGTCCAAGTCCAGTCCTGGGTCTAGGGGTCCAAAGGAGGTCAGTCCGGCGGGGAGCGAGGCAGGGAGCAGGTCAAGGTCCAAGGCAGGTGCAGGCACGAGGTTGCAGGTCAAGCATACGTTTGCAACTAAGTTGCTCACGCAACTTGGGCTGGGTCTGGCTGGCTTTTATCTGGCCCTATGCTTAGGGCGGCCCCGATCCTCTGGAGACTCGCCTCTCCTCCGGGCCTGGAGGCGAGCACTCCTCCTGAAAGCACTTAGCTCTCTTTGCCTCTCTGTCCTGAGCCTCTGCAGCTCAGGAGAGGCTGGTGGGTTACTGGACCCAGGGGCTGCCTCAGCTTCCTCTGATGAGTCTGGGAGTGGAGCACCTGCAGGCAGTGGGTCCTCCCTCCCATCAGGAGCCTGAGCAGACTCTGCTGATGCCTGCACCTGGGGATCCAGCACAGGTGGGGATCCTTCAGGCTCAAGCCCTGGCCCTGGCTCAGCTGGTTCTGGAGGCGGGGAATCCTGTGCAGGCTGGGATCCCTCAGGTTCAGCATCTGAGTCTGACTCCCAGGCCATCACATTATGTGAACTATGGAGTTGTTTTTGTTTGGGAAGATGGTAAGTAAGCACAGCAGAGCTAGTTAAAACATCAAATGCATCATAATTGAAAGGGATAAGAAATTACTATAAATAGAGGGTTTTAAAAATCCATTTCGCTCCTTTTAATCCTTACTGGTATGGTGCAATTTTAATGTACCACTCTAGAAAATCAGCATATCAAACAATGCAGGGAAAATAGCAGCTTTGTTCCCAGAATATGCCTCCCCCCTCCATTCTTCCTGCATCTTGGAGGTCTTCTAGTGCCTTTGCTGATAAGAAGTTTAAAAGAGGCTCCCCAGTGGGAAGATGTTAGAGGGTTCCCCATAGGGCTGACACATTACAAGTGCTTCCACACAGTTTATGAGCTAAAAAACCAATACTATTGGCAATGAAAGGAGATGTTTAGCCCTAATTCTGCAGAAGCCTAGACTTGAGAGCTTTAAAGGACACACCAGTCTATTACAAGATCTCTTCCAATTAGGGCCCCCTCTTACTCAGAACAAGATATACTGAGTGATATCTAGTGTTAGTCGTAGTCAAACCATTGAAATCAATGGAAATCAATGACAAGTTATTGCAGTAAGTCTACTCTGAGTATGAATTACAGTGTTACGTACCTTTTGATTGCGAAAGCAGCAAACCTGGAAATATTTTCCAGGGTTTCGCCGCTCATACATGCGAAGAAACGCTTTAGCGCACCATGTGCGTGCGCAGAAGTGGCACCTCTGGTTACAGAGTTTCTGGGGTGCGCACAGACCCCCCAGAATGAATTAAATCCGTAACCAGAGGGTCCTCTGTAGTTAAAAACAATCCACCGTCTTTTTATACCACTGGTCCTCAAACTACAAGGTGAGTTCCATTGGGTGGTAAAGTCGTACCTTGGAATTTGAACGGCTCAGTTGCCAAATGTTTTGGCTCCCGAACGATCGAAACCCAGAAGTGATTCTTTTCTAACATTCTTTTGGAAGTCGAATGTCCGGCGGGGCTTCTGCGGCTTACGATTGTCTGCAGGAGCTTCCTGCAGCCATTCAGAAGTTGCACCTTTGTTCCTGAATGTTTTGGAAGTCCAATGGACTTCCAGGACAGATTCCATTTGACTTCCAAGGTATGTCTGTATTGGGCACTTGGAAGCAGGGAGACCTCCAGTGCAGATGGGATCCTGATGGGGTACAGGTGGCAGGAATGAGTGGGGGAACCATTGTGGTAGCAGGGCTGCCCTCTGTGCCAGTGAGAGTTTTAAAGGTTAAGATGTTACAGGTCTACTTCCAAAAATAATGCCTTCTCTCTCCTTTCTCAAAAGCAATTTATTGTAATCTTCCACTCCATAGATATGAATATTGTCTGGTCATAAACAGTGCCCTGGATTGGAAAATACAGCTCCCCAAATCCTGTTTGGGGAAAAGCCAGTTCTGCTAGCGCACTGGTCCTGCCTCCACTGAGGAAGAAATTCAATTCAGTTTGCATCTAAAGGTGAATTTACCTAATTCACACATTCCAAAACAATACATGATCTGAAACTCAACCATTCTTCAAAATTCCAATTTCTCTGATTTTTCAATGCAGTTCTCCAGTTAGTACAAAAATGCTTGTGCTAGGGTACACATAAGTGTACACATAAATAAGAGTGTGTGTGCGCACGCGCACACACACACTGCATTATATTAGGCAAAATTGCTTTTCAAAAATGTGAATATTGGGCAAAACTTCATACAAATGTGCATAGCAGAAGAAATTTGCACAAAAAATCCCGATGAATTTTCACGAGCACTTAAAAAATAATTCAAACTGATGTTGAAATGTGAAGAACTAAACTTAGGACTGGAAAAATAAGAAACTGAGAGAAGCTGAAGCTGACATATTCACCCACCCCTACTCCATGTGGGGATGAAATGTGAGAATGCCATCTGTGGGCATGAAATTGATAGCACATAGGCTAAAATTGCATGGCCAGTTTACGAAATGAAATTCACCAATACCTGTAGAGAGCCAGTGTGGTGTAGTGGTTAAGAGTGGTAGACTCGTAATCTGGTGAACCGGGTTCGTGTCTCCACTCCTCCACATGCAGCTGCTGGGTGACCTTGGGCTAGTCACACTTCTCTGAAGTCTCTCAGCCCCACTCACCTCACAGAGTGTTTGTTGTGGGGGAGGAAGGGAAAGGAGAATGTTAGCCGCTTTGAGACTCCTTCGGGTAGTGAAAAGCGGGATGTCAAATCCAAACTCTTCCTCTTCTTCCTCTTCCTGTAAGTCATGTAATTTTCCCTACATGGTGGATTAAAAAAAAAAAAGTAGGTAGCTTGTGCACGTTTCATCTCAACATGGCTGTTTGAGGGGGAGGGACAATGGAGGTGGGGCCAGTTCTCTGGAAGAGTAGCAGTGGACAGGACACATGCACTCCTCTCCCACATGATGTATCAGATAGGGGATGTGCTATCATCTTATCCAGCCCACATTGGAGCCCTGCTGAAACATTGAAGAGCCATTCCCAGTTGGTGTAGAGCAGCCTCTGCCAATCCAGTTTTGTCCAGAGTATTTTGGACTACAACTCCCATCAGCTCCACTCAATGTGGTTTGGGAGTTTGGGTCCAAAACAACTGGAAGGAACCAGAAATCTGACCCGGCAATACTGGGCTAGATTGCCCCAAAGTTCTGGCTCAGCATTAGCCAGCCTTGGTGGTCTAGGTGCTGGATTCCTGGAGCACCCACAAAATTTCCCATGAAGGGGCTGAGCACCCACAAATTTCAGCACCAGTGCTATGCACACTGCACCCATGGCCCCAGGCAACCATGGTCACAGGGCCAAGCTCTGCTTGGTGGAGTACTATTGGTGGAACTTGACCCTGTGACAAACTGCTGCCTTTGGCCCAACATGGAACATGGGCTAGAAGTTGTTCTCCTCAGTTCTCTTCACTTTCTCACTTGAAGAGAAGGGCTTGGTGAGACTCCTGTGGCAAAGAGTTACTTGATGAATTGAAGCTAATGGGAATCTGAGAGGAGTTATAAAATCCAAGATTCAAGGAACAAATCTTTAGAAACTTGACATATATTGTCCATTACATTAGAATATACATGTGTTTTCCAATTCAGCATCAGATTAATATTCATTGATTAGCTCAATCAGCCAATTCACACTTGCAACATTTACATGCTCTGCTCACCTGATAAATTGGGCCTTTTTAAATGCAAAAAGGCCGCCCCTAATTCTAAACTCTCAACGCTCCAGACAGTTTATGGCACACTTTGTGGGTAAAGATTTGCTAACAGCACCTACCAAATGGCTCTCATGGGATTTATGCAGAAGAATGGAGAAGAGATCAAATCACCCTTGCTTCCAGCATATTCTCTTTCATGGTTGTTTTTTTTTTTAATGTGTTTCTGTGTTTATATATGCAATTATTTTAATCATTTTTATATGTGCAGTTGTTTTACACGCGTTTCTTTATTGTATTGTGAAATTGCTTGGAGATGCTTCATAGGAAGTGATTCATAAGTGAAATGAATAAGCAAATTAATAAATCTACCAGTTAAAATGCCAGGGAGAATAAGAAACAACAACAACAACAACAACAAAAACACAATTGCTGCCTAAGAAGCTGACCTAACAGCAGAATCCTCCACACTGCTCAGGAGCATAATCCTGCACTCAGGTATTACACTGCCTCAGGGTGATGGGAGTTGTAGTCTGGAAGCTGCCACACTGATGAAGGCTGATGTATAAGGTTGCAACTTCTGTTACTAGAATCCTTTGCTCTTAGCTTCCATGTTTCTGAGAGAGGGCTATTTGTTTGGCATAAGTTTCCTCTTTTTCTACAAAAATATCCCCCCCCTCCCCAAATCACATACAACCCACAGGACTTGAGCATCGACGATGCATGCCTGGCTGTCCTAATGTCAATTCTTAAGTTTTTGTTTCTTGGTGCCTGTGTCTCCAAGGATAACATTTGGACTCTTTACAGAGGACTCTTTACCACTGTGGGCCAATGCTTTAGTTCTGCTTTGTCAACTACAGAGCGGCTTGATGGATCTGACAACGTCTCCGGTGCTATACAACTCCCCCTGTGACATTTTGAATTGTAGCAGAAACTGGCCGCGTCTTATTTTTCAAGCAAACCAGAGGAATTAATTTGCTTCTCTTAAACTTGGGCCTGAGTGTTTTAACTCACGACTGTTTCCCCAGCAGCATGCTCAAGAAATGAGTGTTGAATGCAAAGACCTTTTCAAACAGGACTTTCAAACACGAAGGCATGGCATGCCTGGTTTGTTGCAGGTATACAAGCACAACCCATTGCAGAAGAAGAAGAAGAAGAAGAAGAAGAAGAAGAAGAAGAAGAAGAAGAAGAAGAAGAAGAAGAAGAGGAGGAGGAGGAGGAGGAGGAGGAGGAGGAAGAGCTGAATGGGGCTTGAGAGCACTATATGGAAAATAATTTTGGTGGAGAGCATTTCCAGATGTGGTAGATATTTCGGAAACAGGAATTAAAACAGTAGTTGCCAGTTCATTTCTGGGGCCAATTCAAGATGCTCAGATTAGTGTTTAAAGCCCTCAGTGTCTTGAACCCTAAATATTTGAGAGACCACCTCCACCCCTACAAAGCTTCCCAGGTATTGAACTGTGTAGAGGGGACTCTCTTGGTAGTTCTGACTCCCTCAAAAGTGTGAGGAACAGCAGGCTGAGAGAATATCTTCTCTGCAGCAGTTTCTAAGTTGTGAAACTCTCTCCCCAAAGAGATGCAACTAGCACATCATGGTACTGCATACACCATATGCTGAATATATATACCTCTTCACCCTGGCCTTGAACAGTTAAGGTGTTCTCATTCGTAGGACTCCTCTCTTTGGCCAAATGTACATTATTGTGTTAAATTTGGAAGTGGTTTTACATGTTTGATCATTACAATGGTTTCAGTTGTTTTTTTCTATAACTGTATTTTTCATTCTTAACCTACCCTGGGATTACATGGTAAAGAGTGGGTAAGAAATGTTGTTGTTGTTTAGTCGTGTCCAACTCTTCGTGACGTCATGGACCAGAGCACACCAGGCACTCCTGTCTTCCACTGCCTCCCGCAGTTTGGTCAAACTCATGTTAGTAGCTTCGAGAACACTGTCCAACCATCTCGTCCTCTGTCATCCCCTTCTCCTTGTGCCCTCCATCTTTCCCAACATCAGGGTCTTTTCCAGGGAGTCTTCTCTTCTCATGAGGTGGCCAAAGTACTTGGAGCCTCAGCTTCAGGATCTGTCCTTCCAGGGCTGATTTCCTTCAGAATGGATAGGTTTGATCTTTTTGCAGTCCATGGGACTCTCAAGAGTCTCCTCCAGCACCATAATTCAAAAGCATCAATTCTTCGGCAATCAGCCTTCTTTATGGTCCAGCTCTCACTTCCATACATCACTACTGGGAAAACCATAGCTTTAACTATACGGACCTTTGTCAGCAAGGTGATGTCTCTGCTTTTTAAGATGCTGTCTAGGTTTGTCATTGCTTTTCTCCCAAGAAGCAGGCGTCTTTTAATTTTGTGACTGCTGTCACCATCTGCAGTTGATCATGGAACCCAAGAAAGTAAAATCTCTCACTGCCTCCATTTCTTCCCCTTCTATTTGCCAGGAGGTGATGGGACCAGTGGCCATGATCTTAGGTTGGTTTTTTTTTATGTTGAGCTTCAGACCAGAAATCTTACAAACAAATAATTTTTTAAAAAAGTTTGCTCTGGAAAGAATCTGGAATATCCAAATTAACCTTCCACATGTTCCCAAGACATCATTGCCACAAATCATTGGCTGGAGGCCTTCATTGGAGCTTGGTACAAATTAATTAGGGATGAAAACAGACACTGGATATTGATTTGAAATGAATCTGTCAGAGGGACACCTGTAATTCAGTGCCTACACTTGTGAGCTTGTTGCCATCACTACTTTCTATTTCAGGCAGCGCGCAGATGAATGTTTTTTTCAGAGATCTGAAAGTCATCATTGCTCACTGTACACAGATGCGTTTTTTAAAAACATGTTACATTCGTTTAGCAAGCCGACCAATTTCTTTTTGCAGATTTTGTAGCACAGGGATAGAAACTTTTCCCATTCCCTTCTAGCCAATTTTTCAGGGGCTGCATGCCAGTTGTAGGCAGGGGGCAGAAGCAAAGTGGGTGGAGCACTGAAGTTTTGCCTTGCATAGTAGGCTAGTTTCTAAACACACTTACACCTGTCTCTCCTCCATCCAGACAAGCAAGAGGCATTATCAGAGTTCAACGACACATTCCAGCCACGCCTAGGAACTCAAGGAGGCTACCAATTTTGTTACAACTACATGGGCAGCCATAGGCTGCCGAGCCCAATTGCTAGTGCTGGTTTGGGCCTATAAATATCTTTAAAGTTCTGGACTCCAATATCTTTTGCAACGCTTCTCCCAATATGAACACTAAAAGTCTGGCCAGTGCTTCTTCCCTACGTGTTTGTCCAGGTGCTGTGTTCGCCTATTGGTCAGTGCCCATGTCATCACCACTGCCATGATGTAACACCTGCATGCTCAGAGGAGGAGATCAGCACAGTTGCTCTTGGGTGCCTTCTGTGGATTTGATGTGCTGCTTGAGTATATCAGATACCTCATCTGAGCAGTACACCCTCCTTAACCAGCCAAACACTAAAAACTCTTATTGACATTCTCCGCTTGCTTTCCCGTCGCTTGTTTTGTTTTTGACTTGCATTTGGAATGCAAGTATATTCCCAGCATCATATTTACTATCCATCTTATTGCCAGATTTTTCATTGCAGTGCTATCAGTCATAAACACTAAGGAACTGACCGGCTCTACAATAGTTTGGAGCTGATTGTTCCAGTGCCTTCCAGACATGCTTATTTTATGTTTTCATTACCAAGTGGTTTCTTTTCTCTTGCTCCTCAGCACCCACACCCCTTTTCTCACCTCGCTCTTGGGTTATTCTACAAGTGCACTTAGTCTGCTGACAGTTTAACTGATCAGTGTGACAAAAAGAAAAAAAGCACAGGGAGAGAGAAATCTTTTCAGTTTTGCCACTGATACTTACAAATGCTGGAGGGTGACTATAAAAGCCCTTGATTTCAATGGGGCTCTGTGCAAACCGAGATTAAAAACAATCAAAGAATATAAAATGCTCTCTAGCTGGAGGGTATTTCTGAACACAGGGATATAAACTGTTCATATAAGATGGGTTAGACATGCAGTTTGTTTACTGAAAAGGAACCAGATACAAATGAAACAGGCTGGCTCGCTAAGAAGTTTTATTCCTGTGAAATTTGTTCTGCTGGGGGGGGGGAGGAACTACTGCATCCCTGAACCACACAATGACCTCAAAGACTCCACTGTTCTCTCTCCTCCCTCCTTCTCATACACAACTTCCCAGCGATGGGGGAGAAAATCCATGCAGTTCCCATTTGAAGGTGAACCTACCAAATTCACAATTTCCATAACCCTACGCAAGCCAAAACAACAGCCATCCTTACAAATGTGCACTTCTCTGAATTTTGCGGTGCTGTTCTGCAGGCAAGTAATACGTGCAAAAATGCAGCAACTAGTATAAAGTGTGCATAAAAATGCATCTATTAGTGAAAATGGCATACAAAATTGTATTAAGCTTTAACTCTTAGTGACTCTGTATAAATAAAATTCCAGTTGGGTTTCCAATATGTCCCATCCTTAATTTGATATTGGGTGTGTGTGTCAGTCGTCACAGGTTTTCCTTTCACATTATTAAGAGTCTTTGCTGCTGGATATTAGTAAATGCTAACAAATACAGAGAACATCAGACCCCTAACATGTTACTGACAGGGAGTGTCTTAGTTTTAAAGCACCTGAAAGCTCCCAAATTTATTAAAGGAAATTGCCACACCATCTCCTTTAAATACACACCATTACCCCTTAGATCAGGGTTTTCCAAACTTGGGTCTCTAGCTGTTTTTGGATTACAACTCTCATCATCCCTAGCTAGCAGGACCAGTGGCCAGGAATGATGGGAATTGTAGTCCAGAGAGCAGTGCTCTGAGGCTGAGTCTAGGCAGGCTGTGGAAGAAGACAGGGAGTTTCCCCCACCTCCTGCGACCAGCTCCCCTCCCCTCTGGTCTCCCAGGACAGAGTAATGAAGCGGGCAGAGCAATGAGAGACAAGAAGGCAGAGCCTTAGGCTACTGGAGAATGAACCTGGGGAGGAGCCTTAGAGAGCGGACAGAAGGCGAGGACCTCCAGTTCTTGCAACTGCTTCCTTGGGGCCTCCTGGAATGAGTTGCTGAGACCACTAGGCCTGAGCTGTGGTTCGTTTCCTTGAACAAAGAGAATGTCACTAGCCTTGGGTGATTTATTGTTTTATTGCTGACCTACGCCTGACATCTTTGACTTTTGTTATAAAGCTTAATGCAAATACAGTGGTACCTCCTGACATCTTTGACTTTTGTTATAAAGCTTTGACTTTTGTTATAAAGCTTAATGCAAATACAGTGGTACCTCCTGTTGCGTAACCTCCAGGTTACAGAATCTTCAGAAGTGGGTTTGCCACTCTGCGCACTTCGCGCTTGTGCAGAAGCACTCTGCGGCGCCGTGCGCATGCGCACAGAAGCGGTCCTCCGGTTACGAAATTTTCGGGATACGGCCGGGCCTCTGGAACGGATCCCGTTCGTAACCGGAGGTACAACTGTAAATATTTTTTTAAAGAAAATCTGGAAGAAGCCCACAGGTTCCAGATTTGGTGGCCAGTCAACCAGTTTGCATCTCCGACCCATTTGGAGGACAATGTAAAGGGATGGCTTGCTGATTTTAAAGGGAACTAATTTCAACTTCAGGCTTCACCTGAATACATAATACCTAAAATCATGAACTGGGGTAGGGCATGCACAGAAGCCACGTTCTCAGTGATACATCTGATGGCATTACTTGATGAATGTGATTAATAAATGCCCTTTCCTCTCCATTTCCCATGTGCTAAAACATTATTAATTTAGAGGGTAGGAAACCTCTACCCACCCAGATACTGCTTGCATTGCCTTTGGCCATCAACCATGCCGGTTGTGCATATATTGACTGGTTGCCATTGACCCTCAAAGAAGATTGTCAGAATTCTTGTTTCGGAAAACTCTTCCAAGGCTTCCAAGGCAAAAATATCAGATGGATTCTCATTCTCTCTCTCTCTCTCTCCACAAGCAACCATATTCCAAAGAACTTATGGAGACTTTATATGGAAAACTGTAACTCACCAGCATTTATTTTAAATGGCACACTGTAGTAGCTAATGTGTGCAATGTGTATGGCAGCTTAAACGGCAATTGCTTGCATAAAACAAAACAAAACAAAATGGCAGGTCTTTATCGAGGTGCCTCATCATTTTTATTTTTATCCAAGTTCTTCGTTGCAACAGTTTACTTCCCTGCCAAAACTCCTTTTGACAGGGAGAATATGAGAGCGAAGCATCAAAATGGGGTGTCCCCCTGCCTACAAAAGCTGTTTATGCGCTGGCTGAGTGGAAGGACATGAATTATGGCTGATAGGCAAAAGGTTCCAATTAGCCGAAGGGTAACACAACGACATTACTCCAACTTCAGAGTGCGGCAAAGGTTTGCTGTCAAAGAATAGAAGGGTAGAGTTCATTTACCTTTTTGCCGAAGAACGTAATGATCCGAGCTGAGTTAAGCATTTTGTAACAAGATGGGCTTGAAGCAGATGAGTATAACCCAATCTGTAATAGTGATGATCCATACATTAGGTTTGCAGAACTGTGCATGCAGAATAGAGGGCGGGATTCAATTTTGCGCTCTTCCAATTCTTCTGTCTGCATAAACATTTATGCAGATGGAATGATCCCCCCCCGCCCTCCCTGCATATAGTGTACACTTCTGGGTGTTCTCCTGACCTCTCTAGAGCACACCTTGTGGGGGATGGGGACATACAGTGGGGTGGGAGGGGAGAAGGAAAGCCCCATTGCTCATGTGGATGTCTTTGCACAGGGCTTTCACTGGTGGGGCTGGTTTCGTGGGGGCACCCTGGCAGCACGCAGGCTCTCACAATGTCGTCACAAAGCAGTGGGTGGAGCTTAGGTGGCTATTTAAGCCCACTCGGCCCTAAATCAAGCCCCTTGGAGATGCAATAGGGATAATGATTCTCTAAAACATATGCTTTTACACTGTCCTATATTGAAAGATTTTTGGCAGAAGGTAACTGAAACTATCAATAGAAATGTACGGAACAACCTTACATTTACAGAGCAAAATATCCTCTTGAATTATATAATCGGCGCATGGAATCTTACAAAAGGACAATATGAGTAGACTCTCCCCGCACCCTTAGCACGGCAAAAAGACTGATACTGATGAATTGGGAAAATAAAAATGCAGATCCCTTCTGCGACTGGATTGAAGACAAACTAGCAACATATGAACAACTTGCATATAAACGCAGACTTGCCATGGACAAATTCAATGATATTTGGAATCCATTCTTACTAATATTGTAATCTGGTGAAGTACAGTATCAGCCTCGTAAAGTGTACAGTTTTCTTTTTCTCTTTTATCTATGTCTCACCATGTTTAGTGCACATATAATTATGTACTTTTTTGAGCTTTCAATAAAGATGTTTTGTTGTTGTTGTTTTTTTAAAAAACAACAACAACCAAGCTTCTTTCCAATTTGTTTGCACCCACTCAGCATCTTTTATCCCTTGTAAAAGGACCAGTTAGTTTTTCTGGGGGCAAACAGGATTCTTATATTCCCCCCCCCAGCCCTTCTGTACTGAGGGTGAGGAATCACAATTAGCGTGGATATCCCTCTTAATTTGATCAGGTTTAGGCTAGAAAGTGTAGGGGGTTTATCAAATAAGCCGATAACAGGTGAGCACCCTGAGCCACCTGAATGGGTGATTGGCTGTCCCCAAGGCTCACTGCTCAGGACTGTGGACCTGTGAGCAGGATATTGCTCAACATTTTGGGTTAACCTGTCTTACCCAAGAGCTTCCGACAGTAGAAGAATGGCAAATGAAGTTAATGGATTATATGGAACTCGCTGACCTGACCGGGAGACTCCGAGACCAGAGGGAGGAGAAGGTGCAAGACGTTTGGAAGAAATTCAAGGACTATTTAAAAAATCGTGAAAAGCTAGATATCTGAAGCAGAATCAGTGTATATAAGTGGCTTAAGCTAGATGATGATAGGTAAAATAGTTCATTAGAAGTAATGTTTATGAATGGTTTTTTAATGATTAAAGTTATGTTTCTTTTTTATATAGTGAGATATATATGATAAGTTAGTATTTGAAATTTTATTAGAATAGTGGTGAATGTTAAGAAATTAGTTACAAAGTTACTAAAGTATAATAGTATTGAACGCAGCAGAGAAAATGGGGGAAGTCCCTAGATAAGATTTGAAATTAGAATTAGAATTAAACAATTATTTTTAGTGTTCCAGTGTTTGTTCGTAGGTATGTATAAGTTTTCTTTTATCTCTTTTGTTGTTGTTGTTGTTGTTTAAAATGTTTGTCATGTTTTTAAATTGTATTAGTGTGCTGTATTGTGTATTTGTTGTTTAATGTGAAAATTAATAAAATCTTATTAAAAAAAACAACCTGTCTTACCCACCTGGTGTTGTGGAGACCTGGGGGGGGGGAAGAGAGAGATAAGTCCCTCCTCATCCAAAAATAAATGGCTTTGGGAACAGGATGGATGGTGAAATCTCCCAGGTTAGTGTCTCACACAGTCTGATTTGCACATCAGAGGGAAACTATAACATGCATTCTGCAGAGTCAGATATTTGGTCCTTTTTGCCCAGCATTGTCTACACTTACTGGCAATGGTGCTCTGAGCCCTACCTGAAGATGCTGGAGATTGAACCTTGGCTTGTTGATTGCTCTCTAATCCGCATACCCTCCAGTGCCTTGGAATTATCAGTACCAGGAGATGAGAGAAGAAACACACCCTTTTAAATCTTGTTTTGCATTTACTTACCACCACCTCTTTTCTGGATGGGGAGAAAGATAACGTTTTCTTCTCGTTCTATCCCCCTTTAGTTCTAAAACAGGAGGACAAAGAGAAAACCCGAATCCCATTTTAAACACTGTATGAACACAGAAAGTGTCAAAATGGCGGTGATGAAAAGTGTAGCCGTTGTTTATTTTCAGTGTAGTTGGGAGGTGGGAAAACATATTTTGAAGTCCGCTACAGGGCATTAAAATTGATTTCTGGTTTATCTGGTAGAGTTGAGTCCCTTGCCAAGCTGAGAAATAATTGATTGCTTGAAGCCCTGTACCGTGGTTAAAAATTGATAAATGCTAGGGCAGGGGCAATGCTTTATCAGGACTCCAGAGTAGTGGGACCCCCGTATCTCTTTCTCATCGCCACCTTCAGATCATGAGGCAGAATTTAAAAGGTGCTTCATCTTAATCTGGGCAAATTACATCCAGCAATTCCAAGTCTACTCTCCGTTGCTGCAGGCGTTGGAGGACCTTTGAAGTCAGATAATAACTGATTAGTAATTTACAAGTCCAGGACATCTGTTTAAAGTTTAGCAGATTGTTTGCCTTTTATTAGACACTCTAATTAAAATTAAAAAGGCCGGTGCTGATAACCATAATATTTTCGGTATCAAGCTGGAGCACAGCCTTTAATCTTCTGCAGAAGAAATGCAGGACACCTACGTTCTCCGAACACCCCTATCCTCATACTGCCAGAAGGATAGTGTGTGCCCCCCCCCATCTTATTCCACATCAGTGAAGGATTTCCCCCGCTGGTTCAATGCGGTATTCATTTTGTTTGAAGTAACCTATCTTGTCCTGGCTCCTGAAGGAGATGGGTTAATAAAACTGACCCTTCCCCTTAAAGAAGAACTAAAAGAAGTATGTTTAATTTTGCCAATGAAGCCGCTTGCACTTATTATGGGATGGCAGAGATTCCTACAATTATTCACCCGTATATATTCTGGGCAGGCGGTTGTAGAGCAACACAGGGAGTGGGAGTGCTGACCGTATATAGAAGGCAATCCTAAAACAGGGGCAGTTGGAACTTATTTTATATTTTATGTTTCATTTTTTTAACAACATTCTTTATACTTAAATCATTTTCAAATTTCACACATGTAGGATTACTTGAATCCCCGGATTCTCCCCCCCCCCCCAGTTTCCAATATTTGTCTATTCTTTCTACTGCATCAAATTACATTTTCCAAATTCGTTTTAGATCCACTTTTAACTTTGACCTTATTACATTATAAGTGGTATAACAGTGATCTTTAAGGTACTCTATAATTTTTTCCCATTCTTTACTAAATTTCTTCTCATCCTGGTTTCTGATATTCATGGTCATTTTTGCCATTTTGGCATAGTCTATCATCTTGGTTATCCATTCTTCTTTAGTTGGGACTTTCTCTTCCTTCCATCTCTGGGCAAAAAGCATTCTTGCAGCTGTCAGTGCATACATGAACCACCTTTTCTAATCCTTTGGTATTTCATCACCTATTATTCCTAACAACGAAGCTTCTGAGTGTTTTGTGTTGTTGTTTTTTTACAAAGGTTATCTTAAACATTTCCCATCCAATTGATTATATATCATTTCCCAGCATTCTTTTGTCATTTTGCATGTCCACCACACGTGGTAGAAAGTGCCTTCTTTTTTCTTACATAAGTTGGAAGTGTTTCGATACTTATTTTAGATACTATATGTTATTCTAAACAAGTCAGTAAATAAATGCATACATTTGCATGCGCCCAAATCTCTGCGTGGCTAGAGACTCCAGGCATTAATGAAGTTCAATGGAGGATATGGCAGATTTAAATGGTTTTATGTACTCATATTTACAACTTAGCATGGAATGGAAGGGCTCATAGCATTAACCCTTCTGTAGATCTAGTTTCCCCATGAGGGTTCCAGGGAAGATCTAAGTCACAGCTTTGAGGTCCAGCACAGAGCAAGACTAGCCTCCTTTCATCTCCCACCGTCAGCAAAACCTCTCTTACACACAACCTCACCTGCCCTTTTGCTCTCTGTCCTAGGATGACATGGCATCCAGCCAGGCGAAGCTGGAAAAGTCACACCCATTTGTCTGTACAGTCATAACTCAGGTTACGAACACTGCGGGTTGCGCGTTTTCGGGTTGTGGAACACGCTGAACCCAGAAGTACTGGAATAGGTCACTTCTGGGTTTTGGCACTCGCGCATGCACAGAAGTGCAAGGTGACATCACACGCTTGAACAGATGCGCCAAATCACGCCATGCGCATGCACAGACGCGGCACTTCAGGCTGCGAATGCTGCAGGTTGCGAACGTGCCTCCCACACGGATCACGTTTGCAACCCAAGGTATGACTGTATTGCAACAGGGCAACCTCTTGGACATGTAAATGGTGGCACTAAACTGGTCAGGTAAGGCTGTTATCTTACAAATAAACTGTTCCAACCAGTTCAGTAGCCTCTTCTACTGGATTCTAAATCTCTGTGGTACAAAATCACAAGCCTGGAAGGGATCCATGGATATAATCCAGACTGGATTTCCATTCCTATAACCAAAGCGTAAATTGCACAAATGTTTTCAGTGGGAACCTTATTTAGGGGCACAACAATTATGTGTGTACTTATTCCAGCAAGGCAACATCTTCAGATTAGCATACCGTATTTTTCCGTCTATGAGATGCCTCCATGTATAAGACACCCCCTTTTGGGGGGGGTACTCAGATTTAAGAAAATGGGGGGAGATGGCCCCGTGTATAAGATGCCCTCTAATTTTTGACATTATTTTTTAGGGGGGGGAAACCTAGTCTTATACACAGAAAAATACGGTAAATAAATATCTATAGAATTTAGGACAACACAGTAAACTAACTGGTCTATATTTTTTTCTCCCTAATGTCTTAGATTTTTTCCTATTTTCGGGATTATTTTATTTTTTTTAAAGAAAACCAAATTGGGAAGAATACAAAAATGACACCTCCCACTTGCAGTCTGAAGTGGTGCAGTCAACTCTACCTACTCAAGAGTATACCATTCCACACCTTTGCATATATCAGACCAGATCCAAGGCTAAAATATGGAGTTATAATTTATAGTGGTGAAAGCGCTAGGGTCACCAGGGAGCAGACTCAACTCCCACCTTTACTGGTGTCCCCACTTAATAATTCTCCACAGGAACAGGTGGGATTCATATGGGAAGACCTAACGTGCTTCAGGGTCTCCCATAGTGCACTGCACATTGCAGTCCTCATAATAGTTTCCCACAACATAGACCAGGCACCCCCAAACTCGGCCCTCCAACTGTTTTGGGACTACAGTTCCCATCATCCTTGACCACTGATCCTGTTAGCTAGAGATGATGGGAGTTGTAGTCCCAAAACAGCTGGAAGGCCAAGTTTGGGGATGCCTGACATAGACCCTCCTCAAACACTGGTTGTCATAATGACAAAGATAATGGAAGGCCCATAGCTCAGTGGTAGAGCATCTGTTTTGCAAGCAGAAGATCTGAGGTTCAATCCTTGGCATCCCCAGGCAGGACTAGGAAATCTTGGAGAGTCACTACCAATCATTATAGACAATACTGAGCTAGATGGACCAATGAACTGACTCAGTGTAAGGCAACTTCCTGTCTTCCTGTCTCTTATAATTTGAAATTAAAGGTCCTGAATACCTTCTTGTGCCAGAGGAAATGTCATTGTTGAAATAAATTTGGCACAGCTTTGCTTTCTAAGCACTTAAAAAAAAACCTCTAATCATTGCTATACAGCAGTGACAACATATTTTCATCATGACTTAGCACACTGTTGTATATTATGACAGCAGCTTTCATTCTGGTATTTAGTTCCATTCTTTTTCCATTTCAATTACCTGCTCTAACAATGTGCACACAGGTCTTTGCCGTACCATTCACAGAATGTTCTCCCTCTCTCCCTCCTTCTCCTTTTCCTTTAGTAAATCACGAGCAACCAAAACATCTTATAACTGTCTCTGAGGAACATCCGGATAAATAGGGTAGCCTTACATACATGTAAATCTCCTTAATCTGAGAAGGGGAGAGGGGGGAAAAAAAACAAAAACCTCTGCATGCTGAGGGCCTTTGGGCTGGATCGCAAGTGCAAAAAAAAACTGCTTAATCACTCTTTAGAGAAAATCAAACTCCGAAACTTCAAAAGGCCCCTTTCATATTGGCCTTCAAAGTAAGATTATTCACCAAAGGTATTTCTAGTTGAATGATTAAAACCCGCTCAAGGCGCAACCCCTGTCAGGGGATGAGTTGCTTGGAGAAGCTTGCTCACTAGTCCAAGAGCTTTCAAATGGAGTTCCTGGGAACCTTGGTGTCCCCCAGAAGCTTAGAAGAGGTTTCTTGACAAGGGGAATAAAAAAGAAGCCTGCCCGATATTACTGAACTGCTTTGCCACATCCTCCAGGGCCATATGGTTCATATGGGGTGACTGCTTGGTCCATTGGACTAGGCCAATCCATTTGGGACAATTTGATTGACCGAGTCATTGATTGATTGGACTATTTACATACTGCCCTCTCATAGAATATCAGGACACTGTGGAGCAATCTAAAAACATGTTTAGAAACCCAGACCCTCCAAGTGTACCTATTTTCCAGGGACATTCCTGGATTTACAGAAGGAGTCCCAGTTCCTGATTTGGTCCTGGAATGTCCCACCTTTCCTTAGGACAGACCCTATTTTCATCAGAGAAATGTTGGAGGTATGGAGTTATGAGACACCCCACCCCCCCAAGGCAAAGAGATAAGTAGTTATAGCCCTGTATACGGAAGGTTTTTTAATGTTTAATTTTTATCATGCTTTTACATATGTTGGAAGCGTCCCAGAGTGGCTGGGGCAACCCAGTCAGATGGGTGAGGAATTAATAATAAAATTCCCTATTTTCACCGGAGAAATGTTGGAGGGAATGAGAAACCAGTTAAAAGGAAATACAATTAACAATCATTAAAATGACTGGCTACTCAAGGAAAATGTTAAACTGCATAGGCCTGTTGGCATAAAAAAGCATTGAAGAGATGCCTGAAAATTGAGAGTGAGGATGCCTGATGAGTCTTTGCTGGAAGAGTGTTTGTCAGCATGGGACTGGTGGCACTACATGCCCAACTTCTGTTTAAGTTTGGTCTCCATAACAAAGGAGCAAATGCAGGGGCGTAGCAAGGGGGCGGGGGGGCTGGCGCCCCAGGTTCCATAATGGAGGGGGTGACAAATTATCAAGGGATTATATAGCTATATATGAAATTTCATGCATATCGGTTAATATCTTGACCCTCCTCCACCAAAATAGCTGTTCACTTGGCTGTTTTCCTATGTCATGAAGGCTGAAATTTCAGTTCAGTGGAGCACTTACTGTTCCCAACCCTAACCCTGTGGAAAGCCATCTAATTAGACTTTAATTTGATTTTGAGATGTTTTTAGGAGGTAATTTAATTATTGTTGATTTTATACCAATGTTATTGTCAGGCTGCTCTTGCCTTTGATGTTGCTTGTGAGAAACGGCCGGCTCAAGCGGTGAGCTTAAAAGCTGTTTATTAATCATTAAGAGTTACAGAGTGTTGAAATCATGACTACTCCCTTGCTTTCAGTTTTCCGGACTAGAATCTTCCCGCGCTCGCCAGCAGAGGAAACCTCTCGTCCCCCTAAAATGACGTCGACGCTTACGTCTCCCCCTCTGCTCCCCCCCTTGTCGGCTACTGACAGTGTGTGAAATCTCTCCCTCTTCTGATGAGGGCTGAGACTAGAGGTTTGCTAATTATGATGAGCCGTGGGCTGCCATAGTCAAAACAAAATCGAAAATTCTTTCCAGAGCTAGAGACCAAGAGTTTGTTCTGGTATCTGTGCACACGAAACTGATTATGAAGAATGTACTAATTATAGGTAGTTGCTCTCGATATCTCAGCCCCTCCCCCTTACTGGTTGAATCACAATCTTTTCTCTCCTCTGCAGTTTCATCTCTTCTCTCCCCCCGCTCCTCCCGAGCAATCCCTCTATCCCTGACAGTTATGTACCTGATGTTAGCCACCCTGAGCCTGACTTCGGCCGGGAAGGGCGGGATATAAATAAAAGTTTTTTATTATTATTACTTGTTATTATTCCTTTGTAAGAAAATATGAAATAATGTAAAACCATTTTTGCAGGGGGGATCAATGGGGGGGTTGACAAGAAATTTTCCGCACCAGGTACCACCTGACCTTCCCATGCCTGGGGGGGGGGGGTTTGACAAAAAATTTTTTTGCCTCCGGGTACCAATTTACCTTGCTACGCCCCTGAGCAAATGAGCATTGTTCCTCCAGATGGTGTCAGTGATTGGGCTGGGATTTAAAGGCTCAGGTGGTCCAGGACCCAAAATCTTCAGGGATTTGCATATCAACACAATAGTCTTGATCCTGGTCTGGTTGCATATGGACCTCCAATGAAGGAGAGTTCACAACTTCCCGAGGGAGTCCGTTCCACTGTCAAACAGCTCTTAACTGTCAGAAAGTTATTCCTGATGTTTAGTCGGAAACTTGAACTTGAAGCCAATGGTTAGAGTCCTACCCTCCAGAGCAGGAGAAAACAAGCTTGTTCCCTCTCCCATGTGATAGCTCTTGAGATATTTGAAGATGGCAAGCTATCATATCTCCTTTCAGTCTCCTCTTTTCCAGGCTAAACATACCCAGCTCCTTTCAACTGTTCCTCCTAAGGCTTGGTTTCCAGACCCTTGATCACCTGGGTTGCCCTCCTCTGCACACGTTCCAGCTTGTCAACATCCTTCTTAAACTGTGGTGCCCAGAATTGGACACAGTATTCCAGGTGTGGTCTGACCAAGGCAGAATAGAGTGGTACTATTACTTCCCTTGATCTGGACACTATACTTCTGTTGACTTGTTTCAAAGCAGCTTCTTCCATTCCATTCCATGCTGGGAGCCAGCATGGTGTAGTGGTTAAGAGCGGTGGACTCGTAATCTGGTGAACCGGGTTCGCTTCCCCGCTCCTCCACATGCAGCTGCTGGGTGACCTTGGGCTAGTCACACTTCTCTGAAGTCTCTCAGCCTCACTCACCTCACAGAGTGTTTGTTGTGGGGAGGAAGGGAAAGGAGATTGTTAGCCGCTTTGAAACTACTTAAGGGGAGTGAAAGGTGGGATATCAAGTCCAAACTCCTCCTCCTCCTCCTCCTCTTCTTTATTCCTAAACGAACCAAGGTGAGTGATTTCATCTGGATGCAACCCCAATGTCTGTTTCTCTCCCTTGCATTTTCCTTTCCTTAGCCCCTTCCCTTCCATGACACTTTATTTGGAGGGGTGCCACAACACAAAGGGCCCTGCTTCTGTTGAACAATCACATGATCTCCAAAGGAGGGTCACCTTTATCTCAGCTGATGGTTTTTAACATATCAGCAAAGGAAGGAATAAAAAACTTGGACACATGACCACAATATTATCTCCCACAAAGACTTAAAAATGTTTTTGTATTATTTCTATATTTTACTTCCTCGGCTTCAAAACACAGCCTGATATGGCACACCTCAGATATTAGCTTCACTTCAATAACCCTAATGAAGTTTAACTTAATGAAGTAATAAATTCAGGGATGTGTGTCTGCATGCATTTGTTTCATGGATTTATTATCTGCAAATCCACAGATAAAATGCACTGGGATGAAAAGCCAAGACCCGAGAAAGATGCTGAGTATCGGAGCGTGCACTATATTCTGCATTACCAATAATTTACAGAAAGGCAGAAAAAATTACGTTAGTGATTGTTTAAGACCCAGATTAATGCTTGCTAGGTGTGTCAACAGGATTAGAACAGTTTGGAAAGGGTGTTGGGGGGGGAAGAGACATTATTTTGCATAGGTGGGGAAAGTGGTACCTGAATCTAGTGTGTGACTGTGATATAAACAGATGTCTTTGTAATCTAGATGGGTGAATATGGAATTTGGAATATGGAAACCAAGCCATATGGGGAATGGCTGAGGAAGTTGGCTATATTTAGCCTGCAGGAGACTGGGGTGTATGTGTGTGAAGGTGAGCCATCTTCAAATATCTAAAGGGCTTCACACCCACCCCTGACTCAGACATCTGTCCCAGAAGGATAGGTAAAGGTAAAGGGACCCCTGACCATTAGGTCCAGTCGTGTCCGACTCTGGGGTTGCGGCGCTCATCTCGTGTTACTGGCCGAGGGAGCCGGCGTACAGCTTCCGGGTCATGTGGCCAGCATGACAAAGCCGCTTCTGGTGAACCAGAGCAGCGCACGGAAACGCCGTTTACCTTCCACTGGAGCGGTACCTATTTATCTACTTGCACTTTGACGTGCTTTCGAACTGCTAGGTGGGCAGGAGCTGGGACCGAGCAACGGGAGCTCACCCCGTCACAGGGATTCGAAACGCCGACCTTCTGATCAGCAAGCCCTAGGCTCTGTGGTTTAACCCACAGTGCCACAGTCAATAGTATTGAAAACCACTGAGACATCAAGGGGAATTAGCAGCACAGTGCAATGTTCTTCCATGATTAAAGAAAAGAAATTGTATTAAATTAAAGTAATTTGGTCCGATTTGTAATAATTTGGAAAACTAGTAAATATAAATATATAAAAAACAAAAGCTTTATTCACAGAACTCAATTTCAAAACCACTTAAAACAATACAAAATATGTTTGGTTAGTTGCATATTTCTTATACTGGTCCCAGCAGAAGGCCTAATAACTTAGATTGCAAGTCTCTTGTATTCTGAGCTAAAATCAAATCTTTGTCTCTTCTGCATTGCAGCCTCTATTAGCCTTAGGCTGTTTGCTAGAGTCAGTGAGAAAACACATCCATTCTCTTCAGTAGCTTAGAACAAAGAGGTACCATGCCCAACATGGATGCCTTCCAGATTAGCAGGTACATAGACCTGGGGATGCTATCTCTTTCGTGTGACTGTGTGCTAAGCACCTTGTGACTGAGCCACAAAGATACAGCTCCATGATACAGCCCCATAAATGATTAACCTGCTGGGCTCTTCAACTTCCTAGAATTTTCCAGGCATGCTTCACAATGCACAACACAGGCACACTATGTATTTCCCATTTCAATGTACATTAAACAATGACCTTTAACAGGAAATATGTGTTTGTGTGTGTAGAAATGTCCAGCATTTGTGTGACTGGGATGTGGCCTACTTTATGAGTTGCAACAATTGCTTTGGCCCCACCCACCACATGCATGCAGTTCACGTGAAGAAAAGTGATGCTCGGGCTGGAAAAGACCCCCCCCCATCTAAAGATGGACAGTTTGACAGTGGCTGCCCTGCACTTCTCTGCCGCAGGAAAATCCCTCTTCTTCCTCGGCTCCTCATTTGAAATCCACACCTCACGCTCCATCTCTCCTCTACCTTTCATACCCTGCTGCTGTCAGAAGCCATGTCATCACGTATGAATTGGAAAGGAAGCATTGCCTCCCTGCCAGCTCAGTTCTTTAAGCTGCAAAATCTTTACGAACCATTTGGTGGGTGGGGTGAAATGAAACCCTCCTGAAAGATGATGGGGGGGTGCGTTTTCATTTTGATGGGGGAGCTTATCACACCCATAGAGTTGCCAAAAAGTAAAAACCAGGACACCCCAAAATTGTTGAACTCTCTTTCGGAAACCACTGAAATTGTTGACAAAAATCCCCCCCCCAAAAAAAAACCATGATTGCTCAATTGGCTTGCCAGAGATCCAGGACAAAGTGCCACCTTTTGGGAATTATCACAGATGTCAATTCTGTCTTTGAAAATCAGGACATATTGCAGCCCTAGACATCCATGTTTGCATGGACACCTCTTCGAGCTCTTCTTGCACCCAGGCCTGCTGTTAGTTTTGGCTTTATTGTATTTCAGCTATTGTTTTTATCTAGTTTCTTTTTGTTACTTTGCATTTCATAATGCTGTTTTTAAAGCGTTGTAATCCATCTTGAATCCCAACTTGGGAGAAAGCAGAGATATATATTAAATTAAACACATTAAATAAAGTAATCACCACCATGATCATAATGGGTGGCAGAAAAATAATTGCAGGCCCTTACAACAACAACAACAACAGGGTGGTGTGGTGGTTACAGTGATACCCTGGAGCCTGGAAGATCTGGGTTCAAATCCTCACTCAGACACAAAGCTTATTGGATGACAGTGGGTTAGACCAGGGGTCGGCAAGGCTTAAGCAGCCTGGGCTGCTTCACTCCCCTGGAGATCTCACCGTGGGCCGGATCATGCACCTGCGTCTCGGCATGGAGAAGGTGTCTGCATGTGTGTGTGCATGCGCATATGGTATTTCCGGTGCTGAGGAGGCGTCTGCAGCTTCCTATTGGCTGCAGGAGCTTCCTCCAGCTGATAGGAAGCCCCTCCAGCGCCGCAGTAGTGAGTCCCCGAGCTGCGCTGGTTTAGCGCAGCGCGCGGGGACTTGCCAAGCAGGTGGCAGGGTTCGGGGGAGGCTCGGGGGCCGGTTAAATGGCCACTGTGGGCCATATCCAGCCCCGGGCCTTAGGTTGCCAACCTCTGGGTTAGACCCTGACTCTCAGCTGATCCTACCTCCTAGCATTACTGTAACAGTAAAGGGGAAACAGGGAAGGCAATATATGGTGCCCTGGATTCATTGGGGGAAAGGAGTGGAATTGTAGCAAATAAACCCCAGTTTCCACTAAAATCAGCCACGGACACAACTCTCCTCTATCTCTTTGAAAAACAGACAACTACGTTCAGTGCACCCGTACATCAGCTTCTTCCCCTTCTCCAAACTCTGGTGAGTATCTCATTCAAAAGCAGGGAGAGATCCCCTAGCTATCAGGCAATTGCCTCCCAATGATCAAACACCCTGGCCTCTTAACCAACCAGCTCCCTAACAAAGGAAAAGGCTAACAAGCCACTGTAGCTTGTAGATACCATTTCATGTTGCTTTTCTGGCAAACTTATTGTTCTCTCTCTCTCGCGCACACACAGAGGAAAGAATGAAGGCAATTGTATTCTGGAGGGGACGTTTTATTCTGAATGCTAAGTTATGGGTTTACTATCACTGTAATAGCTCCCCTGTCTCCTCATCTTGGAGTACTTTGAATTCCTATGGCAGCTTGGTGGTATGATTTACAGCTGTTTCAGGCTCATTGTTCACTGCAAGCCCACAGGGGAGGATGCATGTTAAGTCCAGCATCCTTTTTTTGCAAGCGAGCTTATGAGGGCTCAGATGCTGCCTGCTTGTACGACTTCCTAGTGAATGGTTTGATTTCACTCTACAGAAAACCCTAATACAGGCACAGGCAAACTCAGCCCTCCAGATGTTTGGGGACTACAACTCCCATTATCCCTAGCTAACAGGACCAGTGGTTAGGGATGATGGGAGTTGTAATCCCAAAACATCTGGAGGGCCGAGTTTGCCTATGCCTGCCCTAATATCTATTATTACTGAGCCAGGAAAAAGACGTGAGATAGATAGATAGATAGATAGATAGATAGATAGATAGATAGACAGACAGACAGACAGACAGACAGACAGACTGATTACAGGGTGTAAAGTGACTTCCTAGTCTACTATAGATGGGAAACTCTTAAAGGAGGAATGGTGTTGCTGGTATCTTTTTAGTTCTTCACGCAGCACATCGTTAAACTGTGGAACTCACTCCCACATGAAGCAGGGATGGCTTTAAAACTTGGATGTCTTTAAAAGTAGATTAGACAGATTCATGTAGGAGAGGGCTATTGAAAACTACTAGTCATGATGGCTAAGCTCTGGCTTTGCAGTTGGGGGCAGCAATGCTTCCCTCCTCCACAACCGTCCCGATTTCCCTAGGACATCCCAGAATTACAGAAGCCATCCCAGCTTCTGATTGGATCTGGCAATGTCCCATTTTGGTGCCGTGAGTCAGCTGGTTCTCGCAAGACACCAAAAGACACAGGTTCAGATTTTAATCAGAGGAATGTTGGTGGGAATGTGCTTCCGGATACCAGTGGCTGAAATTTACAGGAGGGGAGAGTGCGCTTATGCTCAAACCGTGCTTGCTGGTTTCCCAGACACATCTGGTTAGTAACTGCGAGAACAGGATACTGGCCTAGACAGGCCATTGGCCTGATCCAACAGGTTCTTCTTAAGTTCTTACATTTGCATGTACCGTGTCTCACCCAATGGGATTCTCTTTGCCGAAAGAGATGATGAGGATGATTACAATTTGTATACAGCCCTTCATCTGAAGATCACAGAGCAGTTCCCAACATAGAAATACAAAATGAGAACACAAAATCTAAGACCAAAGCAAGCAAAAGAAAGCAAACGACCCCACCTCCCACAAACACATTTAAAAGGTCACAGATTGTTAAATCAGCCAAAGGCCCAGTTATAAAGATGACTCCAATCTGGTGCCCTCTAGATTCTGGCTGGATCTACACTGAGCTGTTTAACGTTATTCGAATGATATTAGACATATCGTTCTAAAGCATCAAAGGGCATACTTGTAAAATAAAGCGTTTCCTACCTTTTTTTTCCTTCCTCATCAAAACGGCTGTCTCCCTACTGCTGGTAGCTGGTTACTCTCTGGTGTAACAATTTAAGAACATATTGTGAATGTCCAAAAAAGAATGTCGTGTGTCCATATGGTTATCAAAACCATTCCTTAACCCTTAATGTTAAAAACCGTGAGTGTAGATCTGCCCTCTGTTGGACTCAAAATCCCATCAGCCCAAGGCAGGATGGTCCAATGATCAGGGATGATGGGAGTTGTAGTCTACCAACACCTAGGAGCAGGTCAGGTTGGAGGAGGCAGTCCTCTAATTGCTGCAGCCACTGGAAATTCTACTTCTGTGTTCCATGCAAGCTAAAACAGCAAATAAATTTGAGGCAGTTTTGTTTGACAGGTTTTCCATTTGAAGAATGCTGTATCTTATGGTGTTTTACAGCAGGACTGGTGCTTTATGGCAGAATGCTTCATACCCGGTCTACTGGTATATATTGACAGATTGGGAGGGGGGAATGGCCTGCTGTTTATAACAAACCTTTCTCTGCTGCTGATGGTTTCTGGGTTGTAATGGTTTTGTTGTCATGCATTATTTGTGTTTTTATGCTATACCTTTGGCTAATTTTTGAAAGTCGTGTAGAGCTTTTCTTGTAGTGAGCAACTAATACAATTAATAATAATAATAATAATAATAATAATAATAATGGATAACAAATTTGCACCATTTCACAAGAGTTTTGCAGCTCCATGGTTCGGTAATACACTCGTTGCTTTCAAGTCACATCCAGATATGTTTTCATCATTTTAAGGACCTGAAATGTGACTCAGACTCATGTTCCAGCATTGGAAATATGAATCTCCATGAGGGAAGTAGTGATATATGTATAAAGATACAAGGCAGAATTCCTCTTCTTCCTGGAGGTTTCTTTTGGTTTGCAACAAGTCTGATGGCAGGAGCTGACATTCTTGGGGACCTGCTGAAACCGACACCCCAAGCTCTTTTCCTCTGAGCACGGCAGGAAAGAAAGGGCCTACTTGCTTGGTCTCATTTATTAAGGCCAGAGGGACACCAAGGAGGAGGTGTCCCATTGAGGGCATTTTACTGCAATAGTAGATGACACTAGGTGGCAGCCATTAATTTCCCATAATGCATAGCATCATTGTGGTCTGTGACTGCACCATAGCCTACTGAAGTTCAGTTGGCCAGAGTTCTTGGCCATCCACCCTAAAAAAGGCAAAAAGGCTCAACAACCTGCGTACCCCCCCCCCAAAAAAAGCTCAACAACTCTGATCAATCTCCCCTAAAAAGGCTCAACAACTCTGTGCCATCTCCCACCATTTTCTTAAATTTAAGTCCCCCCAAATAGGGGGCGACTTATAGACGGAAAAGTACAATAAAACATCAGACATTAAAAACTCCGCTAAGCAGGGCTGCCTTCAGATGTTTTCTAAACATCAGATAGTTCTTTATCTCATTGACATCTGATGGGAGGGCGTTCCACAGGGTGGGAGCCACTACCAAGAAGGCCCTCTGACTGGCTCCCTGTAACCTCACTTCTCGCAATGAGGGAACCGCCAGAAGGCCCTCGGAGCTGGACCTCAGTGTCCTGGGCTGAACGATGGGGGTGGAGACGCTGCTTCAGGTATACTGTTAAGACCTTTCTGTTCACTCTGCCATTTCCCGACCATTACTGAGGGAGACAAGTCTGGTTCTAGCAGGATGTTTAAATTGCTGTTCTTTATTGATTTTTCTCGTTTTGCATATCTTGTACCCCGTTTTAAGCAGTCAAGGCTTCTGTTTGAATCCTGGGGTGTCCCATTTTTTGGTTCTGTTGCCAGACCAAAAGATGCTCACTCTGGTGTGAATCAGCAGGGTTCCTCCAGAGCACCAAAATGAAAGCTACTCATTTTTTGTTCTCATGCGATTAAAAAAAGGAGTGTCTTTTGGTCTTCTGCTCTCACACATGCATGAAAGCTCAGGAGCAAAAAGGGAGCGTCCCAATTTAGGTGCTGAAAAGCTTGGAGATTAAGATATATTGCAAACTGCTTTGAGATTTATAAAAGTGTAAATGAAAAATGTCGTATGAGTTGTTGTTTTTTAAGCAGAACGCATATACATCCAGCCTGAAGTGTTGTGAGGAGACACCCCCCCCCCCGTCTAACAGGAAGAACAGAAAAGATGGGAGAAAATAGGGTGCGGAGGGGACTTGAATACTTTTTGGCAAAGCTCTTCACAGTTTTCTGGGGGAAATGGGACACTCTTGAAAAGTTTTCTTTCCACTGTAGCAAAACCTTTTGTTTTCTTCAATTAAAAGTAGCACAGTCCCAAAATGAAAACTTTCCTTTGGTCCTATTGATTTGATTGTCACTCAGGCGACATTCAGAAATGAAACTTTCAAGTGAGATAGGAAACATCAAAAATGCTTCTGGGTTTTTTTTTTTTTTAAGGAAAAAGACTCTAAATCTATTCCAGTTCAAAGTCTGTCTTTGTCAGCAAATTGTAACTTGGGGAATTTTTTATTTTTTTATTTTTTTGCATTACTGCAAAATGGTTACCTGACATATATCAGGTAACCATTTTACAGTAACAACATTATATATATATTTGCAGTGACATATATATATATATATACATATATATATATATACACACACACACACACACACACACAATGTTGTCACTCAAAGAGTAAAATATAGAAAAAGAAGGACAAATTAAAAGTTTGTGTTGAATTAATGATTTAAGTTATTGATAGTTCTGAGAATTAACTACAGTGTAACCTCTACTTACAGCCATAATCCCTTCCGGAGGTCCAGTCATAACTAGAAACATACATAAGTAGAGGCACACTTTTCCATAGAAAGTAATGGAAAAGTGAATTGATCTGTTCTAGACGATGAAAAACACCCCCTAAAACAGCAATTTAACACGGATTTTACTGTCTAACGAGACCATAGATCCATAAAATGAAGGCAATAATCAATGTACTGTACTATAAAATAAATAAGACAGTATTGTAGATGAAAAAAATTAACATTTCTTACGTGCACTGAGGGTGGGTGGGCTTACCTGGCTACAAGCTGGGGGTGGGGCAAGGGTCAGTAAAGAGCTGATTCACTTCGGCCAGGGTCACTTTTTTTCCTTGCCAGGCCAGGTTCTTCTCTGGACTTCCTCAGGTTAGTTCCTCGGCGGGGTTTGGGGCTGCAGTGCGCCCTGCTGTGCCTCTTGCAGGCGGCACCTCTTCCACAGCTTCGGGGGTGGGATGGGGGCCCTCTCCCTGGCAGCAGAGGCCCCAGCGCTGCCCCGAAGCTGGCCAGGTGAGCTCTGGGCTGCTGGCAAGGCCTCTGTTTGTATCTAGAGGAAAATTCATAAGTCGAAGCACCTCCTGAAGTTCGTAACTGGAATCGTACGTAAGTATGTAAGTTGAGGCTCCACTGTATGTTGGTTACATGCAGATTTTCACCCTGATCTGATTTTAGTAAGACGAGTCATATGGAAGAACTTTGGGATGAGGCAGCGGGGGTGTGTGTGTGTGTGTGTGCGGGTGGTACAGTTGGTCTATAATGAATCTGTGAAATTTGCACTTTATGAACAATGTAAAAACTGAAAACAACTATCCTTCCAAATCTGCACTTACATTAGGGGAATGCATGCATAAAAAAGATATTAGGGGAATGCATGCATAAAAATGCATGTATTTGTTAAATTGCATACAAAATGGATTGTATTATGGGATATAGCTTACCAAAATGTGTATGTTAGTTAAAAATCCTTACAAAAATTTGTTTATTAAGATAAATTCACACTAAAGTGTTGACTTTTTAAAAATGAGGATTTGAAACAAAACAACCACAATTGCTGCATAAAAGTGGAAAACTGTATTTAATATTGTTAAAAAAGGAGAGAGAAAGATAGAGAAAATAAGAGAACTGAAATGGATAGATCCATCCATCTCTAGTTGGAACTGGTGGCTGAGAATGTAAGGAAAACCACAATGCTCTCTTTCTTCCTTTCTAGACTTCCAGTCTATGAACCATCTTTTCATGTTTACAGTGCCAAGCAAGTACTCTATTCTGAACTTAAAAATGGAAAGTGTAATGCTGGTGGTTAACAAAAGAGGTTTGAAGACTGTCTCAAGGCAAATCTTTAAAAAATGTAGTATAAACACCGACAACTTGGAAACACTGGCCTGTGAGCGCTCCAGTTGGAGAACAGCCATTACCAAAGATGTCATGGGCTTTGAAGACACTCGAACTCAGAACGCAAGGGAGAAATGTGCTAAGAGGAAGGCACGCTTGGCAAATCCACACTGTGATCAACTCCTGCCCGGGAACCAATGTCCCCACTGTGGAAGGACGTGTGGGTCCAGAATTGGCCTCCACAGTCACTTACGGACTCATTGTTAAAACCGTGTTTATGGAAGACAATCTTACTCGGCTACGAGTGATCACCAAAGAAGAAACAAAATAAAAAAATTCCTTCCAGTAGCACCTTAGAGACCAACTAAGTTTGTTATTGGTATGAGCTTTCGTGTGCGTGCACACTTCTTCACCAAAGAAGAAGAAGAAGGTTGTCTTTTTTTCCTTCACAAAATAGACTTCCATGAACTAAATTTGCCCAGGTATTTGGAAATAAACGAACAGTTTGATGCTAAGTGTGCTTACCTGAAGTCCCGCTGAGACAAGAGGACCTCTTTTCCAGTAAGTGTGCTAAGGATAATGAACATTCCTAAGCACATCTCTGAGGAAGTACCGTAAGCTCGTCTAGAATTAATGGAACCTACCTTTTGAGGAAACATGCTTAAGACAGAGCTGTAAATGAGCAAAGCTGCACAGCAGGCTCACCAAATCAAATTCAGCTCACTGCATATGTATGTTGATCCAACAAGAATGGAACGAACTATGCTGTCTGGCTTATTTCCTTTCCCCTTCCTTGGGAATATTTATTGACGGACAGCCATATAAATTCAATAAAATAAAACAAATAAATGTGCTGCTTGGTGTTGCTCCCTGCCTAGGTCTGCAAAAGCCAGGGAGGCTGTCAAGAACCCATCAATCATATATATATATATATATATATATATATATATATATATATATATATATATATATATACACACACACACACACACACACACACACACCCAACAGACAAAAAAGATTGCCATTTCTAAACAAGGTCTGATATAAATGTAGTCTAATATAGAAAAGGACACATTTTCTGAAATTACATGATTCTTTTCGGATATTCCTTGGATCACACACACACACACACACACACACACAAGTTCATTTCCAGCTGCACAGATGGGGCTGCCAACTGGCCAGGGGGGGAAACCCCCGACAGCCATCACTGCCCTCGTGTCTTGAAAGCTACTTCATATGCAGTAATTAGCTGGTGAAGCCGCTTGTGGAGAAATAGCTGGAAGCGGCTCCAACTCCCACACCGCGCTGGGTCTGACACGCAGCTGTGCCAGCGAGGGTGAGGCATGGTTGGCAGTGTAGCCTGAAGATGCTGACTCCACTCGCTGCTGCATGGGAGAAGACGGCTGGGATAGGGAAGAGAAAGCCTACAACCGAAAGGTGATTGCAGTGTTGCCAGTAGGCGGCCGTAGTAGGGCCACTTCCTTGGCGTTGCAACACCATGAGACCCCGAGAAGATGAACAAGGAGAAAAAGAAATGGGGCAATAGTGGCAGCACAAACAGCAGCCCTATAAAAAGACGCTCTGAAGATTTGAGGAGTGCAGTTATTGTTGTTGTTGTTGTTGTTGTTCAGTCGTTCAGTCGTGTTCGACTCTTCGTGACCCCATGGACCAGAGCACGCCAGGCACGCCTATCCTTCACTGCCTCTCGCAGTTTGGCCAAACTCATGTTAGTAGCTTCGAGAACACTGTCCAACCATCTCATCCTCTGTCATCCCCTTCTCCTTGTGCCCTCCATCTTTCCCAACATCAGGGTCTTTTCTAGGGAGTCTTCTCTTCTCATGAGGTGGCCAAAGTACTGGAGCAGTTATTACCCCTCTGTTATTGTCCATGCGGCTTACATCATGAAAATGGGATGCGGGTGGCGCTGTGGTCTAAACCACTGAGCCTCTTGGGCTTGCTGATTGGAAGGTCGGCAGTTCGAATCCCCATGACGGGGTGAGCTCCCGTTGCTCTGTCCCAGCTCCTGCCAACCTAGCAGTTCGAAAGCACGCCAGTGGAAGTAGATAAATAGGTACCACTGCAGCAAGAAGGTAAACGGCATTTCCGTTCGCTCTGGTTTCCGTCATGGTGTCCCGTTGCGCCAGAAGCGGTTTAGTCATGCTGGCCACATGACCCAGAAAGCTGTCTGTGGACAAACGCCGGCTCCCTCAGCCTGAAAGCGAGATGAGCGCTACAACCCCATAGTCGCCTTTGACTGGACTTAACCATCCAGGGGTCCCTTACCTTTACCTTTTACCTACATCATGAAAAAATAAATAGCTACAACGTAACAAAAGTAGCCATCAATAGTAAATACAAAATACAAAACCAAACTGAACAATCCACATAAATCACAGCAAAACACACACACACACACACACAAAACCCAGCAGCAACAAGAGCAACAACTCACTCCTCAACAACACCTCAGCAGCCTCAGGGCCCAGTCTCCCAGATCAGGTGTAAAAAGGCCAGAGCTTCGTGAGATGCTCAATTCTCATTTCCAATAGAAGAGCCAGTCTGCCCAGGTTAAGTACCTTAAGATCAGGGCCAGCTTCAAGGATCAGCATGGCTGGCATCTGCTGAGGGCTCACACCTATGCCACACACTGACCAGAGCCCCCAGACCTGCTATTCCTCTTTCACCATTGAAACCTACTAGTTTGTTGCCTTTCATTCTGGTCCTGACAACGGTGAAGCAATAGGCAAAAAGTACTGGTAGACGCCACTCCCTGCTTGTTCATTGGCTTCCTGCCTTTCAGATCCAAACTTCCAGAATGTTTTTCGCCAGGTCAAGCATCCTACAGGGGCCGTAAAATAGGGTATCACTCTTAAAGCAATAAATACCATTGCTCACTAATTGCTGCAGATCAAATCATGAAAAGACCTCTTCAAAACCAGACACACCTACACATAGACTGCAGAACGTGGCTAGTTGGCTATCTTGACTGTGGCCTGAATTGTGAATTTAGCAGGTCTTACCAGACATTCCCCCTCTTCCCTTTTAAGGCTTATTTATGGCTCAGCTCTCCATCCCTCTAGAGCCTTGGCTAGAGTCTCCCAGTATTATTTGGAAGCTCTTTTTTATTATTTGAGTGTTCTTGTCTCCATCTGTACTCCTAGCCTTCATTTAAGCCTTCTAATAAACAGCTACATCTTCCTGCCGTGGGTGGCTGAGGGAAAGATATGAAAAGATGTTTCCGCTCTGTCTCCATGCCAGTCACCCTGGTGAAGCCTGCAAATAAAAAATTAAAAAACAGTTGGAAGATAAGGTGAGGGAAGCTGGCCATATCCTTGATTCTCATGGTCCACAATTAGAGATGGACAAATCTGTCGATCTGAGTTTCTCAAAAAAAATAATAATTCTGTCTTAAATTGGGTTCTCTACGTATCTACCGGTACTTCAGTTTGTAATTAAAAAAAAAACAAACCTAAAGAAAATTCATCAGTGAAGTTCTCCTAATATACCGGTGCATGCTTGTATGCAATTTTGCTCAATTTTGGTTTGCATATAGCTTCAGAAAGTGAGGATCAGGTAGGTTGATCTTTAGACATGAATTGGATTCTATCCACAATACAAAGTTGTGGAATTTTAATTATGAACATGAATTTTGGGGTGCTTGGATGATTATAAATCCACTGATAGAACAACAGCTTTAAGAGCACATATAGTAGAACCTTAATGACAGGAAGTCCTTCTTTATGGTAGAGGAGAGGGCTGCCTGGCTCTACTTCTTGCCACCTAATGCCCTGTTCCCTGAGAATGCTGGCTCACCCTGGACAGCCCAATCCAACATGAACTAACATGACCTGTCTCCACCCATCTCAGAGAAACTTGGACACCCCCACATCAGTCCCATTAAGTTCTTGCTTTGGCCAAATCAGGTGCACAGTCCCGTGGCACACATTTGCAACCAACTTTCCTTCTATTGACTTCAGAATGGTGCACTGGATTTATCTGACCGTACTTCATCCTCACAACAGCCCTATGAATTATGTTAGGCTGAGAGAGGGTGAATGAGCTGTATGACTTTGGACACCTAATTGCTCCAGTTGAGGTCCTACACCAGGGATCGGCAAACTAAGGCCTGCAGGCCGGATGTGGCCCACCGGGCTCATTAATCCAGCCCACAAAACTTGCAGACCCTGCTGCTAAATCGTGTGGGGACTGACTCCTGCAACCAATCCGAAGCCGCTGCGGACACATATGGCCAAGAGCTGAGCGGGATGAGGCTGCCTCAGTTGCCCAGACCAGCGGACCCCTGGCCGAGGCAGACGACAACGCTGCCAAAGCCGAGGTGGTGTTGGTGGCTGTGGCATGAGTGGCGGTGGGGGGGCCCTTTTGGGAGAGGGGGGCCCTTTTGGGAGGGGGTGGGTCCAGCCCCCCCACAAGGTCTGAGGGACAGTGGACTGGCCCCCTCCTGATAAAGTTTGCTGACCCCTGTCTTATACTCTAACCACCATAACATTCTTGGCTCGGTACACTCGCTAGTAATTCCTCAGTTCCCGCTGATGACCTGACATGGAACTTTGTCAGATATCAGTAGGGTGGCCATGTGTCCTGTTTTACAGAGGACAGTACTTTACTTGGTCCTTTATATGATGATGTAGTCCAAATCTGGTTTAAAGGTACAGAACCATAAAAAGTGAGCCCAGGAGCCAAGAAGTTGAGCCCTTCAACTGTGCATAGCCTGCTGCCCTAATGCTGCTAAAAGTCACTCACTGTCTTCCCCATAGAGCAGTTCTACTTAAATTATACTAATGCTTTCTAAATGTACATCTATACACGCAATGGAGTACTTGCAAATTGTTGTCCTTTTTCCTTTCCTTTTTTTTTTTTTTTTTGCAAGGTCCAACTATAAATAGAAGACCATCCTTATCATTCACACTTTGTGCAGGCCGCTCAACCGGACCGCTGTGCAGCTGCCACAATTCCCCAGTGCTTCCCAGCATTTTGTCCAGCCTCCTGCAATGCAGGAATCTTTCACCCATGGGGCTCAAACCCACGGCCCTGAGATTAAGAGTCCCATACTCTATTGACCGAGTTATTCCTCTCTTCTATTTGCAGATCCCTTTGTTGTAGAAGCGTTTTGGATTTAGGTCCATTTTAGAACACTCCACTAATCCTCTAGCCAATCAGAGAAGCACCCCATTGTGACCCCCCTACTTTATGTATACCTGGGACTAGGCCTCAGCACACATCCTGCACCTGTGATCCAAATAGTTTTTAACTGCTTTCTCCCTCCATGTTCCATTCTTACATTCCTCTCTTGCCCCCGCCCCTACCAATTTCCATGTAATTCTTTGTCAATTTGCTGCTTGGCGGAAGGCAGGCTGCTTGATCTCTCCTTAATTTAGCATTTAGTCTCCTCATTTCCCCATCTTTGTTCTTCTCGCCTGCTCCAATTTATCTGAGTCCTTTTTACTCAGCAGTGAACATTTTTTTCCTTTCAAATCCAGCATACCTGGAAAAGAAAAGTCCTATCCTCCTCGTCCCTCTGTTGCTAGGACACTTCACTCTCATTGATAGAAGCAGATTTATACACAAGCGCACAGTTTTTTTTCCATTTCATTTAGGATTTCCCCCCCATACAGCAGCAGACACAGGTAAGGAAATCTTCTAGAACTTTGCACACCATCAAGCAGCAGGTTATGCAAATGGTGTGGCTTATTCTGACCCCACGATGATTAGGGCTGAGGGAGAAATTTGGTTCAGTTGGTATGTAAAGGCAAAGTTACTTCATTTGTACTTCCTGGAACAATTTGCAAAACAAAATGCAGGCGTCCTTCCATGCAGTTCTCCAGTCAAGCAATGTGTACCAGAATGCATTTACCAGAGTAAAAATGTGGATTCAAGATGCACATATTTCTGCAAACGACTTACCAAAATGCATCCATATGGGATGATTGCATTTTGAAAGAGTATATCAAAAGATATTGGCAGGGAAATGCTGATGAATTTTCATGATAACCTTAAAAATAAAATAAAAATCACAAACTGATGTGGAGAAATGAGAAATGGAAAATGACAGATCCTTCCATCCCTACCCGTGATTCTCCCTTTCTGCCATCTGATAGATAGCCTGTTGCTAAGTGGTAGAGTACTTGTTTTGCATGCAGAAGGGCCTAGGTTCTATCTCCAGCATCCTCCCAGGAAGAGTTAAGAGAGTCCAGTGTATGAAAACCCAAGGAACTGGTTGGACTTCCAACTCTACAATTCTACAAATCTATGATTCCATGTACCAACGGTCTGACTCAATGTGAGGCAGCTTGCTGTGATTCCAAAAGGTCTACTTGGTATGAGAAAAAAGCACAGCAGGCCTTTCTCAATGACAAAGAAAGAGTAGGGACGGGGAAACCTGTGACCTTCAGATGTTGAATGACAATTCCCATCATCTCTGGCTGTTGGCAATGTTAGCTGGGGTCGATGGGAGCTGAAGCCCAACCTCTGGAGAGCCCTAGGATCTCCAGCCCTGCCATATAGAAATGCTCTTAGAATCATAGAATTGTACAGTTGGTAGGGTCCCCAAGAGTCATCTAGTCCAACCCCCTTCAATGCAGGAATCTCGGTTAAAGCATCCATGGCAGATGGCCATCCAACCTCTGCTTAAAAACCTCCAATGAAAGAGAGTCCACAACCTCTTGAGGGAGACTGTTCCACTGCCAAAAAGCTCTTATCACCAGAAAGTTCTTCCTAAGGACTGTTAAAAATTAGGATGACACACAGGTTGCTTCAGGTGCTCAGCATATATACTCACAGGCTTGCATAGTGACTATGTGATTTGTTTATTTAGATATTTCAATGTATAGCCTATCTCATACTACAGCATTATGGCGGGGTGAACAAAGCATGGAGGAGAATAACATTTCAGCCTGCTGTGCTTTTTTCTCATACCAAGTAGACCACACCTATCAGCTGATCACCCATTCCCACCACCCTTCTGAGTAATACCCCTCCCCACTCCCTCACTATATTTAAGGATCTGGTGACTTCTGTTTCAGTGTATCTGAAGAAGTGTGCATGCACACGAAAGCTCATACCAAGAACAAACTCAGTTGGTCTCTAAGGTGCTACTGGAAAGAATTTTCGATTTTGTTTTGACTATGGCAGACCAACACGGCTACCCACCCGTAACTGGAACATTTCATCCAATTAACTAAAGATTTCCTGTGGATTCTCTGTGCCCCATCTGGCAAGCAAGCAAGCAAACAAACAAACAGACAGACAAACAAACAAACAAACAAACAGGTAGCTAGCACCTTACCTCCAATATGTTCAGGATGATAGGTTTAGATTGAGAAAGAATGACTGGCTGAAGCTACCAGTGAGCTTCATGGCAGAGTGGAGATTTGAACAAAGATCTCTCCAAACTTGGTCCTACACTGTAACCACTATGCTGTGAGGCTCTCAAGTTCAGGAAAGAACAGGGAGTCCGTGAAGATATTAGTAAAGATCAGGCTCCATAAAGGGAAGGGGCACAAATCTGAAGACAGCAAGAGCCGACTTCTTCACTGTTTAGATTTGAGAGTTTTATCAGCTGACTAGTTCAACACTCTTCATACAAAGAAGCTCCCTTGGCTGGGATGGACAGCGTTACTAGAGTTCTTCCCTTTGTTCAGAGTTTCACAGCAGGATGCAGAACAGGCTAGAACTTTGCCTGAACATCTTCGAGTCGCAGTTCATGGCCTGCTGAGGACTCAGTTCCTCACACTCTGCTGCTTGAGTTTGGAAGCAGCCAAAGTAAAGTGCCGTGAAAACTCAGAAACTAATATTCAGACAAACGTGAAGAATGACTCAATGAAGCATAGATTTCGCCTGAAGCTTGACTCGCAGCTAAACATGAGAGCTGCTTCTGTGGAAGGCGACTGTGTGTGTATAACACAATGGCTGTTCCACACTCATGCACAATCCTCCCCTGGTGTTGTGGAGGGGTGTCACTGAGTGCTGAATGTACTGTGAGATCAGTTCACACCCTGGCTCCCAGGAGTTTCTACCATGAAGGCAGTTGCATCTGGAAAGCTGTGTTCCTTTTGCTTCCAGTGCCATGAACACAGAGAGGAAAACAAAAGAGGAATTCCTACCCAGGTGTTCTGGATTTTGTCTTAACAAAAATCATCCTTAGAGCTTTGATTGTGGTAGGTTAATGCCTCCATTACCTTTTGTCTTTATTAAGGAATGTCCCATTATTCACACAACCCATTGGATGTTAATTGGTTTTGTTTTACCTACACCTGAGTAAGGTCACTGACACCCACCCACCCACCCACCCACCCACCCACCTGGTATTTCTTGCTTTGGACCAAAGTTAATCTAGCACAATATCCCAGCAGTGCTTAGCTCAACTGCAAAGATACAAAGGGAGAGATTTACTCCTTATTAGCAGGGCCCATTGTTTGTAATTACAGGTTTAAATATCAGCCAAAACCCTAAAAGAGGGGGTGAGGAGAGATCAACTGATTTCTTGGAAAGGGAACTAGATGGCAGAATTTCATGGAGCTTCTTGTTTTCTTTAAACACTAAAATGGAAATTTCACGCCTAGGACAGGCATGGGAGCAAAGAACGACTCTGGTTTCAAAACAGAGTTGAATAGATAATGAAGGGCTTTATTTATTTATTTTTTTAAAAAAACATTCCCTCAGTTGTTACCTATGAGAAACATAGGCATTTTCTCCCCTTTTCTTTCCTCCATGAAGTTCTGGGGTTTTCCTCCTGTTGGGTGGTTGTGCAGAGCATTGAGGCTGCCAGAGCCAGAGGCAAGAATTGAAATCTTAATACACACGGGGAAGAAAAAGGCAGAAAACTGGGAATCAGGGATTTGTGGTACTTCAGATGCTGTTGGCCCCACACTGTCCCTGACTATTGGCCATGCTGGGATGGGATTTGAAGCAGAAAACCACCAGGAAAGTATGTTTAGTTTACATTTAAAGGTGAACTTCCCAAATCTTCACTTTATGAAACAATATACAAATTTCATGTTTTGTTGTTTAGTCGTGTCTGACTCTTTGGACCAGAGCACGCCAGGCACTCCTGTCTTCCACTGCCTCCCACAGTTTGGTTAGACTCATGTTGGTAGCTTCTAGAACATGGTCCAACCATCTCGTCCTGTGTTGTCCCCTTCTCCTTGTGCCCTCCATCTTTCCCAATGTCAGGATCTTTTCCAGGGAGTCTTCTCTTCTCATCAGGTGGCCAAAGTACTGGCGCCTCAGCTTCAAGAACACTGCCCAACCATGTTAGCCACCTTTAAATTTTGCTGTTTCCAAAAAAAGGGGGGGTTGGGTTTTTTTTAAGGGGACTTTATCTACTCTACTTTGGGTTTTCCTGATAATAGAATCATAGAATTTGAGAGTTGGAAGGGGCCCGAGGGTCATCTAATCCAACCCCAATGCAGGAATCTCAGCTAAAGCATCCATGACAGGTGGCCTCTCAACCTCTGCTTTAAAAAACCTCCAAGGAAGGAGATTCTACAACCTCCTGAGGGAGACTGTTCCACTGTCGAACAGCTCTTACTGTCAGAAAGTTGGCATCAAATGCCAACAGTGCCCTTCAGCTCTCTATATTGGACAAACAGGCCAAACCCTACGCCAAAGGATAAATGGACATAAATCTGACATCAGGAATCACAAGACAGAGAAACCAGTAGGAGAACACTTCAATCTCCCAGGACATTCTATACAAGATCTCAAAGTAGCTGTCTTATTACAAAAGAATTTCAGAAATAGACTGGAAAGAGAAGTTGCTGAATTGCAACTTATTACCAAACTTAAAACCATGGAGAGACCTGGTCTGAATAGAGACATTGGATTCTTATCTCATTATACATGACAAAGCTATTTTTAGCCATCTCACCCCTTGCTTTTTCCTGTAAGACCAATTGCAGTCGTTAACAGTCGTCAACAGGTTTTCCACACCTATCAGCCAATCACCCATTCCCACCACCCTTCTGAGTAATACCCCTCCCCACCCTCTCACTATATATAAGGGTCTGGTGACTTCTGTTTCAGTGTATCTGAAGAAGTGTGCATGCACACGAAAGCTCATACTAAGGTGCTACTGGAAGGAATTTTTTATTTTATTTTATTTTATTTTGACTATGGCAGACCAACATGGCTACCTACCTGTAATCAATTCAATTGTCTTTCTTTGTTTCTGCATATATATTATAAAAGGTTCCCACTCTTTTTCAAAGTCACTCTTGTCCTTTTCTCAAAGTCTATCCGTCAGCTTTGCCAGTTCTGCATAATTCATCAATTTCTCTTGCCATTGTTCTTTAGTTGGAATTTCTCCAGTCTTCCATTTTTGTGCTATCAGAATTCTTGCCGCCATAGTAGCATACATAAATAATGTCCTCTTCTCTTTCGGCAGATATTGACCTAAAATACCTAAAAGGAAGGCTTCTGGTTGTTTAACAAATGTTGTTTTCAACCTTTTCTTCAATTCATTGTATATCATTTCCCTGCAGGAAGCAGTGATGGCTGCAAACTGTCAGAGGCATCATCAGAGATCTACAACCTCTCCTAGACAATGACAGTTCTCTTTCTCAAGCTCTGGGAGGAAGACCCTTCATCGCCTACAGACAGCCACCCAATCTTAAACAACTCCTCACCCACAATAATACAACAACAGGACTCAACATGGACACTGGTACCAGAGCCTGCAATAAACCCAGATGCCAACTTTGCTGCCACATACACCCGGACAACACCATTACTGGCCCCAACAACATCAAACATACCATCTCAGGACTATTTAATTGCTCATCTTCTAACATTGTGTATGCCATCAAATGCCAACAGTGCCCTTCAGCTCTCTATATTGGACAAACAGGCCAAACCCTACGCCAAAGGATAAATGGACATAAATCTGATATCAGGAATCACAAGACAGAGAAACCAGTAGGAGAACACTTCAATCTCCCAGGACATTCTATACAAGATCTCAAAGTAGCTGTCTTATTACAAAGGAATATCAGAAATAGACTGGAAAGAGAAGTTGCTGAATCTGAAGAAGTGTGCATGCACACGAAAGCTCATACCAAGAACAAACTCAGTTGGTCTCTAAGGTGCTACTGGAAGGAATTTTCTTTCTTTGTCTGTTTGTTTCGACTACGGCAGACCAACATGCTACCTACCTGTGTCAGAAAGTTCTTCCTGGTGTTTAGTCAGAGTCTCCTTTCTATTGTTGCTTTCAGTCCACAGACATAATGATGTTCCACACACAAACACACACCCCACACACATTTGCATGGTGCTTCACTTTCACTGAAATGCATTGGATGGAATAATGGAAAGACAACATAAATTACACAACATGAGATTATGCAAGTAATGTAATTTTGCCATGACGGACAGCAAGACAAAAAAAAAACCAAACCACACATATTTTTTAGTAGAAGATGAACTGCAGCAGAGCAAGACAGTGCTGCATGTGACAAATAAAGGGCAGGGTGTTAAAAGGTGCCTCCTAACATATCTAGTTCTTCCATGGGTTTCCCTGTGGAGGGTTCCAGGGGACCATGCCTAGGTCCTCAATCTGAGGGGAATCAGCTTCATCCTCTGCGAACTCCCATGTTTAGTATTGAGTCAGGGCTAGGCATGGCATTATTTGAGTGAGGAGGCAGGGAAAGAAAGGCTGGCATTTGCTTTTTTGCTTTTATTTCCTTCTGTTGAAAAAGGAAGGAAGAGAAAAGGAAGGAAGGAAGGCCCTCATCCACCACCATTTAACCACACCTGTGGTTAGCTGGTATCATTATTGGCACATTTTGCCATTGACCAAATCTCATCAAACACTCCACTCTAGCAATACTTTGTTCGACTTCAAAAAATAAGAAAAGAGTGAATGAGCCCTTAACCCCCTTATTATTAGGGCCCATTGTTTGTTACTACTGGTTTAAATATCAGCCAAAGACCTGAAAAGAAAAGGGGGAAAAATCAGCTGATTTCTCAAGAGAAGAAACCAGATGGCAGGATTTCATGCAGCTTCTTGTTTACACCAACCACGGAAACTCTACAGATTCTAACTGGGCAGGGATCGGGTTGCCAACAGGAACCAATGGCGCTCTACCTGATCAGGTAAAGTTTCTGGTTCTGGCCTGATTCTTTAGTCAGTCCAGCTTCCTCCCCCTCACTAACGATGCAGCCACTCTTGACTGCCTGCTTGCCTCCTGACCACCAGCCCCAAAGGCCTCTATCTTAGTACTTACTCCATGAGAGGGAACTGTGACTGGCATCTCTAATGATGGCTTACGCTCTATCTGTGTGTGCTGGGGACGAAGCCTGAATGAAAAGCCCTGTCAATAAGAACACTTGCCAGTGAATGGCAATTTCCTTTACAAGGAGGTGATGTATAAAGGGCACGCAATATTGATTGCTTGAATGTATGGACAGGCATTTAAGGATGCAACACCTCTCATTTCGTCTAGTGCTAATCACTGTTTAATAGGAATATTTTGCATTTTGGAAAATTGCCTAGTGTGTTTGAGCTCTCTCTCTCTCTCTCTCTCTCTCTCCTGTAAGTTACTGAAGCACTTCATTATCATCTCTCTCCAAATAGTACTGATGAAGGAGAATGGAAAATTCGCCTTCTCCCCCCTTCCTCTGTCTCTTTTAAAGGAAAATCTTTCCTGGCACCTCCTTGAACAAAAATAAGAAATCTGTAAAATATGTGCTGAAAATAAAATATGGGAATAGGAACTGCTAGACATTGTATCAATAACACTGGTGCCAGGTGCCTGTTCACCATGGAGATTCACTTTTTTCTCCCATTGATAAGAGCGCCGAAGTCTGTCAGGTTGTATTCCATTTCCTCCTCTTTTAATTAAAGATAACAAAATGGCATTTTGTGTTTCTCATCCTGAAACTGAGCCTAATTAGTGGAAATAGTTTAGGGCTGGGGAACACGAAAGCCTGTTTATCAAAGGATGCTGAATTGGAAATGTAACAAAATTCAGAGACACAACAGTTGGGTGTTTGTCTTGGCTTTGTGTGATCTAGTTAGCTAAGATTTATTCTTCTAGGAGCTATTTGTGAATTCAAGGGCCAAATCAGAGGTCAAAGTGGGTTCATAAAGAAGAAAATAACCCTGCTAAAATAAATGGCTCTCCTTGCAATCGAGGGCAAAGATGTCCTTCTCCTCAAACCTCAGGGCTTTTTGGACCTAGCAATGGAGGAAAATATAATTAAGTCTGCATTTTAAAGCAAGCTGTACTTTATGGACCAAACCACAGATGAAAACATAATTATCCATCCAATTTTGCACTTCTCTGAATTTTGCAAAAGATTCTCAAATTTCTCAAAGTACCAAAAGGGAAGCAATATATAGGACAAAGTACATCTAGAAATGCATGTATTTACATATAATGCACATTAAGCATGTGTTTTGTAAAATATATGTGTACTTAAACACAAATTTCCTATGAATTTATTTTATTTATTTATTTTAAAAAAATCACAGATCAATGCAGAAATGGAAAGTAATGTATTTATGAATGAAGACATGTGAAACTGACCCAAAGTGCAAATAGATTGATCCATCCAACCCTGCTTGGAGCACCTCATCATGAACACTGTTCCTTGGCCACCGTGTCTTACTTGAAAGGCAAAGCCCCCCATTGTTGGTAACTTACCCTTTTAAAATTGGCATACCAAGGCCTCAACATACTCAGTGTTTGCTTGTAATGCTTGTACAGGAAAGATGACTCAAACCTAAACAAAGTCAGAGGGATGGAAGCCCTATTTCCCCCCACATACAGAACCAGAAAGATGCCTCTGGGTGGAGGAACAGTTGCACCAGAGATGAGAAAACCTGGCATTTCTCTATCCTTTTAGGATACCACTCAATGCACAATTTTAGCTTAAATTTACAACCCATATAGCCCTGTAGCCACAGTGGGCAAATGGGTGCACTCCTACCCCTGAGGGCCAGAAAGAGAAGTCTTGAAGGCTTCCTTCAAGGTTCTCAACTTCTGCACCATTGTATGGTCCTTAGAAGTTGTAGCTCTTGGAAAACAGAATGTTCTCGACAGCACTGCTAGGAGCTGTTGTGACTGCAGGATCCAACATGCCAACAAGTTGTCTTTGCCATCTCCTTTAATAGCATGTTGGACAATGCCAAGCTCTACATGGTAAGCTGCTCATCTTGTAGATGTCAAAACATAGCCTCATCAGCACAGCCGTTGCCTAGACTTGCAACCCAAGTACAGATTATGCTCTAGCAAGGCAGGCTTTCGTTCTCCAGACTGATGAACAATAAAATAGCCCTCCACTTATATCCATTATGCTTATTTCCTTATTCATTCATACTCCACCTTCCCTCCAAGGAGCTCAAGGCAGGTTTACCCCTAACTTTATCATTACAACAGCCCTAAAGCGTAGCTTAGGCGGGGATGGGAGAGAAAGGGGTTAGAGATGCATGAGTCCAAGGTCACTCGATGAGCTTCATTACCGAATGGAGATTTGAACTCTAGTCCTCTAAAGCCCTAATGTATTTCTAGCTCACATTTCTATGCACTTTTTCACAACTGGGTAGCCATTAGGTTTGTGGGCACTGTCTCATTAATGAAGAAGGAACTTCTGAAGGCCTGTTGATTCTAAAGGGCTAGAGATCTCCGCAAATATCTGCTGCCTTAGCATGGCCTCTTGCAACAGCTTCTTGATGTGCCCCTCTTTGATTATTCCTGTTGGCCTTTATTGCAAATTGTGTGGTGGCAATCCGCTCGTTCCTAAAGAGGGCTCCTGACTGTTTCATGATCAGATTTCTTTGTAGATTCCTTTAGGGGGAGGAGGAAAAGAAAAGAACAAACGCTCCTGTACTGTGAATGGTGCTAAATTTTTAAATTGGTTGAGATGTCTCTGAATAATGCTTCAGATTCTGCTAAGAGGTTTATCATTTATAGCCCTGATTTGTTCCATTTATAATTCCAGAGGGTTCTATACTTAGTTTTTATTCCGCAGAGGAGTTTTATGAACATCACTAAATCCTATTTTTGCAACATGTATAATGCACAGTGCTCTCGGCAGACAGCTCTGAATGGGAGCTTTGTCTCTGCAGCCTTCCTTTATTTCCCACTAAGAATGCAAATAGACAAAACGGAGGGATCCCACGACCCCATCATCAGTTTTGTCACAGAGTTCCTTGGCGAACAGATAATAATTCTTCCTGAAGGAGCACAATAGGTAGGTGCTATAGAATACAAGAGGATACAAGAAGCCATTTGCTGAAACAGACGCAAGGAACCTTGAGGATTTAAAGCAGGCAATCTCATACCTGAATGGCACCATAGCTAGGTACTGTATACATCCCCGCACCTCTCACCTCAGTCTCTAATGCCTGCTCCACATTTCTTAGGAACATAGGAAGCCACTGTTTATACTGGGCCAAACTACTGTTTTCTCCTACTTCAAGTTTTGTCTATGCCACGATTGAGAAACATCTGGCTTGAAGGCTAGACCTGGCCTATGGGAGACCTCCTCACTCAGCCTGCAGCCTCCCTGATTGGGCCTACCCTGTGCTTCAACTAGGCAGAGAGAGAGAGAGAGAGAGAGAGAGAGAGAGAGAGAGAGAGAGAGAGAGGCCTTTTTTTGGTAAGGCTCCTGGGCATGAACTTGGTGGGGTGGAAGAGAGGATCGAAACTCTCCATTCCAGTCATGATGAGGAAACAAAGATATGGGCCTTCTTTTCCCACATGCTGCCTTCACAGAAGGTGCCACCTTGGGCTGAAGATTTGGGGGGCGGCGGTGACAGTGTGACGTGCCTGTGATGTCACACTGCACCGCACTGCCAGGAGGAGGTGTGCCATCAGGAGGAGTCCTTTCCCAGCACCGTGCAGCTTCAACGGCTGCAGCTCCTCCCTCTCTCAGATGCTGCGCCATGCTTGGCTTGGCCATTCAGCCTCCTCCAAACCCACAGTACTAGGGTGGGGGTGGGGGCTAAGCCCCCTGCTAAGGATTATTGAGGGAGGTGACTACACCTCCAGACCCTAGAATAAACGTGTCTGCTCCACAGTGAGAACTGGGCTCCCCCTGTAATTAGCAGAGGAAAAATAAGTAGCCTGTGTTGCATTTTTTTTGTTTTGTTTTGTTTTTTGCCTGTGTTGCATTTGAGTGTGTGTCTAGTTTGGCCCATTCTTGACAACCAGTCCCACTAAGCCACTTGGATCTTTATTCTTAGTAAGGAGGCATAGGATTGGACAGAGTGTCTGCTTTGCATGAAGAAGATCTTGAGTTCAATCTCTGGCATCAACAGGTAGGATTGGGAAATGCCCCAAATATGGAATCCCAGGACACCAGCTGTCAATCGGTGTAGACAATACTGAGCAAGATGGACCAATGGCCTGACTCAGTATAAGGCAGCTTCCTGTGTTCCTCGTTATATCACTTTCCTGATTCGACCCTCTCCTCATCTTTGTTTTATAGAGGGTACATTAGAAAGAAAGAAAAAACCTCTCAAAATGATTCTGCAGCAGCAAAGATGGTCTGGATTTGCATTCATGGAACTAAGCAAATGTGGCCTACAGACCTTCCTTGTCAAAACATCTGGCACCATTGTAATTATTTTAATGAAAACAGGCTTTGCATAATGGGTTTATATTTAGTCATTTTGAATATGAGCATTTCATTAACAGATGCGCGGAAGTGATCTTGGTCTTCCTCTGTTCCCTTTCATGCTCTAGTCTTTCTCATTATTTTTTTCATAGTGAAGCAGCATATATTTCTTTTACAATTTCAGGGTAAAAGCAACGTTTCCAGGGTTTGCTTTGGTGATGCACTTGGATAGTACCACTGACGGCAGTTTGCAACAGCAGATAGCCCTGGGTCTATATCTATGCAGCAATTGTAATTTACACTGCACTCTGCAAGCTTTTTGCACCTGCCCTCATGGCAACACACAAGAGTAAGTCATGGTTACTCTCGTTCCATGGTGAACTGATAGCTGTGGGTTGAGTCTTGGCAGAAGCTAGGCATGAACACAGGGACACAGTCTTGTGCTACTTGAAGAAAAGACCCAGACTGAAAAGAGGGATGGGCATCAAGCTCATGACATGGTGCCAGGGACCACATGCCAAGTTGACCTTGCCTGGCAGAGTAGAACCCTCATCATCCACTGCCACTCAGATCCTGGAAGCCTTTGAGAGGAGATGGGCTTCAGCTATACAGTAAGCTTTGCATGCAGAAGGTCCAAATTTTGATCCCTGGTCTCTCCATGTAGAGCTGGGAACATCCCCTGTCTGAAACCCTGGAGAGCCACTGCCATTCAGCATGGACAATGTTGAGTTAGATAAAGCAACGGTCTGACTTAGGATAATGCAGCTTCCCATGCTCATGTGAGAACCATGGAATCCCAGAGTGTAGAGTTCAAAGGGACCCTGAGGAACATTTAGTCCAACCCCCTGCAATGCAGGAATTTGCAGCTGTCCCGTATGGGGATCAAACTTGCAACCTTGGCACCATCAGCACCATGCTCCAACCAACTGAGCTATAGTATCCAGGCTCACAAGTGGAAAGCCTTGCTGGAGCAGCGGTCCCAATTTCTGCACCCACCCCCTAAGACAGCCCTGCATACAAGTGACAATTGTTCCCTTTTAAATGTGAGAATTCAGCACACAAGAAAGCATAGACCAATTATTGTTTTTCAAAAAATGAAGAGCGGCAGGGAAAAGAGCCACTTGGTCCTTATTTATTTTGCATCTATCACTACATCTTTCCTCCCGGAAGCTCAGAAGGGCGTACATGATTCTCCCTCTCCTGGTTTTTATATTCTTAACATCCTTGTGAAGTAGGCTGAGAGACTGCAACTGGCCCAAGGTCACCCAGCCCAAGGTCACAACCTCCCAGGTCCACTACACCACCCTGCCTTCCCCCTTCCGGCTTTTTTCAAGTGAAGGTCACCACCTCAACTGGACTACCACCCTTCTGGAGGATAAGATGAGTGGACAAATGACAGGAGGGACAAGGGACTAAGCACTGTCTCCCCTCCACACACACAAACCATTCACTAGCTCAGATTGGCAGCCTTTTTAGTAGAAAATAAAGGATAGGAGACTGTTCATGCATTGCCCATGTAAATGACTCATTTGAATAGTCTTATAGTATGTTTGGGCTAAAACTGACATCTAAGGTGCCTAAATGCAATTTTTACTTTGGCATTTCCACACACACACACACACACACACACACACACACACACACACACATATATATATATATATATATATCTATATATATATATATATATATATATGTATATATATATTCAGCAGCTTCTGTTGTTCTGGCAACACTGGTTATTACAATAATATTTTGGTTGGGGTTTTTCCCCACCGAATTTTAATTGCTATTCATGTATTTGGTTCTAATGGGTTTTGTACTGAATGTTCTGAACCTTTTCCATTCTTTTTTTAAATAAATGAAAAGGTGTGTGTGTGTGTGTGTCTGTGTGTGTGTCCGTGTGTCTGTGTGTGTGACGACAACAACAACAACTATATAAGTAAAATGTTAAAAGCAGCCCTTTCCCCAACCCCCCTCTCTTGTGCAAAATGTTCTAGCCCCCTGTTGTCACTGAGAATTCTGGGTACTCTAGTTTTTATTCCTCCTAGTAAATTGACATCCATCCTAGTAAGTTGGCATCCATCTGTCCCAGGAGCAATGGAAGAGTATATCTCCTGGGGATGAAGTTAAACAGCTGTGGCTGTAGAAACTGATACAGGTGAGACATGTTTTATTGTGGGGGTGGGGGGGGGCAGATGAAGGCACCTGCTTGTGCTGCTACGGGTGCACCATGGCGTTTCTTCTCTCTGCATTCCTTTTCTCAGCAGTCATTCCTCCTCTGGTCACTGCTGTGAGTACATGAACTGACTGTCCCCAGGCACTGCGGCTGTCTGCAAGGGATTGCCACACAGCAGGGCTAATGATGCCAGCCTTTCATGCCACATTTGCAGACATCTTTGTAATGCAGACCTGGTTTGCCAACAGGTCTAGTGCTTGAAGCCAGCTCCCCATAGAATCTCCATCCATAGGGATCCTGCCATCTTCCATTCTGGGTACATGAACAAGCCAGTGTAGAAGTCACTGAGACAGAGGTGCAAACAAGCTGGAAAAGTAGGTTATGGGAAAGAACACCTTTGTTCGAGACTATCCTGCCATGTGTGCAAAATATGGTCTGAAGCTCAACATCAAAGAAACTAAGATCATGGCCACTGGTCCCAACTCCTCCTGGCAAATAGAAGGGGAAGAAATGGAGGCCGTGAGAGATTTTACTTTTGTGGGTTCCATGATCGCTGCAGATGGTGACAGCAATCACGAAATTAAAATACGCCTGCTTCTTGGGAGTAAAGCAATGACAAACCTAGACAGCATCTTAAAAAGCAGAGACATCACCTTGCCAACAAAGGTCCGTATAGTTAAAGCTATGGTTTTCCCAGTAGTGATGTATGGAAGTGAGAGCTGGACCATAAAGAAGACTGATCACCGAAGAATTGATGCTTTTGAATTATGGTGCTGGAGGAGACTCTTGAGAGTCCCATGGACTGCAAGAAGATCAAACCTATCCATTCTGAAGGAAATCAGCCCTGAGTGCTCACTGGAAGGACAGATCCTGAAGCTGAGGCTCCAATACTTTGGCCACCTCATGAGAAGAGAAGACTCCCTGGAAAAGACCCTGATGTTGGGAAAGATGGAGGGCACAAGGAGAAGGGGATGACAGAGGACGAGATGGTTGGACAGTGTTCTCGAAGCTACCAACATGAGTTTGACCAAACTGCGAGAGGCAGTGGAAGACAGGAGTGCCTGGTGTGCTCTGGTCCATGGGGTCACGGAGAGTTGGACACGACTAAACGACTTAACAACAACAATCTTGGCATGTGATGCCCAAAGTCTTCCAGATGGAAGGCACTGAGATGTCACTCCTGGCAGTTGTCAGTCACCCACAACTCAAAGCAGTGTACTCAGCACACAAGGCCTGGTAGACTTTCGTCCTGATATTGGTCATTAGCATCACATTTTGCTCTACCCTTTTGGAGAGGAGAGCCATTAGTCAGGGAAAAAAGCAGCAGTGTCTTCTCAGAGTCAGCAATACAGGCACAGTACTTCAAAAAAAACAGCCTTCCGCTTGACTTTTTATTCCTCCTCCTCAATGAGAATAAACAGTGACCATAAACACTTCCCAGAGTTTATGTCTGCAGCAACAGCTTAAGCAGCCTGCGCTCTCTCCCTCCCCCTGGCAATTTGGCAAGTTTGTGGAAGGGTAGAGAGGAGAGGGATTTGCAGGTGAGTGGGCTGGTTCTGAGCCTTCCAAGCCAAGGGGGATTTATGGCTTGGGCTTAGCTCAACTCATAATGGCTAGGTGTCCAAATGGGCCAATTATGGCTGTATGGTAAGCTTAGCTCAACTCATAATGGCTAGGTGTCCAAATGGGCCTGTAAAGTAAGGCAGTGTCATGGTAAAGGTAAAAGGTAAAGGACACCTGGACAGTTAAGTCCAGTGAAAGGCAACTATGGGGTTGCGGCACTCATCTCACTTTCAGGCTGAGGGAGCCAGCGTTTGTCCACAGACAGCTTTCTAGGTCATGTGGACTCATCTCACACTTTCAGGCAGGCTGAGGCCTGAGCCTGCACACGTTTGTCTGTACAGACAGCTTTACCTAGGTCATGTGGCTTTCAGCATGACTAAACCGCTTGACTGGCGCAACGTGCAACACTGAAACGGACCCAACCAGAGTGCACTTGACGCACAGCTACCATTTCCATGCCTACAGCAATTGCCATGGTACTACTTTTGACTTAGGTTGGCTAGGAGCTGGGACTTCTAGAGCAAGCTAGGTTGGCTCCCCAGGATCTGGAGGACCAGCCGGCCACCGACCTTCTGAACCCGCCGACCTTCTGATCAGCAAGCCCAAGAGGCTCGGTGGTTTAGACCACAGCGCCACCCGCATCCCCTCCTTACACTGCTGCCTCCTTCCTGACACTAGTGTTGCTCCATCTTACCTGGATTGGAGTAGGGCTGAACTGAACTATGCAATGAAAGCACTATCATACCACATTAAACTGTCATAAACAGAGTTCCCTGGGGAAAAGGGCTTAATAGTTAAAACTCTCTAACGGAGCTCCCACCACCACCAGTAGCAACCTCCGCAGGGCCTTCAATTGCCAGGGGAGGCCCTGATGGTGATGCTGCCTCTGGCTGATGCCTGGTTGTTATTGAGCATGGGTAGGCAAACTAAGGCCGGGGGCCAGATCTGGCCCAATCGCCTTCTAAATCCGGCCCGTGAACAGTCCAGGAACCAGCATGTTTTTACATGAGTAGAATGTGTGCTTTTATTTAAAATGCATCTCTGGGTTATTTGTGGGGCATAGGAATTCATTCATTTTTATTTTTTTTTCAAAATATAGTCCGGCCCCCCACAAGGTCTGAGGGACAGTGGACCGGCCCCCTGCTGAAAAAGTTTGCTGGCCCCTGTTTGTTGACTCGCAGCAGGATTTTCTCATTTGTGGAATGCCCTCATTGGTGTGGTGTGTCACTCTCCCTAATTTCAGGAGAAATTTCAGGAGAAATTTTAAAACATTCATATTTACTTAGGCGTTTGGTGGCTGATCGATGCCAGTCTTGGCAATGGTTAAATTAACAATTGTACGGGCATATTATTGGTTTGAACCATTTCCAGATGTTTTTAAAATGTTTTAGATCAGGGGTGGCCAACTCCCAAGAAACTGCAATCTACTCACAGAGTTAAAAACTGGCAGTGATCTACCCCCTTTTGGGGGGTTCAGGTCAAAGTTGTTGAGTTTTTTCAGGGAGGAGGTAAAATGTTGAGCTTTTTTAGGGGAGCCACAGTTGTTCAGCTTCTTTGGGGGGAGCCAATGATCTACCAGTGATCTACTGCAGACGTCCAGTGATCTACCAGTAGATCACGATCTACCTGTTGGACATGCCTGTTTTAGATGGTTTTAAAATATTTTAAATGTGCTTTATGCTATATTCTGAATTTAGCATTTTGATGTTAGATTATTTTATTATGATTGCGAGTTTGTTAAAGCTCCTTTAATGTTGACTTTTTAATGTTTTAACCTGCCCTGGGACTTTGCGGGCAGGCTAATGATCATGTTTGCTGCCCTGGCATCCTTTGGAAGGAAGAACAGGGTACAAATTGCATCATCATCATCATCATCTGACTGGGAGTCGCATCTTGATGCACAACCAAGTTCAGGAGCCTCAGACTGGGTCACTCTGTTGCAAAAAAAATAGAAAGAAAAGAAAAAAGTGAACCAGGCACATTCCTTCCCTAACCATACCAAAGTAGGGTGAGTGACAGAGCCTGTCTGGCTCTGTCACTCACCCTACTTTGGGGGGTTCTCTGCTCCCCAAGCTTCATTGCTGGCATTAGTAGAAGAGAGCTGCTCTAGAGAACTAATCCTAGTCCAGGCTTCCCTCACTACCCTTCTAGCTGCTACTTTTAGGAAAGCAGGAATTATAAAGCCATTAGTCACTGTGAGTTAATGGTTGTGACACCCAAATCACACAGCCTGGGAAAGGCTAAGATAGTTATCTCTAAAACACACACTGAAAATAGAGTCACCAACTCTATGTCAGGCCCACAAGGTGTTCAGTGGGAGCAATCTGTGAAGATAAACATCTGCTTAGTTGCACTCTTAATTGCTAATTATGTTTATTACTAATTATCTTTTCCTTTTCATATGGCTCCCAAGGAACACCTTGAGGTCAATACCGATTTGCTGGCTCTGCCTACTTGTGTAGAATCTTTAACCCTTTCCCCCACTTGCCTCTCCAGCTCATGACCCGCTTTATATAGTTTCCTAATTTGATTACGCTTCTACGGACCCTTCTTGTGAGCAAGGTTTGATTCATTCAGCGACTGTGCTTTTTTGAAAGGTAATTACTTGCACAGCAGAGATAATCATTCATAATGCTTGGTGCACATTTGTTTCCTTTATGTGGAGATGCCATAATTCTGTGTGCTCAGTATTTCGGACCCTCGTACATACGGGACCGCCTCTCCTGGTATGCCCCACAGAGGACCTTAAGGTCCACAAATAACAATAGTTTAAGGGTCCCGGGCCCAAAAGAAGCCAGATTATCCTCCACAAGGGCCAGGGCTTTTTCAGTGTTGGCTCCGACCTGGTGGAATACTCTGTCCCACGAGACTAGGGCCCTGCGGGACCTGACCTCCTTCCGCAGGGCCTGTAAGACAGAGTTATTCCGCCTGGCCTTTAATCTAGCCTGATCCCCTATTCCTTTTCCCTTTCCCTTCTTTCTGAAGAAACCCTTCTGGGTCCCTACATTAAAATTCCTCCCTGGTCTCCCTACTGGCCTAGCATGACTAACCTGGCCAGTTAGCCCTGGTGATCCCACTGATGTTTGTTTTTTATGCTGTTTTTAAGTTGTTTTAATCATTGTCTTATATTTGTTGTTAGCCGCCCTGAGCCCGGTTTTTGGATTGGGAAGGGCGGGGTAGAAATAAAAATTATTATTATTATTATTATTATTATTATTATTATTATTTATTTCTAATCTAGCTTTTTTTTTTTACTCAAACTATACCCAAAGCTCAAAGTGCTCACTAAATGATTTTAAAAATCACGATAAAACAAATGCAATAGGACAGATATCCAAGAGTCAGTGTAGTTTAGTGGTTAGAGCATTGGGCTAGCACTGGAGATGCCCAGGATCAAATCCTCACTGAGCTAGGTCACCACTCTCAGACTAACCTACCTTACAGGTACTGTTGTTCTGAAGATAACAATGCAGTAGGGGCATGTGTACTGTTAGGATTCCTGCTCTGTGTCTGCGGTCATGAGATTGTTGTCTATCACATGACGGTGTATGTTTTCATTCCACAGTGTGGGACAGGGTGTTTTGGTGTTGATGTGTTCTGTGAAGTGGGACTATTGTCCTTTGCTTCTCTCTCTTTGCTGTCTGATGAGAAAGAGGAAGGAGCTAAAGCAGAATGCTCTGAATGTATTACCGGATTTTCCGCTCCATAAAACACACTTTTTTCCTCCTAAGAAGTAAGGGGAAATGTCTGTGCGTCTTATGGAGCGAATGTGTGTGGTTGGTCGCTGGCTCCCTTTCCGGCCCCGCCCCCTTGCCCAGGCCTCCATTGTTGAATGTTCTGCAGATGGAGGCTGTTTGTTTCCCCAGCGACATGTGACTGGCTGATTAGATTATCTGTCTGAAAACTGTAGAAACGGCTCCCTTTCCTTTCCTAAAGAAGCTGCAGAACTGTGAGTTGAACCCCATAAAAACAGGATTTTTTTCCCTTTGCAAAGTAAGCTCAACAACTTTGAGCTGATCCTCAAAAAAGGGGCTTTTCCCCTTTGCAAAAGAAGCTGCACAACTGTGAGCTGATCCCACCAAAAACAGGGCTTTCCCCCTTTCCTCCTCTAAAAACTAGGTGTGTCTTATGGAGCGAAAAATACGGTATATGTAAATAAAGTAGATTAGCCAGCTACTGAGTTCTACTACACAAACTGTGAATACTCTGCAGGATCCCTAAGTGTGCTGATGCTTCTTGGTATCAGTCGCTGTGATGTTCGGGCTGCAGGAAACTTATGAAGCTCCCGAACGATCGACCAGGAGGGAGACAACATGCCAGTCAGGCATGTGTCTCTACCAGGGTCCTACACGAGTGTAGGACGATCCTAAAATGGATATGGGCCCAGGGATCGGGGCCACAGACCCAGTGCCAGCAGAGGAAGGACTGAGGGCTGTTTTTGTCCCGGTTGGAGTCTCCTGGAACCGGCAGGGTGAAGCAAGCCTCTTCAGAGACAGAAGAGAAAAGCAGAGTGTGTGGAGAGACTAAGATTTCCTCGGCTAGGTTGAATTTATCGTAGTGGGTGAGGATTTTTAAAGAGCCATCAAGCCTGCCTTCGTAGCTAATGCCCAGTGCAGATTTATTGTGCAATTCCTATTTCTCCCCAGAATGGATTTATGATACTTGTATTAGTGTAATTCCTTCCCCTGGGTAGCCTGAGAAGGAGGCTGAGACTTTGGGTCAAGATATGGTAATCGTACCAGCAGGTTCATTTTCGATAAACACATTTGTGATAGTATTCCACGTACCTGGCTGGTAATCAACTACGTTTTGCTCGGAGTAAACCCAGTAAAGTTGATAGCCCTTACTTAGTCATGTTCATTCAGATCAATGGATCTGTTCTGGATAAAACTGAGTTGAATACCACCCACTAAGTTTCAATATTACCTCAGCCAACCCCCCCATGCCCATTTTCAAAGGGGTGAAGGAAATGCAAAACGTATTCTAATATGGCATATCTTTTGATGATGAAGATATTGAACTGAAAGGTGATGTTTATGTTAATTACTTCATTGCACATTCCAAGTTCAAAGCATAGATCAACCTCCACACCCGTTTCAAGGAGGCCTGGAAAGAGATAAGTGCACTTCAGTATGATATGTCCCTTGAAGATTCATATACCTCGTATATTTAATTATTGGGTTAGAGTACTTAGTGACCATGAATAGTGATAAATTGCCTAAACTTTGCTTTCAAGAAGAAATTTCATAAAGTGTGCCAAAAGAGTCTACTTGGTATCAGAAGACAATGAATGTAATTCACTGTTAGGGGTTTTCTTATTAATTAATGCCATGGGAACAGCTATGGCTTCGATTCATTTTAAGCGAAGAGCTGAAGATATTTTAAATATGCCTAAACCAAATGATGTGAAAAGCCTCTCGTGGACAAATTTTCTCATGAGAGTTATACAATGATGATTGTAAAATACCAAATTTTCAAAACATTGATTCTTCGAAAGATTTCAGAAGATGCCATCCTGTCTGAGAAGAGTTTTTATTAAAGAAATGAGCAAAAATGCAAAATTTGGCATCAGTTGAATATCAGCTGTTGAAAATCCAGCCTATTGCTTGATTCAGTGCTGCATGTGTGCAATACATATAAATATCTACTTGTGGGGAAAGTCCAGTGGCCAATGCAAGCTGCTCCCCCCCCCCCACAAAAAAACCAGTAACAAACAGGAGACAAAAAATACGTAGGTATTAAAGGGAGAGATCAAAAGCACCCTGATAAAAGGTGGACTTATTTGTGAATGCAAATAGATTATCCCCCTTTTTTGGGGGGGGGGAGATGCATTGCTAGTTTTTAGCGGACCATTTGGATCCCTTCCAATCGGGATTCAGGCCTCACCATGGGACTGAAACGCCTTGGTCGCGCTGGTCGATGATCTCCGGCGGGCTAGGGACAAAGGTGAGAGCTGTTTCCTAGTTCTGCTGGATCTCTCAGCGGCCTTTGACACCATCGACCATAACATCCTTCTGGACCGGCTAGAGGGGTTGGGAGCTGGGGGCACTGTTATACAGTGGTTCCGCTCCTTCCTCCTGGGCCGTGTTCAGAAAGTGGTGGTGGGGGATGAGTGTTCAGACCCCTGGGCTCTCACTTGTGGGGTGCCTCAGGGTTCTGTCCTCTCCCCCATGCTTTTTAATATCTATATGAAGCCGCTGGGAGAGATCATCAGGAGGTTTGGGCTGGGTGTTCATCAGTATGCGGATGATACCCAGCTCTACCTCTCTTTCAAATCAGAACCAGTGAAGGCGTGAAGGTCCTGTGTGAGTGCCTGGAGGCGGTTGGAGGATGGATGGCGGCTAACAGATTGAGGTTGAATCCTGACAAGACAGAAGTACTGTTTTTGGGGGACAGGAGGCGGGCAGGTGTGGAGGACTCCCTGGTCCTGAATGGGGTAACTGTGCCCCTGAAGGACCAGGTGCACAGCCTGGGAGTCATTTTGGACTCACAGCTGTCCATGGAGGCGCAGGTTAATTCTGTGTCCAGGGCAGCTGTCTACCAGCTCCATCTGGTACGCAGGCTGAGACCCTACCTGCCCGCGGACTGTCTCACCAGAGTGGTGCATGCTCTGGTTATCTCCCGCTTGGACTACTGCAATGCGCTCTATGTGGGGCTACCTTTGAAGGTGACCCGGAAACTGCAATTAATCCAGAATGCGGCAGCTAGACTGGTGACTGGGAGTGGCCGCCGGGACCACATAACACCGGTCCTGAGAGATCTGCATTGGCTCCCAGTACGTTTCCGAGCACAATTCAAAGTGTTGGTGCTGACCTTTAAAGCCCTAAACGGCCTCGGTCCTGTATACCTGAAGGAGCGTCTCCACCCCCATCATTCAGCCCGGACACTGAGATCCAGCGCCGAGGGCCTTCTGTCGGTTCCCTCACTGCGAGAAGCAAAACTACAGGGAACCAGGCAGAGGGCCTTCTCGGTAGTGGCGCCCGCCCTGTGGAACGCCCTCCCATCACAGGTCAGGGAAATAAACAACTACCTGACATTCAGAAAAAACCTGAAGGCAGCCCTTTTTAGGGAAGTTTTTAATGTTGTGATATTTTTGTATTTGATTTCTGTTGGAAGCCGCCCAGAGTGGCTGGGGAAATCCAGCCAGATGGGCGGGGTACAAATAATAAATATTATTTATTATATTATTTATGATAATTCCATTTCTGTCCAGTCTGAAAGATCAACTGAGTACTGGTACTGAGTACTGCATGTGCAATCACCCTGATTCAGGGGCAGAGCAAGGTGGGGGTGGTCCGTCCCTAGTGTCATCACCGAGGGGGGAGACATTTGATGCACTGCCCGCCCACGACTCCCACCTACCCTGAACCGTCAGGGGAAGGGGGGTGAGTTGTGCCGCTTCATTTTGATAGCCCCAGGCTCCTGGGAGGCATGCAGGGAGATGACGGGAAGGAGACTGGCTTGCAAACAAGCGGTGGGTGGAGGAGAGGAAAGAAGCAGAAGCTCCCTCAAGTGAGGACCCAAACCCTGTAACACCCCCCCCCCAAAAAAGCTCAACAACTCCTGGCAATGACAATGGGTAGATCACAGCCAGTATTTTTATACTGCAAGTAGATCGCAGTCTCTTGGGAGTCCAACTAGATTTCAATGTGGAGAGGGGTGACAAGAAATTTTCTGCACCGGGTACCACCTGACCTTGCTATGCAACTGCCCTGATCTGTATTCTAGATTCAAATCCCATTTCAAACATTGCACCCACTTTTAAGATGTAAAAAAATGCAGCACAATGTGACTGTTGAAATGTAAAGATCAAACTGAAGTTGTTGTTGTTCAGGACAGTATTGCGCTTTTTCGGCTGAAAGCCCAGCTGAACCTTCCTTCCGTTTCCTGCAGGGGCAGGAAAGATCTAAAACACACATCTATGATGAAGGGCCTGGAAAAGGGGTTGTCTGATGAGACCCCTGTCCACTTTCTGTTTGCAGTGATAGCTTCAGGTCTTGCAAATATTCATATTTCATCCACTTTGCTAGGGCAATGCTAAGTTGGGGGCAATGGTGAGAAATTAAAATGGTGGGTAAGTCCAGCTGTTGGATATATATATATATTTTAAAAAGTGGGGCTAGGGCATACCTCATCTGTGGGCCCTGCCAGGGCCACGGGGCCAGAGCAAGCATGGCTCTAACTAGGGTTACAGAGATCAGAATAGCTTGATGCTTTGTCAGCTGAAACAGAATCCAGAAGTGCCAGATGTTATGTAAGCTGAAAGCCAAAATGGACCAAAAGCACTATTAGATGTCGATTTGAAAGAGCTGCTAAATGGTGAGAAATGCGAAATTATTCTTGCTCTTCTGGGAAAAAACCCCATTAAAGTACCTTTCCTACAATTTGGGAGCTATTTCTATGTTTTGATTGCAAGTATCCAAAAGCTCATTAGACACTGGACTCATACTGCTCATTGCTGCTAAAACTTTTGCTGATTGGATTTTTGCAATATTTTGTCTTATCTGCTTGGCATTTCATTTCCCCTGCAACACTAACCTTATAGGATTTGGGTTGTATGGGTTACACAGACAGACATGGGCTCTGTTTAGACCTGCAGCCAAATCCATGGAGGTCAAGGTAGGGCCCCATCTGTGAATGGTCCATTGTTAAGCTATGGAACTTGGAGGCAGTGATGTCCACCACCTTGGATGACTCTAATTAGACAAATCCATGGAGGGAAAGGCTATCAGTGGCTACTAGTCATGATGGCTATGCTTTGCCTCCATGCTTGGAAGCTGTAAGCTTCTGAATGCTAGAAACTGCAGGAGGAGGTAATGCTCTCGCACTCAGGTCCTGCTTGTAGGTTTCCCACAGGTTGGCCACTCGAATGTTAAGTACAATTGGTTTAATTAATACTGAAATGGTGAATGCCTAAATGTGTATTGGTAACTCTGGAGAAGTTCCACTGCCATATTATCAGGGACTCTGAGCTTTAACTGAGTTGACAATTAACTTTTGTTGTTTTCTGCTAGCTGACACGTGAGTGTTTAACCTTGGATCAGGTGACAAAGGTATTTGGTTGTGATCTCCATTTTGAAAGCAGTTGTCTTTAGTTTTTGTTCTCAAACTCTGGGAGAGTGAGGATATAAATGAAGCTCTCCAGGTAAACAGCCTAAGGCAGGATGCTGGCTGGAATGCAGGCTGTGGGGAGAGACAGACCTCTGCTTCTAGGTCAGTTTGGAATTATTTCATATTTTGTAAGATGCTGAGCCTATGCCTTGGCCTGCCATATGTCTTATGGAACCATTTGGTTGTATCATTTGATGTTTTTTGCTATGTTTTGAAGAGGGCTCTGCAGGTAAAGCTTTGAATAAAAGCTTATGAGCCTTGACAATGTTTTATTTCCAAGAAGGAGTCAGTTTTCATGCATCCAGTCACTTCAAACCCTAGAATCTTGCACCTTAAAATACAGTTTCCCTGCTAGGATAAGCTTTCAGAAAACATTAGTTCAGGATTTTATTTTTAAAAATAAATTTTTGATTGAATTTTACAATTTAATATTCAACCATATAACAGAATATAACATTTATCATATAACACCCCCCCCTCCCCATGACTTCCCTCGACTTCCCTCAGCTTTCTCTTCTGGGTCTTAAAATATTTACTGCTTCTGCTTAATTGCTGTCTTATTTTTATGCTCTTATACCTAAATGCTCTTATTTTCTTATCGATTTTATACCAAATTTTCTTTCATAATTACATCTGTTTAATCAAACCCTGCTAGTGAGTCCATTTCTTTACAGTACAGGCATACCTTGGGTTGCGTGCACTGCAGGTTGCGCTCACTGCGGGATACGAATGTGGCGAACCCGGAAGTACCGGAACAGGTTACTTCTGGGTTTCGGCGCTCGGGCATGCGCAGAAGTGCTAAATCATGCTTTGCGCATGCGCAGAAGCTCCGAATTGCGTCACGCGTGTGCGCGGATGCAGCGGCGTAGGTTGCAAATGCTGCGGGTTGCAAATGCACCTCCCGCACGGATCGCATTCGCAACCCAAGCGTCTACTGTATTTCTGTAAGTAGAACATGAAGATTTCCCAGTCTTCATTGTCATTGTCTCTGATTCTTTCCGTAAGTTTTGCAATTTCTGCATATTCCATAAGCTTGGCTTGCCATTCTTCTTTCATTGGTATCTTATCGTCTTTCCATTTTTGGGCTAGGAGAATCCTAGCCGCCGCTGTAGCATACATGAACAACTTCTTCCACTCTTTGGGTAATTCCTGTCCTATTATACCCAAGATCTAGTTCAGTATTTTCAACCCTGAGCAGCGACAACTTTCCTGGGTTTCAGGAATGGACCTCTGACCTTTTGCTTGCAAAGCAAGTTGCTTGCCATGGAGCAACAACCTTTCATGCTGAGCACTTTTTGCTTAGTCTTTCCGATCCTTAACACGACCAAACCTATAAATGCCAGTGACCTGCTGGAAGCACCAGGTAACCTTGACGCGAGAACGTTTGAGAAGATTGTCACAAAATTACCGTGGCCCCTTTCTTTTAAAGGTGCCAGTTACTACTGGAACATTTCATTTAAATAAACAATCTCTGGAAGCTGCTGAAACCATCACTCAGAATATTGCTGTTTTAAAGACTCTATCAAAATGCTCCGAGTGTGAGGTGGATTTAAATAATGCATTGTGTGTTACTGTCTGGTCTCCAAAAGTAGAGCAAATTGAGGGGAAAAAGTTGCTCGTGAAGGTTGACTTAACATATACTATAGCCGCTGACATAGCAGTATTCTTTTTTTTTTTTTTAAGGGAAAAAAGTAAGTAAGTAAAGCAAAAGTCTCCCTTGAGCTGAATACTGATACTAAGTCAGTAAGAGTCAGTAAGTGAGTGAGTGAAAATGATTTTGAAGTGGCAAAAAAAAAAAAGCTTTGTGAGAATGAGAATATCCAATCAGGAGAGTGATACCCTCAAAAGCTCATCTTTCAAGCTACTTGTACCAGGAAGCATACTTTGCTTGACAAATCATTCTAAAAAAGAAATATCTTGATCTTGGATAGTAATCTGAATATCAGATAATAATTTCAAGGAGGTGCATTTTAGGTCCGTTTTGGCAACCCTGCAGAAAACATCAGGCTGATTTGATTGGCATAATCAATGTATCCCCTAAGCCAGAAGACTTGTAAAAACTTCCAAAGTAGGTCTGAAGAGAGATGATATGATTTGATTACCTTACCTTGAATTGTTCTTCACTGTATGTTTCATGTGCTGCATATTTTTTAAAGTATTTTTTGTAGGTAACTATGAGATGCATGTGCAAAGCAACTGCTAAGCTTAAACGGTAGCAGCAGCACCACAAGACAAAAGATTCATCTTATATATAGATCATAGAATCATAGAGTTGGAAGAGACTGCAAAGGCCATCCAGTCCAACCCCCTGCCAAGCAGGAAACACCATCAAAGCATTCCTGACAGATGGCTGTCAAGCCTCTGCTTAAAGACCTCCAAAGAAGGAGACTCCACCACACTCCTTGGCAGCAAATTCCACTGTCGAACAGCTCTCACTGTCAGGAAGTTCTTCCTAATGTTTAGGTGGAATCTTCTTTCTTGTAGTTTGAATCCATTGCCCCGTGTCCGCTTCTCTGGAGCAGCAGAAAACAACCTTTCTCCTCCTCTATATGACATCCTTTTATATATTTGAACATGGCTATCATATCACCCCTTAACCTTCTCTTCTCCAGGCTAAACATACCCAGCTCCCTAAGCCGTTCCTCATAAGGCATCGTTTCCAGGCCTTTGACCATTTTGGTTGCCCTCCTCTGGACATGTTCCAGCTTGTCAGTATCCTTCTTGAACTGTGGTGCCCAGAACTGGACACAGTATTCCAGGTGAGGTCTGACCAGAGCGGAATACAGTGGTACTATTACTTCCCTTGATCTAGATGCTATACTCCTATTGATGCAGCCCAGAATTGCATTGGCTTTTTTAGCTGCTGCATCACACTGTTGACTCATGTCAAGTTTATGGTCTGTGTATGTATCTGTGTTTTTTGTTTGATTGTTTGTTTTCAGGCTGATCTGTTTCTGAGTCACTCTGCACTCTCTCTGCTTCAGCCTATGGTTGGATCCTGAGCCAATCTGTTTTCACATAGATACTATTCCCTAATTCACATCATTATTCAGTCCCAACACAGAGCCAATGCACACCCTTCCCATATACATACCAGTAGATGTTCCTTTCAATTTAGCAGTGGGATCTTTTGTTCCTGCTGTGCCAGGAGCTACTGACATTGTTTTAACAGTATGCTGGAACAACCACAATGATGCAGATCTCTCATGACAGCATGCCTTTGGACTTCACTGGCACCAGAGGAGTTAGTATCTTCTCAGAATCCAGCCGGTGTAACTTGAGGAGTCAGTATCTTGTTGTAATCCAGTGTAATTTGAGGATAATATTGCACATTGTATGGGGGGGGACACAGTTATGGTTGCTTTTGAGACAGAGAACATCAGAACACAATTGCACAGTGAACATTAAAAAAATATAAATAATCATACTCCAATTTTTCAAATTCCTGAAATCAAGGCTTCTAGGTGTTGCTGGACCATATCTCCCACAATCCTTGACCATTGGCCATGCTAGCTGGGGCTGATGGGAGTTGAAGTCTACAATATCTGGCGGACACCATACCAGGGCTGACTGTTGTAAGCCAACACAATATTTTAAATATACATTATTTCCACCTGCTGAAACCAGGGCCTGAGCACCTTTCTGGTATATTCCAAGGGGGGAATGGGTAGTTTTCAGTGATTAAGCATCTGAGCATTTGTGGTGAGTGGGGTTATTATTTTAATTCAATAGCTTTGAAAATATATATTTTCAAATATTATAACTGATCTAAAATGTCAGAGTCAGCTGAGCCAAATTCAGCAGGTTGGGGTGGACACACAACAATATTATCTTTCATCCAAACTACATTTTCCCAATATAAAAAATAAAAGCCTCCATTTGTGTGTACATGAAAGAGAAATAATTATTCCAGAATGGAATAGAATGGTCAGGCAAGATTAAACTTCAAACTCAGGCAGCAGAACAACTTGCACGATCCAGGAAATGCTTGAGAAAATGTTGTCATGCAGATTGCCATTGTAGGTGCACCAGAAAGTTTTCACATATGTTTCAGTGTGTCACAGAATGATTGCTGGTTCAGTCGCACTGGGCATGGAGCCTTGGAGGCACAACCAGGACTCCACATCTATGATTTACAATGAAGCTCAAGGCAGAGGGGTGCTGAATTTTGGCGTTGTGGGAATGTTCAGGGAGGCAGGAGGGGATATATTATTTAATTAAATGCTTCCTAACTTGCATTAACAAGTCCCTTTACTTAACAGAGTGCATCCCCCTTTTTAAACACACAGCAATTAGCTGGTTGCAAGCTTGTTTAAGTTTCTCAGTATAGGAATCCTGGTAATCCCCTTCTCTCCCCCCCTTTAAAAGAATAGACATGACACTCGTTGTTGTTTAGTCATGTCCGACTGTTTGTGAGCCCATGGACCAGAGCATGCCAGGCACTCCTGTCTTCCACTGCCTCCCACAGTTTGGTCAGACTCATGTTGGTAGCTTCGAGAACACTGTCCAACCATCTTGTCCTCTGTCATCCCCTTCTCCTTGTGCCCTCAATCTTTCCCAACATCAGGGTCTTTTCCAGGGAGTCTTCTCTTCTCATGAGGTGGCCAAAGTATTGGAGCCTCAGCTTCAGGATCTGTCCTTCCAGTGAGCACTCAGGGCTGATTTCCTTCAGAATGGATAGGTTTGATCTTCTTGCAGTCCATGGGACTCTCAAGAGTCTTCTCCAGCACCATAATTCAAAAGCATCAATTCTTCAGCGATCAGCCTTCTTTATGGGCCACAATCTTGCGTAAAAAGTATAAAAGAAATTTACTCACACATTCAGTTCACAGATGGATCCCTGAAGGCAGACTTAGGTTACAAGTACAAGAATGTGGAATCTATCCCATATGGAGATAGACCCTCTGTCTTCTCTTGGCTAAAAGCCAACAGAGCATTTCTAGCCAAAAAGCTGTTGCTTCTCCGATGAATGGAGTAAAAAAGACAGAGGGGGCTGTGTGCCTAGTGCTTTTGTTAACTGCACAGGTAAGGTCACGCCCACATCTAGTCACATGCAGAGGAAGTTTGTCCCAGTGCAGGAGGAAACAGGAAGTTTTCTACTGACTAGATCAAACATCCCCTTTCATGTCCACTCTAGGAATGTTGTACTTGACTGCCATCTGTGTTTCACATCCCACAGAGCTCCAGCACTGAAACTGAGTCCCCGAGATCCAAGAGATGGTTGCAGGAAGGACTTCTGACTAGGGGTGAGAAGCAAATAAATCTGATGATAAATATCGCGTTAAAGCTTCAGATCCATTAATACTGCAAAGCAATTCAAACAAGCCCTGTCTTTTATCACAGGAATTGGTTACACATTGCAAGTTCAGATCCCAGAGCTTTCATTACTGCCCAGTTTATTAGGATTGCTTGCTGGTGCTCACCTGACTTCCTGGCAGTTGAATTGCTGCTGCTGCTGCTTACTGGGATGGAGAAGGGGCAGGCAGCAGGGAGGTTCGCTGGTGCGAATGCATTGGTGAAGTAAATATGGTGTTCTTGCCAGTGCCTTTGCACTGTGCCGACCTCTTCACTCCTTTCCCACTTCCCTTCCCATTTAGCAGTAGCAATTCAGTGGTAAGGTGAGCACTACGGCCCCACTGCTGGTACTACCTATATTCACTCAGGCTTTTCCCAGATCTTTTCATCTTCCATCCCAGATCTCTATCTGTCTGATGGGCAGTGCTGAGCTCAATGGATCTATAGTCAGCATAAGACAGCTTCTTATATTCTTAAAAAAATAAATAAATGCAAATGTAAATATGGTAGATCGTGTTCTCTCCCCCGTGACGTTTTGTTAGCTCCCCCTCAAACACACACACACACAAACATCCACCCTAACTAGAAATAAAATGAATAGCAACATTTTGCTTTAGCTATATTGTATGCATCCGTGCTCCTTAATTTGCAGCGATACTGTGGACCTCCTGGGGCGAACTGTGACTGGATAATCTGATTGATCGGCTTTGTTTGTTTGTGCAAAAGAGACTGAAGTGTTAATAACAGCTCCTCAAGTGCAGGCCCAAAGGCACCGCACGATGCGGATGCAATTCTGGAATGTTCTGACATTTGAATATATAGTTAAACCTAAAAAAAAAAAAAAGCTAATCAGCTGGAGACCACGTGATTCCTGTGAACAGCGCTGTGCTCAAATCTGTCCTCTGATTTCTTCCACCGCAAAAGAAGCTTGCAGTGACACCACAGCCCAGAAGAACACTTGGGAGACAGAGTCATAGTTCAGATGTACAGCTCGTATCCAACAGAAGTGATGTGTTGAGTACTGTGGGCTCAGTTTTATGGAACTCCCTTCCATTTGAGGTCAGGCAGGTCCCTTCCCTACTGAACTTCCGGTGCCTACTTTGTATTTGTATTATTATCATTATCGTTATCATTCCAGCAGGCATTTTGATTGGTATTTGCGTTTATAATGTTAACTGATTTTTAATTTTTGTATGGTATCTTTGTAAGCTGCTTAGAGACTATTTCAGCTGAGCAGCGTATAAATCGTTCACATAAAATAGAATAAATGTGCATGGGCACCTGAAAAGCAAATGACCTAAAGTGTAAAGTTGGTCTGCCTAGGGGCTAGGAGAGGGAAATCAGAACCAGATTTAGGGAGGTGTGGGTGGTTCCCCTGCACAGGGTGCTGAGCCAATGGGATGCAAAACTGAGAAGACCCGTAATTGAGAAGATCCATTTGGTGGTGCCAAATTTAGGACTCGCACAGCGTGCCGTATTAATGAAGTCCGCTCCTGAGGGAATGGGCAGTCCTGAATAGATTAAGCCCTGCTGTTGTCTTTGCCTCCCCCCTCCCTCTCTTATTGAGAATCTCTCTCTCTCTCTCTCTCTCTCTCTCTCTCTCTCAGCTTTTCTTCAGGGGGAACTCACAGGAACTGAGTTCCAACACGTCTCAGGTGGGTGCCATTTTAAAAGAGCAAAGGAGATGTTCATGGTGAGTTCTGGCACCCCTTTTCCCACACACATACATACGTACACAAGCACTACAGGAGAATTTTTCAGCATAGTCCTATGAATGAAAGCTTTATTTATTATTTATACAATCAAAGGGAAAGAAAGAAAGAAAGAAAGAAAGAAAGAAAGAAAGAAAGAAAGAAAGAAAGAAAGAAAGAATATAGTGTTTGAAAAGAAATATATCCTTTTGTACTGTTGCCTCAGTATTTTTAAACCTCTCCCCCTCCACCCTCAAGAACTTGCTCTCACTTCTTCTAAGTGAACACCAATAATCCCTTGATCTCCAGCTTGGAAAAGAAACCACAGCCATTTGTAAGCTCAAATGAGCAGATGACATGGGTTGTGGCCCACAAACCAAACTAATATGTGTAAACCTCAGCAGGCTTAATCTCTTTGACTTTGATGAGGAGTAAGTTATTTAAGTGCAATTACATGGCTTGAGCTTAAGGTTGCCATTTCCCCTCTTCTCTTCCTGCTTCTCTGCCTTTAAACACGAAGAAATTAGGCAGGCAAAGCGTCCCCATTCCTTTGTCTCCCCGCTAGGAAATGCATCACTTGCGAAATTTCTTTGGGTTAAGCCGCCATTGAAAACAGGGGGGAGAACTAGGGGGATGTATCCAACATAGCGCTAAGCCTCTCGTTCCATCAGTGCAAGGATTTCTGCTTATGAAACACAGCGTTCTCCATCTCTCCTCCTCCCAGTGTGCCCCCTGGGGAGAGCATGGGGTGCATTCCGTGGGGGGAGAGGCAGAGGAATCCTGTTGCATGAGCAGAAATCATTGTGCTGATGGGATGCAGTAGCTGAATACTGCCCAGCGGTGGCAAATGTGTTTTATAGAGTGTTAAATTCTCCCTTTTATTTTTTAAAATGTGTTCTTTTCAGCTGCAAAGCTAGTGTCCCTTAGTCAAGCCGTAACCAAGGCTTTCCAGATGTTGCTGGACTACAATTCCCATCATGCCTTGCTATTGGTAATGGTGGCTTGGGTTGATGGAAGTTGTAGTCTAACAGAATGCATAGGGTGCCATGTTGGAGGCATCTGTCCTAGAGAGCCCGTTTGGCAAAGAAAATCTCTCTCTCTCTATATATATATATATCAATTTTTATAAAGCAAAAACTACAACACAATCAAACATAAACACAACAATACATACAAACCTATAATAAAAACATACCTACAATAGAAACAAACCTAAAACAACAACCACAAAACAAAACAAAAATTCTCATTAATTATAACTAATAACTGTCCTTAACATTGTATATTGACTTCCTCCTATCTCCTCTTCCTGCGTTCTTTGTCTATCATCTTCAGTAACTTCTAAACATCTTACATAACCTTATTTACTATAAAACTTATTGGCAAAGAAAATCTCATGGGGTGAGGCTGCCTTAAGAGTTTGCAATCGATAATAGTTGTGGAAACCAGGATTAGACCCGGCACTCTTCTTCTTTTCCCAAACTCAGCACTGGCTGGTTATTAGTGTTTTCCTTGTAGAGTTAAATCAAACCATTCACTAGGAAGTCACAAGAACATGAGAAGATTCTGCTAGATCAGGCCAAAGTCCTAACAAGTCCAGCACTTTGTTCTTTAAAATTTCTGCACCACTTGATTGTAAAAACAAGAAACACACCCTCAAAGGGGTTTACAGAAAAGATAAAACAGTAAGAAGAATTAGCAATAATTTAAAACTTTCACAAAATTGAAAACAGCAACAAACTAACAACAGATGCGCATCAACTTTCTAAATGCAAAGTAGCTTTACTTTTCACCAACTGTAGATCACTGTAGTGGCATTCCAGGGATAGCTTACTACTTGACACTGCTGAGGGCATAATTAATTAATGAATTAATTAACTAACTAATAAACTGATTAATTTCTGTCCTGCCCTTCCAAAGCAGCCCAGGACGGCAATATAAATTGCCCCCCTAAGAGCACAGTGAAGGCAGTGCTGCAGTTCTCTGTTGGGCTTAACAATAGGTCTTGCTTTGTGATGTACTTTGAGCGACTCGTACGTCTTGGTCCGACAGTTATGGATGTTGTTTGGTTTTGAGTAAAGCTGATGGCTCTCCTGGTTTAAAGAGATTAGGGCTTAAAAAAAGAAACATACTGGGGAATAATGCTATGTGCTATGGTGTTTTTTTTCTCTCGTTGGTTTTTTAAAATTATAATAATTTCAGTGTAGGTTTTTGACCCTTTGGGGTTTTATGGTGGACTGAGCATGTATCCTTTTGGTGTTCTGCCCAGATGAAGAGCGAATTGTCCTCGCTAGACATATGGAATGCAAACATGAGTCTTTTTTTAACTCCCGCATCTGTGCTGGCTGTCCATGTGGAAGTTAAAAATCCTCTGGCCCTCTGCGATAACCTCGGTCTCCTGGCTAACATTCCCTCGCCTAATAAAAACAAGATTTCAAGGTCTAAAGCTCTGTGTTAACTGTTGCATGGTGCTTTTTTATTCGTTTGCTTTCACTCCTGCCCTTCCAATGTCTTTGCTGTAGAAGATATCTGAAGGGCTTAACCAAATGTTTTCCTGTGAACATTCGACAAGGACAGGAGGGGTGTCCTAGAAGGGCCAAATATCCCCCATCAGCCACAATCCTGTAATACCTTCCTTGCCCCCCATTGTTGACTGAAGATTTTGGTTGCATACAAGTGCAAAAGCAACCTAAAATGTTTCCTGATAATCAGTGCTATTTTTCAAGGGGTGGAAAGGTGCCAGAATTCACCATGATCTGCTCCCTCATTCTCTTAGAATGAGAGGTGCCGGAACTGAGTTCTGGAGAGTTTTCACGGGGGGGGGGGAGAGCCCTGCTGATAATATGTATCCAACTTAGTCCACCCCACTAAAAAATGAATAGCCATGGACAGCCTTCTCCTACATGAACTTGTTCAATCCTCTTTTTAAAGTCATCCTAGTTAGGAAAGTAAAAAGAGCCTGCTGGATCAGGCCAGTGGCCCATCTAATTCAGCATCCTGTTCTCACAGTGGCCAACCATATTCCTGTGGGAAACCAGCAAGCAGGACCCGAGAACAAGAATGCTCTCCCCTCCTGAGGCTTCCGGCAACTGGCATTCAGAAACATTGCTGCCTCCATCTGCGGCGACAGAGCATAGACATTGTGGGTAGTTGCCATCAGTATCCTCCTCCTTCATGGATTTGTCCAGTCGTCTTTTAACCCCACCACTGCCTCCTATGGGCTCCAGTTCCACAGTTTAACTAGGTACTGCTTTTCATCCAATTGGGAGACGTGGAGGTATTTTTCGAAGGTGGAAGAGAACCTCCGTATCCAAGGAAGAGATGCCAGGACTTTTTTCCCTGCAAGCCACGGTGCTGCCAGAGCTATCTCAAGTGAAGAGGGGCCAGGCCATTAACATTTGACCTTCGTTACTGTAAATATTGCCTCATTGCTTCCAGTCTTTCTCCATTCAGAACATGGGCTTGGCTGCAAATGCTGCAGCATGATAAATGCTCAGGTTGTAATGGCGCCCGTTCCATGAGCCCATAAAAGAGGCAGTTTAGTGGCTATGTTGTTTCTGTGGTGATGGCTGTTTTAATTCACTTAGCACTAAGTAGTTACCAGAGGCACATTGAGGCATGGCTTGGTTGTTTTTATTTGCCCTTAAACTTCTTCTTTTTGATTCCCTTTGGAAACCCACATGCATTTATCTCACTTTATATATACTGTATAATTAGATGCGATTTCAGTAATCATAGCCAAGTATGTAAGCATGCATAGTTTAGCTCTGCGGTAGCTGCATTGACTGACTGTGGTTCTCTAGGGTTTCACACAGGGGACTCTCCCAGCTTTGTCTGTGACAGAGCATGTAATAGCACAGCATTCAGAAGGACCCAAGTTCAATCTCTGCTATAAGCCTTAGAGTCTGGATAGCTCAGTTGGATAGAGTGTGGTGCTGATAATGCTGAGGTTGCAGGTTCAATCCCCATATGGGACAGCTGCATATTCCTAAGGGGTTGGAATAGAAGATCTTCATGGTCCCTTCCAACACTATGATTCTTTCCTACAATATTTCCAGGTACAGTTGAGAAAGAACCCCATCTGAAAACCCGAAAAGCCCCTATGCCTATTGGTCTGTTTAAAGGCTTCCATGCACATTGTTCCCCTTCGCATGCCACGAGGGCAATGCGCCACTGAGGTTATCATTTGTATGACAGCTCAAACTGTTACTAGAGCTGGTGGTGGCTTATCTTTGGCTAGGGGTGGGGGAGAAATTTGAAGGCAAACCTATCAGATTTGCCCTTCCTAGAACAATGTAAAAACCGAAGCACAGCCGTCCTCCCAAATTCGCACGTCTCTGAATTTTGCAATGCCGTTCTCCAAACAAGTAATGTGTGCGCAGATGCATGTATACTAGGCTACATTGTGCATTAAAAAAGGAATGTATTGGTGTGTAGGTGGGAATATGCAAAAATAAATTGTACTAGGAAAATTTCTTGGCAAAACTGTGCATGTTAGAGAAAGTTGCATATAAAAATGTGTGTATGCCCTTGGCGGTGGTGGATGGTCGGTACGGCAAAGTACAGTCCAAGGAGAGACTTTGTCTGTGTGGGCAACCTTGCGTAGAGGAACTGTACCACTATTTATTGCATTGCCCGCTATATATAGAACCCAGAGACCAATTTATAAAACACCTGTTTATAAATGGAACACACTCAAACAGGGCGGAAAGGGTGAAAAGGCTGCTGAGTGATACTGATGACTTATAAAGTAACTTATAAAGTAGCACTATATGCATTGGCAGCTAAGAAGATCAGGAGAAAAGAACTAAATAAAATAGTGGTCAATTGCAAAGGTGACTCAGACATTTAAGCTGGCACATTCTATCTGAGAACCCCCTGCTATTCTATCGAATGCAACAAATAATTTCCAGGAGACGCGATCGTGGTTTATTGTATTTGCAGCGCCTGATGTTTTTGTGGGTTTTATGGTTATTGTTCCTTTTCTTTTCGTTCCCTTTGTGAATGATGCCATGGCCTTTGGCTAGTGCAATAAAGTTTATGATGATGAAATGTGTGTATTTGGATAAATCTGCAATAATTCATCCAGTTATTAAACTGTCTCCCATGGGATGTTGTGGACACGTCTTCCTTGGAGGTTTTTAAGCAGATGTTGGATGGCCATCTGTCACAGATGCTTTAGCTTGGATTCCTGCATTGCAGGGGGTTGGACTAGATGACCCTTGGGGTCCCTTCCAACCACAATTCTAAGATTCTGTGGTTCTATATGCAAAGCATTTTCTTGCTATCTCTCCCCCCCCCCAATTAACTGCAAAATGATGTGAAAATGTGCAGAGCTGAACTTCAGAATGGAAAAAAGCAAGAAAATGTGAGAAACTGAAATTGGCAGACTTGTCCCATAGTTAGGAATGATGGATGATCACAGTCATGTCACTCATGTTAAGTGGGGGAGGTGGGGGTGTCCAACAACTGGTCATGAGCACACCTGGGCACATATCTTGCAATATCTTTGTAATATATATAAGCAGGCTGCTATTAAAATGGCATTCATTAGCATTATTTATTACGCCAACAATAAATCTACTTGACATTGTAATTATCCAAAAAAAAACCACACGAGCAATAAATACACAATTGCATTCTTCTTAATATCTCAAATTGGTAATTAAGTTCATGCAACATGGATTTAATTGATATTTTAAATGTTAGCGGTGGTAAATTGCAATTCACAATAAAATCATTGGCTGGGAGCTTGAGTGGTAAGTGGCAATGTGGCAAGTGGAAGTTGATGGGAATGAATGGGTAGAAGGGGGAAATGGGGAACGTTTTCAGAGTTGTGAACTAAATCTGCAAAATTCAGATGATCCCATATTCGAAGTCTTGGTCATATTTCCCCCAGAAGCCCTCTCAGAATTATGCTAGATTTGGGCAGAGTGAGAGAAAGGTCACTGTGGAGTCACTGTGCTCTGCAGGAGAGAGACCTCTGTAGATAACATTTAATCAGGAAGTCCATTCCAACAACACAGAAATCCCATTGTGTATCAGAAAAGTGCCTGTTGTCTTTTCATCACAATCTGAAAATCTTCCTTTTTCAACAAGCCATCAACAAGCCATCTTTATCCCAATGTACCTGCATTGGATTTGAAATTATTTTGAATTGTTTGAATAGATTTTTTAAAAAATTGTACGTATGGAATAGTTTTTAACCTATTTTTTAAAAATGTTTTTAGTATGGAATTCTTTTTAACCGCTTTTATCATTGATGCTTTTGGTTGTGAAATTGCTCTCAGAGATTGGCAGCGCTTCGTAAATCGAACAAGTCCTATCTAGACAAATACATTGATGTGAGGGCTACCAATGACTATTAGCCATTGAGGGCTGCAAATTGCCACAGCGGTTGGAGGCAGCAATGCTTCTGAACATCAGTTGCTGGAAACCACAGGAGAGGATAACAGGATGGTGGACCAGATGGGACATTGGCCTGATCCGGCAGGCCTTTCTTATGTTCGTACAAATCAAATATATAAGTTTGTGAGTCCTGACTGTTTTTCAGCAGACACTGTTGCACCACTGAGCTCCCCAGCGTCACTTAACATTGTCCCCAAAGGTGGACAAAGTTGCGGCAACAAGCTTGGACCTCTTACTTCACTGTGGTTGATGCTAAAATATCTTGACAAGCCTGTCAGAGCCGGAGCATGGCCGTAAACTTTCCCTTCTGTGATTTCACCTTTTTATTATGTTTGAGAGCTTTGTTCCACTCTCGTAGCCTGTGGCAATGTGCTGGGAAGATGAGACTTTAGCAAAATATCGAACACTCAAAAAGATGTGTCAGAAATTGCACTGAAAGATTCCTCCCCCCGTCTTGATTTGTGAGAGTAAAATGAAATGAAATGCGTTCATAGAGACTACAGGAGACAGTGGTATTTTATGTGCTATTCGGAATAGAACATGGGAAATAAGGGAAAGGCAGTCAGAAAAATAAATGCAGCTTGTGAGTAAAAAAACTTCAAGGTTCTGAAAAAAAGTTATGAGCTCATTTGTATGTAACTGTACAATAAATATTACTCTAAATACTAGCTTTGTGGTGAAACGTAAGAGTGTAAGAACTGCCATACCAGCCCAATGTTGTTTAACTACAACTCTGGAACGTGTCCAGAAGAGGGCAACCAAAATGGTCAAAGGCCTGGAAATGATGCCTTATGAGGAACGGCTTAGGGAGCTGGGTATGTTTAGCCTGGAGAAGAGAAGGTTAAGGGGTGATATGATAACCATGTTCAAATATATAAAAGGATGTCAAATAGATGAGGGTGAAAGGTGCCAAGGAGTGTGGTGGAGTCTCCTTCTTTGGAGGTCTTTAAGCGGAGGCTTGACAGCCATCTGTCAGGAATGCTTTGATGGTGTTTCCTGCTTGGCAGGGGGTTGGACTGGATGGCCCTTGTGGTCTCTTCCAACTCTATGATTCTATGATTCCTATTATCCCTGACCATTGAACATATGGGCTGGGTCTGATGGGAATTTTAGTCCAACGATATCTGAAATTCTACTCCGCAGCATTTCTGGTTGTCTCAACTTAGAGGCAGTGCAGCAGTGAAACTGGCGGAGGAAGATGAATATGGAGGTTCTTCTGTAGGGATGGATAAATATTTCTCTGGTTCTCGTTTTTCCATTTCCCATCTTGTTTCTGAAAGCGCAAATTTCCCTCTAAACGTGTGTATGTGTGTGAAATGTTTTATGCTGCCCTGCATATTAACAAAATGAGGCTCATTTTTATTTTTTAAAAAAATCATAGTAAATGTGATATAAAACACAGCAGGGCAGCAAAAACTGAGGAGAGAGATCAAAACTTGCGGAACCACTAGAAATCTCCCTCTTCTGTTTCATGTCACCTGCTCTTCCTCTCTATGGAGTGCAGGCCTTGCTAGTCACCTGTTCAAAGTCGTGAGTACGAATTCTGGGGGGAGACCCTACCTGGCCCAGGATACTTTTCTTACTCCACACTGTTGGTCATATTCTATTTGAAGTGACAGTTTGGTCTGATTTAATCTGACCTCTAACCTGGACAGGAAAGAGGAATTAAATATATTTTGGTTCAACCTACACTGCACTGGCTTTGTGGGTCAATGGGGAAGCCCAGAGAGCTGGGCATGTGTGCCAGTGTGAACAATGAATTGGTGGGTCCATGATGCTCTTGTCTGGTTTACAGACCAATGCCCTGTTTCAAGGAAAAAGAACTCATTCCAACCCTTGTTGTGAGGACACAGGTGGCACCCAATAATATGCCCAGGAGTAGGGAGGGAGATGATCCTTCCCTCATTAGGGAACTTTCCTGCATTGACTATGCTGATTTGGTCAATTGGTTTGTTCTGGTTATTTGGTTTCTGCAGAGCCACTTTATTTTTATTTTTATATTTTAATAAATATGACCTCTCTGCATTTTAATACTGTGTTTTGAGTCTTGTTCAAAGGTGTGGTGGCAAGGAAATATTGCTTTCTACCGCATAAAGGTGATTTTCCAGTAAAAGATAAAATGCTGCGTTTGTTGTTACTGAAGCGAAAGTCCACGGAAATGGCTTTTCTGGGAAATCCAGCTCTTTGGAAAAAGTCAGGAAAGCCTGTGACTATGGAGAAAAATTACAACTGCACAATATCACCTTCTGTTATGCCGGCTGCTATATATTCATGAGAACATCTGTTGACATAAACAAGGAGGGAACGTAGCTTCACAATGCTGTCTACAAATACACCACAGTGTTGGCTTACAGAATGGTGAAGTTGTGAAGTTCCCCTTTGGGCAACATGCTGGGAGGATGCTTTTCTTTGTCCCCACATCTGGCCAGAACATCAGTCAAAATGCCACTGGGGAGAATGGCGAGACTTGTGGCTGCCCAGTTATTCCAATTTCTTCCTTTTTTAGGGATTCTACCATTCAAATGGTTGTTCCCAACATGAAAACCACGGGAGGTATCCAATGCACTCATTCCATGAATGCAAGGATTTCTGCTTGCTCAATAGATCTCTCCCTCCCCCTTCTCCTTTCCATGCGCCCTCCCCAAATCTTTTCTGGAATGTTTGGGGATCTCCAAGAACAGTTGGGGGGCACATATGAGAGGAGGAGGCAAAGGGGAAGTTCTGTTGTGTATCCAAAAGTCTCTGAGATACCAGAACAAGTGAGTTCAACGCAGTTCTTCTTTGCTGTGGATAAATGTATTACACTGCAGGCTATACATGTCTATGCAGAAGCAATTCCCATTTTATTCAATGCAGCCTACTCCCAAGTAAGTGTGTAAAAGATTGCAATCTTACTTTTTATTTTTTATTACTAGATTGGGGATGAAGGAAGCAATCAACAAATGCATGTGCAGGTGGTTCTGCACAGTGAATAATAGAATTGGAGAGTTGGAATGATGCAGGAATCCTGCCCACAGTCATCCCTAGATGGGCTCGAACCATCAATCTTCTGGTTAGCAGCCACACACATTAACCCATTGTGCCAAGTTGTTATTAGAGCATGGCTAAGCAGGTTGGTGCCCTCCAAGGGTTTTGATTGTTGACCATTTTCCATGCTGACTTAGTCCAATGGAAGTTGGAGTCTAAAACACTAGAAGGGGAAACCCAGTGGCTGTTCTTGAGTTTGATCAAAATTTCTTTCCAGTAGCACCTTAGAGACCAACTGAGTTTGTTCTTGGTATGAGCTTTCGTGTGCATGCACACTTCTTCAGATACACGAAAGCTCATACCAAGAACAAACTCAGTTGGTCTCTAAGGTGCTACTGGAAAGAATTTTGATTTTGTTTTGACTATGGCAGACCAACACGGCTACCCACCTGTAACTTGAGTTTGATGATGATGATGATGATGATGGTAATTAGTGCAAATGTCTAAAAATATACACATGTTTATATTCAAAGTTGCTTAATATACACATTTTGGCAAAACAATTACCCCCCTAATTCATTGTTGCATATAATTTACACTGACATCTGCACTTCTATGCACACTTTGCCCTAGTGCACACACTTCTTTGTACATATTAATTGGCCAGATAACTGCATTGCAAAATTCAGAGAAGTGCAAATTTCAAAGGATGACTGTGTATGGTTTCAAAAAGTGCAAATTGTGTAGGTTTACAATTTAGTGTGACCTGAATTGAATTTCTCCACCATCCCTAATCCCAACATATTTCTACAGTTAAATAACAATCATTGCCATCCAGTAATATGCTTTTGAACAAACACTGTATGTATGCCATTTTAAACACACTCTAAAGGAAGCAGAAGTCGGGCGTGTTATTTTCTTTAGCAAAATATGAGTGGTGGGGAAAGTGAAGGCTTATTGAACTCTGAGTCCAAACTAGCCTTCAGCATTGCTAACAGTCCCCAAGATTTGTTGACTAATCGTAGTGGCGTATAATACATTTTAAAGCAATAGGTATTTTCATCTACAGTGACACATGTCCATTTCACTGATGATGTTGAAGTACTCTTATCACCTCTTCCTCCAACCATATCTAATTAAAATAGTGTGTGGCGTGTTTTGTGTTGGGCACAATTAAAGAGAACAGCACTCGCTTTATAACAAACAGGATCTATGTTGTTATCTGCTAAGAAACCAGCTGCTTTGTAGCAGACAATGAAATGGTGGCAAGACCTAGAAACTTTGGGGCATAAACTGCATTATACAGAGGCTACATTCACACCATTCATCAGGGCCGGCCCACCCATGAAGCAAGATGAGGCAACTGACTCATATGGCAGGATCCACCCAGGGCAGCAGATCCCTCTGTCGATCTTTCTTCCCCACCTTGCTCCTGGTGTAGATCTTCGCTCACCCTTCCCCCCCTGGTGGTTGAGGAGGGGCGCCATTTTGGAGTCTGCCGCAGGTGCCAAAATGTCTTGGGCTTTTCCAACTCTACGGTTCTATGATTCTAAGTGTGTTTAGGGTGGTTGCCTTAGATAGATTCTGTAGCCACTCAACGACTAACGCAAAGTAGTTGCAGTTCACCATCTTTCTGACGCGACATCAAGAATAGCAGTAGCAAAGTAATTAATGTCATTCATGTGCTGAGAGCTGAGGTGCAGATGAAGTAGATCTGAGTCACTGGTAATATGTGACAGAAGCTCGGCAACTTTCTAAAACGCAACAGCCTGAAAAAAGAAATGGCATCTGCAGCAGATAGACACCCAGTTGACACAAAAATCTAAATGAAAGCCATTTTTCAAAATCTGTTTCTCGTTTGCAGGCTGCATTTTATTTTATTTTATTATTATTTTTTACTGTAGCACCACATTCTTGGGGGAAACTCAAAAGGTCACAAAAGCCTCGCTTATGCTTGATTCTTCATATCATCAAAATATTTAAATATGCAAAAGAGGATCTTCAACTGCAGGAGAATCATCTCCAGCAGAAGGATATGGTTGGCAACGAATTAAAAACCCTGACAAGTGGATGACTCAAAGGGGAACAGAATGTTCCCTCTTGTTGTCTTTACTTTCTTGCAGTCTGTGCTAAGGACTAATTTGCAAACTTCACAAGGATGAGACGATACTCCTCTCCATGACAATTTTAAGGCAGGCAGGACGCCTTAATTTATAAATGAGACTGAAAATAAATCCGGAGATGGAAGAGAGATTTGTTTTCTCCAAATCCAGGAGCCATAATAAGCAACAGCCCGTGGGTTTTGTTTATATTATCAAAATTCACCTTGATTTGGGGATGAAATAACAGAAGATTTGTTGAATACTGAGTGGTGATTTTTTTATTATGGAAAAATGTTGTTAGGTGCATGTGAAACTTAGATCCACATTCAAATGTCTATCTTATATTTTCTATCTTATTTATTAACATTTGGATGTATGTACTCATTACAACATGATCAGTTGGTTAGAGCATGGTGCTGGTAATGAAAGGGTTGGTCCCCATAACAGGCCGCTGCATATTCATGCAGAGGGTTGGACTATATGATCCTCAGGGTCCCTTCCAACTCTACAATCCTACACTTCTATGATTCTACAATTCTCTTATTTTCCGGGAGTGCCGCCTGTTGATCAGACAACACACCGTATTCTGTGCTGGTGGAACAGAAGGTTTGGATGACCGTTGCATCAAAGACAGAAAATTCCAGCATAATGGCTAGCCTGGTGGCATACTGCCAGCACAAGGGATAGAGCTCAGAAAGGAAGTAACGCTTGCAAAGTTTGCTGGACTCGGGCTTAGATGCAAGCTCCGGAGATAATGATGTTCATTTCAAAGGACAGGCAAGCATCAGAAGAATGCAAATTCTTCATGAAATCAGGTTAAAATCTGACCTGGAGAAGACCCTGCTGGCTTATTCCTCCTTTGAAGTGATGCAGCATGGGAAAGTGGCCCCAATACAGGGACCTACTTTCCCCAGGGTCAACGTTCCAAGATAACCACTTATCTGGTTCATTACTTTGCTAGGATAGGACAATGAAGAGGATCTCCCAAGAAAACTGGGGGTAGGGACAAAATAACGTCCCTTACTCCCCCCCCCCCGTTCCAATGGTCTGTCTACTAGGGCATAAGAAATGGATCAGACCAAGTTCACACGAAGTCCAGCATCCTGTTCTCACAGTGGCCAATCACTGTGGAAAGCCAACACGGAAAGCCAACAAAACAGAAGAACTGCACTTTCTGACTTTTGCTGACAATTAACAGGTATTCAAGGGCATCCTGCCTCTGATAGGGGATGTAGCACACAGCTAACATGGCTAGTAACTATTGAGAGCCTTATACTCCATGCCTTGGTCTAAAACACCTTTAAAGGCTACTCCCTAGCAAAGCCACAGAACTCAAGAGAAGGCCAAGAAGTGGAGGCCCTAGGTAAAAAGATAAAAGGTAAAGGACCCCTGGACTGTTAAGTCCATTCAAAGGTGACTATGGGGTTGCGGCACTCGTCTCGCTTTCAGGCCGAGGGAGTCAGCGTTTGTCCACAGACAAGGGGTCATGTGGCCAGCATGACTAAACCGCTTCTGGTGAAATGGAACACCTTGGCGGAAACCAGAGCGCACAGGAAAAACTGTTTACCTTCCCGCCGCAGTGGTACCTATTTATCTACTTGCACTGGCATGCTTTCTTTTTTGTTTTTTTTTTTTTTTATAAGAATTTATTGGCATTTTCATAACAAAGCATAAACCCACACCCACACCTACATATATAAAACAAATACAAAACGTAGCCACAATTCTTCTTCTTGTTTACACGCATAAAAGAAAATTCTAGTTCCGAATCTTGGCGGTTGACTTCCCCTGCCTTCTCTCCTTCGGTTTTAAATCCAAATTCTACTTTAATAACATCCTCTCTCTAAAAATTAAATTCATTTAAAAAAGATTCCAGTCTAAACAATCATCTTAATCCATAATAGTTGGTAACAAATCTTTAAATCTTAACAAATTATTCTTATATCAAATCTATATAAACTTCTTCTATCCCTTATACTGCTGCTAATAACATAAAATTCAAAATATCCCTTTTCTTATTGAAAAATAAAATAAAACATAATGTCTTAACCCTCCGGTTTCAGATTACCATAACAGACCATTTAAATTGTGCACTTAATACACTTCACCCTATTCCCCCTCTGTCCATTGTCCTTTTCCATCTTTCACCGGAACCACTCCTCCAATTGTCCTCTTTTCTTGTACATCCACAGATCCAGACACAGTCCCCAACAGTCCTTGCATCGAACATCAGGGTACACTGTTCATCTTCTTTCAGCTTCTCCCATTCACTGCTACATTCTTCTTCTATTTGTAAATATCTTAATTCTTTGCCCTTCACTCCCGAGCTCTCACCTCGGAAGCTGGATATAACCTTCTTCACCGTCCCAAGGCTGCCGCCGAAGGTCGTTTCTTTTTCCGGGAGTCGCCAAGCCATCTCTCTCCATTCTTCAATCATCCCCTTCAGCTCTTTGCCAAGGCTCTCTTCCATGGTATCGAAAACTTGAAAGGTCTCCTCTGTGGGAAGTAGATTTTTCTTCATGTCCCCACTCAAAACCTTCAATTTCTGATTAAGCAGTTCCAGTTTCAAAATAATAATCCTTTGTTCATCAGTTAATCCAGAGTTCAAAACAAGTTCAAAAACAAAGTCCAACATGGTGAGAAGGGGGATAGGTATCAAATTTCAGTTTCTATTTCAATGTTCTCCATTTTATGCCAGTAGTTTTCCACTTCAACTCAAACTTTTCGCAACCATTTTCCCTGAAACCAGGGCGCAAAGACCAAAACTTTAAAGAGGGATATTTTCCATCCTTTTCCTCCCCAGAGGGAGATCTGAATAGTCTCACTCGTTAAAAAATCCAAACATTTTAACCATCTTAGTAGCAACAGTGTTATAAACCGTTATTTTCTTGCCGCCGAAGGGAGGGAGGCAGGCTTCCTTTCTCTAACCTCCCGGATCGTTAAGTCGTTAAGTCCACAACCTTAATCCAATCAAGTACTCACGACCACCGGGCTTCTTTCCCTTTCATCTTCTGCAGGGAGAACGTCGTCGCTCGTCACGGCCAGCGCTCGCCGCTTTTCCGCCCGGTTGGGGCATGTCCCCTAATGGCCCAGCTCCGCGATCCCCTCTCACCCCCACTCCCCCTTTACAGGGGGAGCAAGGGAAGGGGACGGAGCTTAGCGGGCCCGCCGGGGAGCCCGAGGCGCGGGACGCTCTTCCCGCGCCTCACCGGAGCCCCGCTTAGCGGTAGCGGGGCTCCAACCCCCGGGCTGGACTGGGTCGCCTCGCTGCCGAGGCGACCCACGACCGCCCGTGATGGCGACCTCGCCGGAAGTTTGGCATGCTTTCGAACTGGTAGGTTAGCAGGAGCTGGGACAGAGCAACGGGAGCTCACCCCGCCTCAGGGATTCAAACCGCCGACCTTCCGATCGGCAAACCCAAGAGGTGGAGTTGTTTAGACCACAGCACTACCCATGTCCCCACAGGGGACCCCTTTAGCCCAAACATCCACTTATTGGAAAATGAGTGAGTTTTAGAAACTCACTACCAATTTGTTCAAGATGGGAGAGGAATTTTTGACCCCCTTCACTTCTCACTGAAGGTCTGGTTGCCTAGACAACTGTCCAGTAAGTTGTAAGTTGAGACCCAAATAGCCTGGGCACTTTGGGGGGCACGCAGGGGGAGATGTTATCAATATGGAGCTACGCATCCCATGACCTGTAACCTTTCTTGAGGTATGTAGAAGGATGTTTAAAGATCTTTCAATGTTTATGACCCTTTGTGTGCTGTGTTTGAAATCCCTATATAAGCTTTCTTCTAATGTGCCTCGGGGCAGTCTTTCTAACTAGCAGTTCTGCAAAGCTGCCCTATTGCAGTAGCTCTAATAAGCTAGATCCCTACAGGATTCTTCAGCTTGCTATTCTCTTGGCCTTGTGTTTTATTTAAAAAGGGTTCCCTCACCTGGGTAACAAACCAGCAGTTTAGAAGTAAATTCTTACCACAACTTCACCACATCCCTGCTTAATTGCAGGCCAAAAGTGACTGGAGTTGAGGGAAGGCTCACACAACGGAAGATGTAGGAGATTTCATCTCCTACATGTGGGGATTCCATCTCCAAAAGAGAGTTCTTGAAACTCAAGCAAAGAGCAACAAAAATATGTTTATGCCTGTTTTCCTCCTAGCCGTCGGCTATCACTTTGGTGTTCCACTTCCCTGAATGAATTCCCTTATCAGAAACATACAGTACACACTGCATTGTTCAGCCTTTGGAGGTGAATTCTTTGAGTGTTTGTGGATGAATATCAATCAGCCGATAGCATAGAAAGGAAATCAGAATAAGAGTATGTAATCGTTTTAGATTTCCTACCAAAAGTACTGGAGAAGTCCTTGAAATATAAAAAGAAATGCACATTTCAAAGAGCTAAACCTATCTGAAACCAATGAAGTACTAGTTGATTTCTTCCTGTTGGTTTATACTGACACACCACCTTTCAGCCCTAACAGGGATCCTGAGGCAATTGATGAAGCAAAATAAATAAAATTCTAAAATTAATTCCAAAATAAAACAATAGTAAAGGAAACACGTTTCTTTTATTTTATTATACTTGCAAACTAGCTTTTCAGCAGGAATATCCCCCCCCCCAAAAAAACTGACATTAAACAAAAAAGGGGGAATGTCACAACAATATAATTTATATATTTAAAAAACCCTCACCTAGGTTAAAACTAATATTTAAAAACAAAAACAGCAGCAGTTAGACCAAAAGCCACAGTCTTACCTTTGAAAAGAAGTTAAGTTGCCATTTATCTCTTAATTTTCTTTGGAAAGAGGTGAGAATGTGGCTAACTTTTCAAAATGTGAGGTTGTGGCTAACTGAGGGGTGATACAAACACACAAACACACAAACACACACACACACACAGAGAGAGAGAGAGAGAGAGAGAGAGAGAGAGAGAGAGAGCGCACTACTACTAATTCTGGTTGTTAACAATACTTTATATAAAAATGTCTGAAAGCAATGGCTTCATTGTCATGGCCTGGCATGGGAAACTTAAAGGAGGAATTAATAAATATCACCCACCCACCCCCAATAAAACCCAGGACCAGACTAAGTCAATATTAACCAACAAAAGTAGTCAAATAAGTTGCTATACTGTATTTCTTTTAAAAAAAACAGCTGGAGGATTCCTTTGTTTTGTAATACAGCTGCACCTATTCAAACTGGATGAGTTCAAATTTGAAATCAGCAAGGTAATCGCAAATGTTTGTACTACCACTTGTCCCAAATCTTTATGGATTACAGTCGTACCTCGGAAGTTGAACAGAATCCGTTTTGGAAGTCCGTTTGACTTCCAAAATGTTCAACTTCCAAAGTCCGGCTTCTGAATTGCTGCAGGAAGCTCCTGAAGCCAATCAGAAGCTATGGGAGCCCTGTCGGACTTTCGGTTTCCAAAAGAACGTTCAAAAACCGAAACAAGCCCTCCCGGTTTTCGATCATCCGGGAGCCGGAACATTCGACTCCCAAGGCATTCGGGAGCCGAAGTATGACTGTATAACAGGGATGGGAAACCTGTGGCCCTCCCAAAGTACATGGGAAACAGCAGAAAATGCCTGCTTTGGGGGGTCACTGCCCTATGTTATTCTGCAGGGTGTGGTGCCATGAGTAGAATTTTCCAAGGTGATCTACGTGATCTTGCGTGGACATGTGTCCATTCAGGTAACCTGCACACTCCGGGGTTGAAACAAGTTTAGAGATTCCTCCAAGGGGAAAACTCTGAGAATCCAAATCCCAACCCCATTTTCTTGGAAGAATGCCCCATTGAATTCAGTGGAACTTACATCCGAGTAGATGTGGTTACTGCTATCAGATCTGTTAACTTTTTGTACTGTGCTTTCCTGGTTACATGGTTGCTCCACGGGATGTAGTAACTAAAATGAGCAATAATGCACCTATTAACAGTGTACTGAGCTGGATTAATTTGCAATGTAAGCTCCAGCCAAGGAGTATAAAAGAGAGAGAGAGAGAGAGAAATGGGGATTTGGAGCAAATGATTGCGTTTAAGAACAATGGTGCAGAGAAGAGAGCAGAAAGGCTATTTAGGATTGCATAGTTGGGGCCAGGGAGAAGTCCAGATGGGCTTTCAGCCAATGAAGGAATGAAATGACAATGGCAGATGATGTTTGACATCAGTCAATGCAAAAGTAGCACATATTACAAAAATAGACCGTACTCTCCATGTAGCGTACGCAGATGCGGTCACAACATGGAGGGTTCTCTAAGGAAATAGACACAGGAACAACTGCGAAAACATCTACCCTGTGAGTGGCAGCAGTTTTGAAAAAGGATATATGCTTGAACGCATTGTGAAACAAAGTGAAACAAGCAAGCCATATGGTTCCCCACACAAAAATCTAAGCGCTAAATTTGGTAGAATTTTAGAGCAGGAAGGGCTGTTGTGGTCATGGTCATGTTCTGAAGAAGAGCTTGGATTTGATATCCTGCTTTATCACTGCCCTAAGGAGTCTCAAAGCAGCTAACTTAGTGAGTGGGGCTGAGAGACTTCAAAGGAGTGTGACTAGCCCAAGGTCACCCAGCAGCTGCATGTGGAGGAGCGGAGACACGAACCTGGTTCACCAGATTACGAGTCTACCGCTCTTAACCACTACACCACACTGGCTCCCGAAGTAGAAATGGAGAAGAAATTCAGTTCAGTTTACATATAAAGGAGAATCTTCCTTATTCACACTTTCATGTGGCCAGCATGTCTAAGCTGCTTCTGGCGAAACCAGAGCAGCGCACGAAACGCCGTTTACCTTCCCACCAGCGTGGTACCTATTCATCTACTTGAACTTTTGGGTGTGCTTTTGAACTGCTAGGTTGGCAGGAGCTGGGACCGAGCAACAGGAGCTCACCCCGTCGCAGGGATTCGAACCGCCAACCTTCTGATAGGCAATCCCAAGAGGCTCAGTGGTTTAGACCACAGCGCCACCTGCGTCCCTAATAATCATGTACTGATGTGGAAAAATGGATAAATGAAACTGAGACTGGAAAAATGATAAACTGAAATAGACATTGACAGATTTGCCCATTCCTACACATGGGGGCAGCAGGGAGAAGATTGTCAAAAATCACTTCCCAAAGATTTATAGTATACCATGAATTACTCCAGTCACAGTAATTCTGTATCCATCCTATCTGCTGCATTCCCAACCAGTGTCTGTTTTGTTGTTTGTTTTTAAGGAAAACTCTTGGAGACCTGAACATGGGTCTCCTGCATCTCATGTAATCTGATCTGCAGAATCCGTTCCACCCACAGCTCTATAATTCTTTTCTTAACTAGAATTAACACAGCACTCTTGAAAATACTAGACAGACAGCATACATCCAGCAATGTCTGACATCTCAGTGACCCATAAATGTATTTAACAAGCGCTGGAGCTCTGGCTGCATCTCTTTGCTAAAGGCTGAGGGGAGGAAAACCTTTCACGGTTTTCGAAGGGTGTGGAGATCCATCCAATACTTAGATGTTTTATGGGAACAGTTTTATTTAAACTAAACTGTTTCTGCATTAAAAATCCATTAAAACCTGGCTGCATAAAAGCAAATACCAGGGGATTCAATTACTCAGATTGTTCACAGTCAGCTTATTCATGCCATCGGCCTTCTCTTCCCTACATGCTTCCACCTGGGAATGCCTAAGAGGGTGGGGGGGAGTGCTATCCAAAAATATGACAGAGAAACAAATGTCAGTGTTTTACTGCACCAGAAGGCATTTGAATCCAGATTAAGGCTGTGTTTAAATGCACTGTTGTTTCTCTGTTTTCTCTAAAAGGTTCGTGCCCTCGCAGACCTCAGGAATGGTCTAATCAATGGAATGAGAATCTGAAAGGGTCAGAGTGCAACACCACTGTTCTCATTGTCATGAATTTTACCCAAGATGTATTGTACTTTTCTTGCTTAGTGTGCCATATGTTGGAGTCTGCCACTATGCTCTCCAGCGTAGTGTTGGGGTGAGAGGTATCTGCTGCTTTGTGCTGGACTTCGGGCACCTTGGACACCTGAAGAAGCAGCAAGATCTATGGGAAAGTTAGTGCTGTGAGTCCCTCCATCCTTTCTTCAGGAGATTATATATGTGTATATATATATATATATATATATATATATATATATATATATATAGCCATCTATCCTAAATATCCTAAAAATCTATCCTAAAAGACGCTTGCTTCTTGGGAGGAAAGCAATGACAAACCTAGACAGCATCTTAAAAAGCAGAGACATCACCTTGCCGACAAAGGTCCGTATAGTTAAAGCTATGGTTTTCCCAGTAGTAATGTATGGAAGTGAGAGCTGGACCATAAAGAAGGCTGATCGCCGAAGAATTGATGCTTTTGAATTATGGTGCTGGAGGAGACTCTTGAGAGTCCCATGGACTGCAAAAAGATCAAACTTATCCATCCTTAAAGAAATCAGCCCTGAGTGCTCACTGGAAGGACAGATCCTGAAGTTGAGGCTCCAGTACTTTGGCCACCTCATGAGAAGAGAAGACTCCCTGGAAAAGACCCTGATGTTGGGAAAGATGGAGGGCACAAGGAGAAGGGGACGACAGAGGATGAGATGGTTGGACAGTGTTCTCGAAGCGACTGGCATGAGTTTGGCCAAACTGCGGGAGGCAGTGGAGGATAGGGGTGCCTGGCGTGCTCTGGTCCATGGGGTCACGAAGAGTCGGACACGACTGAACGACTGAACAACAACAAAAATCCTAAATATGCTGCAGTCTCCATTGACCTTCCTTCCTAGGAAACCAAACTTTGGGGAAAATGATTGGAGGCCCTGAAGTCTTTCCCTTCTCAGAGATTGGGCTGGCATCTCTCTCTCTCTCCCCCCCCCTCCCCGTTTGCCCGCCATCAATTAATGAGAAAAGAAATAGCACTCCAAAACCACTGAAGGGAAGATAAACTCTTTTGGTGAAATTCACAATGTTGGGATGAATAGTTTAGTTGAGGTGGCCACATGGTGTTTTTGAGCCTTTTTCCTTTCATGATTCAAATCATCTTCCTGGTAGTCTGCATGCTGATTCCTAAGTGATCACATTTCCTGAAAACCCCATGGCATCTTCCAGAGGGGTTTCCTGTGAGTGCTGGAAGGTGCGGAGGCTTCCCACTGTGTTTCTGACAGTGGTTCATTGTTATTCAAATAAAATGTTTTCACTTTTAAACATATCATTGTGGGTTGATTTTCTTTCTTTAAGGTAAAAAGAGAAAGATCCTTTGCAAGCAACATCTTGGAACCACAACAGTGGAGTGTCACCTTTAAAAAAAAAGCCACCTTCCAAGGCCACCTGTTCTGCTCCCATGTATGTCTAAAAAGGTAAAGGACCCCAGACAGTTAAGTCCAGATGCAGATGACTCTGGGGTTGCGGCACTCATCTCGCTTTACTAGCCGAGGGAGCTGATGTTTGTCTGCAGACAGTTTTTCCGGGTCATGTGGCCAGCATGACTAAGCCGCTTCTGGCGAAACCAGAGCAGCACACGGAAATGCCATTTACCTTCCCGCCGGAGTGGTACCTATTTATCTACTTGCACTTTTGACGTGCTTTCAAACTGCTATGTGGGCAGGAGCTGGGATCGAGCAACGGGAGCTCACCCCATTGTGGGGATTCGAACCGCTGACCTTCCGATCGGCAAGCCCAGTGGCTTACACCACAGCGCCACCCGCGTCCCTGTCTACATCCCTTCAAATAGAACATAATAATTTAATAAGAGCTCTGCTGAATCGGTTTAATCCAGCCATGTATCCCACAGTGTCCAAACAGATGCCTCTGGGAAACCTACAAGCAGGACACAAGCATAATAGCGCTTTTCCCCTTGTGATTCCTTGCAACTGGTATAAAAATATCTGAAGATTGCTATCATATTGCCTGTTAGTAATCTCTTCTCCAGATGAAACTTACCCAGCTTCGTCAAGTAATCCTCACAGGACTTGGTCTACGGGCCCTTCATTATCTTTGTCAGCCTCTCTGGACATGTGCCAGTTTGTGGATATTAGGGAGAGCCCAGTATGTTGTGAATCAACTGAGAGTCCATAGCAACTGTGAATCCCTAGCTGACGCACTGTAAGTTGGAAAAAGGGGCCTTTAATAAGCATCAAGGTGAGTTTCTGTGGTACTGCTAAGTGCAAGCATTACTGACAATAATTACACATTTTTAACTTACCCAGAAGCTTTTGGAAACAACCAGATATGTTTGCATGGACAGTTGATTAACAACATGGTCCAAACCAAGGCTTTTGTAGCCAGGAATAAGTATAATTTACAGCACTAAAACATTAATCTACCCTTGTGGAATAATGAAAGTAAGGTAAGGAAGGATTCGAGGACAGAAGGTGTTCAAAATGAAGAGGGCCCAAAATAGCATAGATGTATTTCTACAGGGCTACAATTTGTGCCATTCTTGGCAGAGTCAAAGGGCAAAGAAAGTGCAGCCCATTCTCCATTTCCATGGATTGACCACAATCTTTGGGCTTATATTGCTGTGTTTTTCTAAAACTGGTTGAGTTGGAAGATGCAGCAAATGCAGAAACACAATGGGTTTTACTCCTGTTGAGTGTGTCTTGTGTTCCTCCAATGTACAGTCCCAGGGGAGGCTGGCCTAACAGTGTAGCCCATGCTGATGGGGCAGAGGTTGCATCCCAAAGAACAGCAGCAAGGCAAGCCATATCCAGTAGTCGGGACAAATCCAGTAGGGACTGCCAGATATCATCCAGGACAGAGTTGGAGAGCTCCCTGTTGCTGCGCTGAAAACTTCAACAAGGCTCAAAACGGGCTTCCGTGGTACAGCTAAGTGCAAGCACTACTGACAAGAAGAACACACTAAAACTTACAAGAAGCTTCTTGAAGTGGCCAAACATGTTTGCATGGGTGGCAAATTGATTCGCAATGTGACTAACGTGGCCAAGACCATGACCTGCATGAGGGCAATCACAATCTATAGCTTTGGCTCACCAACAACCAGTATTCAGTGGTTCACTGCCTCTGATATCAGAGATACGCACTGAATTTGTCTAGTTGCCTTTTAAAACAGCCCAGAGCTGACAATCTTCACTGCATCTTGTGGTAGCAAGTTCCATGGCTGAGCTGTGTACTGTATAACAACAACAACAACAACAACAACAACAACAACAACAACAACAACAACAACAACAACTTTATACTTTTATACTCCACCCATCTGACTGGGTTTCTCCAGTCACTCTGGGCAGCTCCCAACAGAATATAAAAAACACAATAAAACATCAAACATTAAAAACTTCCCTAAACAATGGATTCCATTCCTTCTCTGTATGGTGTGTGTGTGGGGGGCATTTGCCACACCCTGCAAGAAGAGGAGAGATGGGCTCTCTTGCAAGGGTAGCATGGACAATTAAGTGGGGGGTGCTTTGCCCTATAGGCGAGAGGCAGAGATCAGGTTGTTTAAGCCTGTTCCACCCAGAACTCTTGCCTCTTCTCATTGAGACACCCACCTTCCCACCCTTTTGCATTGTGGGGGCTCTGCTAGTTGCGCTATTGAAGGAGACTGAGTAGGATTTTGGGGGGTGAGGGTGCAACTAATTGACCGGTGCCACCTCCCCCCCCACACACACACACTCTATGACTGGAGAGCTGTTTTGTTTGAATTTGGCTAATTGGCATCTGGACCTTGTGGGTGAATCGGTTTTGGAAAATATCCAATTACTATCTGAGCCAGAGTGGTTTGGGGGCCTGTCAGGCACATTGGTATGAATGTTGGCCAACGGGGCCATGGTGCACATGTCAGGTTCATACACTCAGTACTGGCTCAAGAGATGGGAGTGTTGAGATCCCGTCAGTTCATCTCACAGCCTGGGCCTCATTTGCTTTGGTTAATTTGGTGGAATTATTCTGATTGGCAGAACCTATAGTTGTTATGTTTTAATAAATATAGCTTGTCACCCATTTTTCTTATTTCTTTTTGAGTCCGTTGACAATAAGTAATTTCTGTGTATGAACTACTCTGCCCTGCTATGCAAATAATTCTTCTGTTCCACATTCTTCATTCTTCCTGAATTTGGTTAAAAAATCCATGCCAGCACTGGAATATGTAGCATGTAGTATTCAGCAGGAACCAGCTGTTTCAGCTCATTTGCATCTCCCCCCTCAAAATATTGCTGAGGAGCATATGTGCATGGATGAAACACCTCCCCCTCAAAAGCAAACCTGATGTGATTGCATTGTGATTCCTTTTCTACAGAAGTGTATAAAATCATGCATTGAATGAAGAAAGTGGACAGAGAAACATTTTTTTCCTCCTTCTCTCAAAATGCTACAACCTGGCACCATCCAATGAATGCTGGAAGATTAAGGACATACAAAAGAAAGTGCATTTTCATGTAGCTAATGATTAAGCTATGGAACTCACTCCCACTTGAGGCAGTGATTGGACATTTTGCTGCTCTGGGTGCCAATACTTTAAGGACTGCCTCTCACCTCATGAACATACCCAAAGCCTACATTCATTACCTGAGGCCCTTGTTTGTGTTGTTCAGAGGATGGCAACACAATAACAGGCCTTTTTAGTGGTGACTCCGATTTGTGGAATGTTCTCATCATAGGGACATGCCTGGTGGACATCACTGTCAATTTTGGGTGTCAGGAAAAGACATTCTTGTTCATGCAGGCATTTGGCTCTTGTTATGTATTGGGTTTAACAAATTTTAAGTTGCCAGGCACATTCTAACCAATTGTACAAGCGTTGGTATGGGAAGTAAGTGCAGCCACTGTCAACTATCAACTGGCAGTTCTTGCCAGGGTTTTTTGTGTGTGCGAGTTCTGTCCTTGTTTTTCTAGGAGTGAGTTGTTGTCACTGGACAAATGTTGAGGAACTTGTACTGCCTTGGCCTTCTGACTTTTTCTGAACATTTAACAGCTCTTAAGTAGGGTCATGGGATGTGGGTGGCGCTGTGGGTTAAACCACAGAGCCTAGGACTTGCCGATCAGAAGGTCAGCAGAAGGCGGGCTGGGCTCCCGTTGCTCGGTACCAGCTCCTGCCAACCTAGCAGTTCGAAAGCACGCAGTGCAACTAGATAAATAGGTACCGCTGTGGCGGGAAGGTAAACGGCATTTCTGTGTGCTGCTCTGGTTCACCAGAAGCGGCTTAGTCATGCTGGCCACATGACCCAGAAGCTGTGCGGCTCCCTCGGCCTATAGAGCGAGATGAGCGCCGCAACCCCAGAGTCATCCGCGACTGGACCTAATGGTCAGAGGTCCCTTTGCCTTTACCTTTAAGTAGGGTCATGGGAAATCATGATAGCCAAGCCTGTGTTCATTTTCATTTGTTAGTGGGCTGGGGCAGGATTGTTTGTTTGTTTGTTTGTTTGTTACTGCAGTGTGACCACTCCTAGTGAATTAATGTCATTTTACCTTTTCTGATGCATTAAACATTTTGTATCATGTATATTTTATTATTGTAACTTTCTCCGAGATGTTTTTTGTGGTAAGCAATGAATGAATGCAAATTATGAGAATAAGAGACACAAAAGTTGATCTGGACACTATTACGGCTACATCAACAGAAGCATTGTGTCCAGACCAAGGGAAGTAATAGTCCCACTCTATTCTGCCTTGGTCAGACCACACCTGGAATATTGTGTCCAATTCTAGGCACCCAATTTAAGATGGATGTTGACAATGTGCTGGAATGTGTGCAGAGGAGGGCAACCAAAATGATCAAGGGTCTGGAAACTAAGTCTTATGGGGAGCCCTTGAAGGACTGGGTATGTTTAGCCTGGAAAAAAAGGAGACTGAGAGGAGATATGATTATCATCTTCAAATACCTTAAAGGGCTGTCACATGGAAGAGGGAACAGACTTGTTTTCTCCTGCTCTGGAAGGTAGGACTCGAAACAATGACTTCAAATTACAAGAAAGGAGATTCCAACTAAACATTCAGAGAGACTTTCTGACAGTAAGAGCTTTTCTGGCAGTGGAACAGACTCCCACGAAAGCTAGTGGACTCTCCTTCTTTTGAAGTTTTTAAGCAGAGGTTGGATGGTCATCTGTCATGGATGCTTTAGCTGTGATTCCTGAATTGCAGGGGGTTGGACTAGATGACCCTTGGGTCCCTTCCAACTGTAAGATTCTATAATTCTATGATTCTGTGAAACCAAAGGGGAAATGAATGGGGAGGGAAGAGAGAGACACAAGTGAATCAGGTATCAACTCTTAAAGGATTGACCGCTTGGAATGGTCATTGATGATCGAAAATGGCAGTGGTCTAGGCTGGTCTGATGGGCTGGATTTCCTGTCTGTCCTCTTATGAAATGGTTTCCAGTGGAAACGGTTTTGGGAAGGAAGAGCTAAGCAGGCAGTCCGTCCAAGCCAGTCTAATGGAGGGAACCATCAATGTCTTAATTTCTATGTTGAGAGACCCAGAGCTGCCATTTCTCTGGCAGCTAAGCATATATCACAAATGTCTGCTTCTGACCTTCATTCCTGCATCAAACTAAATGACTCAATCTGCCATCAGATGTGTGTGTTGTTTAAAGACAAATGGTGCCAATCCAGTTTATTATTGCTCAAATTTTCATCCATATGCATGAACTCTGCTCATGAAACTTGCCATTTATGAATTAATGTGATTGCTGCAATTCTTTATTCTCTTTCATATTTATACATCAAGACAAAAAAATATGCGATCTTTCTTGATCTGAGGAGCACCTCTGTGACCTGTCATTATCGCTTGTCATTAAGAACCGATTCACCTTTAACATGTTCTCTTTTGCCTTAATTGGTTATTTTCTAGCCAGTTAAATTGCTTGACCCTTCAAATTTTTGAGGCCATTTTTATCTTTTCCCCTTGTTCCAAAACACCCTACCTTCCGTCTAGGTGGCAATTAATCATAACAACTCTGTTGGCAGCAGATTGTTGGTTCTCTGTAGAATGCACTGTATGTCTCTTCTTTGCAGCTCTCTATCACTTTTAATATGTTAAGAAGTGGGGGAAGGAAATCTGGTTGCTGATAACTGGGGGTGTGAGTGATAGAAGCTTCTGGCATTCCTTGCAAGCTGGAAGCATAATATGTTCAGTGTCAAAAAGCTACAAGAAAGGGGGAATTGGGATTTTATTAATTACTTTCACACTAAAGGAAAGTCCAAAATAAACTCTGTAAATGGAAGCTGAATATACACACAGATCTGAGGCTTGTTGATATGAGATGTTGAACCTGAAATTTGGGTGTTGGTGGGGTAGTGTTACCTTCAAAAGAACATTAGAAGAGCGCTGCTGGATCAGGCCAAAGGTAGATCTAGTCCAGCATCCTGTTCTCTCACATTGTGTGGCCATGGTGTGAGAACGTCCCACATATATCATCCTAATAGCATCAAAAGGGCAAGTGGCATAGCTCACTGGCAGAGCATGCAAAAAACATCAGCTTCCAACCCTGGTGTCCTTAAGTAGGGCTGATAAAGTCCCCTGACTGAAACCCCAAAGAGCCACTGCCAATCAGTGTTGACGGTAAAGGAAAAGGACCCCTGGAAGAATTCGACCATGGGGTGTGGCACTCATCTCCGCTTTTAGGCCGAGGGAGCCAGTGTTTGTCTGGGTCATGTGGCCAGCATGACCAAACCACTTCTGGTGCAATGGGACACCATGAGAGAAGCCAGAGTGAACGGAAACACTGTTTACCTTCCCATCGCAGTGGTACCTATTTATCTACTCGCGCTGGTATGCTTTCGAACTGCTAGGCTGGCAGGCCCTGGGACAGAGCAATGGGAGCTCACCCCGTCGCAGAGATTCAAACTGCCAACCTTATGATCAGCAAGCCCAAGAGGCTCAGTGGTTTACACCACTGAACTAGATGGAACAAAGTGTCTGATGCAGTCAACGATATGTTCCGATCTGCACCACACCATGTCTTCTGGTAGTTAATACCTCAAAGACCGCCTCTTTCCATATGAAATTACCCAGACCCTGAGATCATCTTCTGAGATTGTTCTTCATGTGTCCTCCATGAGAGGTCTGGAGGGTGGCAACACGAGAACGGGCCTTTTCTGCAGTGGCTTCCCGTTTGTGGAATACTCTCCCCAGGGAGGTTCAACTGACATCTTCCTTATACACCTTTAGGTGCCAGGCAAAAACAATCTTCTTTAACAAGACCTTGGGTTGATTGACACATCAAATGCCCCTTTAAAATGTGTTGGGGACTGGAGAATTAGGCTGTTTTTGTTTTTATTAAGTAATTTGTATTTTTATATTATGGTTTTATGTTGTGAACTGTCTGAGACCTGTGGGTATAGGGTGGTATAATACTACTACTACTACTACTACTACTACTACTACTACTACTAATGATAATAATAATAATTCCATAGTTTGTGTGCTTACCTTCCCACCTCCATGAATAACATGCCACAATGCCCCTTCACACTGCCTCTGAATGTGGTGGCACAAAGCGGCAGTGGGCATTTCAGCATGACCCCCACATGGCTTCACACCCTAGCGTGGCTTCGTACCTCGAAATAGCAGATTTAGCCATTCATGAACTAGGGAATATAGTCTTCTGCTTTCGCCTCTGTGCACACCTGAGTCTTTCCTATCACAGGGTGTACTATAGAGGTGAAATTAAGTGTCTGAAATTAAGTGCCTTTCTGCAGTTACATGGTTATTCCGTAAAATGTTGAAAATAGTGCAATTTTCTGCGTCCCCAAATGTGATTATTGCACTCGGTTTTGCCTGTAGGCACCACTCACCTTCTTTGCTGCATTCAAATCATCTGCCACTTCTTTGGAATATAGCACCTGGGATCATGCATAAAACATTTGCAGCCCACGCTTCAAACACCTGCAATAATAATTGGGTCCTTAAAGTTCAGACACCCCCTACAGATCATAAGGGTTTAAAGTGCCCCCCCTTGAAGAAATAACACATATTGTATCTAGGTGTCTTTTTTAAAAAAAGCTGGATGAAACAGGGGCTTGAACGCCAGCTGCTAATTGGGTTCTAAACACTCTCCCTATGTGTTCCATATCACTCTATCTTAACAATGTAAATAATTTGAAAAATCAGACCGCTTCATCTTATTACGTAAAAGAGGTTTTTTATTTTTTAAGAACACCTAATGAATCAACATGAAAAAGGTAAAGATAACTTATAAAGTCTTTTGTGGAGAGATGATATTCACAGGAGAAATGGTCTGTTATTTCCCTCCTGCTGTGAACATGGCTCCTTTCAAATTCAGCACCTCCCCTGTTCAGCTGAATAACTAAACATGATAAAAAAGTATACAGGTGAAACTCGAAAAATTAGAATATCGTGGAAAGGTTCATTTCTTTCAGTAATTCAACTTAAAAGGTGAAACTAATATATGAGATAGACTCATGACATGCAAAGCGAGATATGTCAAGCCTTTATTTGTTATAATTGTGATGATTATGGCGTACAGCTGATGAGAACCCCAAATTAACAATTTCAACTTTGGGGTTTTCATCAGCTGTACGCCATAATCATCACAATTATAACAAACAAAGGCTTGACATATCTCGCTTTGCATGTCATGAGTCTATCTCATATATTAAACTCCAGTAGCTAATGAAAACAATTGTTTACATAAATGGACTTTTCCACGATATTCTAATTTTTCGAGTTTCACCTGTACTCATGTTGTGATTCAGGTTCTCATCTATCACCTATTGAGGACAATGAAAATCTATAGCATTCTCTCTACTTCCAATCTTTAGGAATGAGTGTTGTTGGTTCTAATCCATCATAAAAATGCCAGTGGTGCAACCTAACCTCCAAAAGAGAACTCAGGCCATCGAGGACTGGGTATGGTCAGTAGCCGTGTAATCCTGGCCGATTGTTTGGTTGGGAGGAGGGAGAAATTGGAATCAGTGGCGGAGCTTCATGCTCCAGCACCGGGGGGCGGAGAGCAGGCGGGTCCGGGACTGGCGCGCATCCTGGGGGCATGGCACACCGTCTGCGGGGGCGTGGCGCCAGCGCAGGTGGGGGGCAGCCACGATGACACCCCACCGGGATTGCACTGCTGGGGGTTGTGTGCGCCCCCTGCACTCCTCTTCCTCCACCAGTTATTGGAATGAGATATGTATAGGAGAGGCTGGATAACTGGAACAATGAACAGAAGCAGTCTTGACCACAATGTTTTGTTGCAGGCCCATTTGTATATAGCTTGTTTCTATGCCAAGGCCACAGTGGTGTGGCGTGGCAGGGGCCTGGAGGGGTGATTTCCCTGGGTGCAAATCTGAAGGGACAGAACCAGGCTGAGCTCATGCCACCTTCCAGAGCTGTGGGGAGGGAGAAAAACAGGGCTGGATCTTCAGAGCTCAGGCAGCACCTTCTACTCCTTGTGAACAGAAAAGGGATTCCTGCGCACCCTGCCCCTGAAAATAAAACCAAGAAAATCAGAGAGGCCAATAGGATGATCTCAGAACTTGGCTTCAGAAAATAAGCAAGGGCAGATGCAATGAATTCCTGGAATGGCTATGGAAGCCATGGAGACTAGGGAAAACAGAGAACACTGGGGTTTCTAGTAACAGAGGGTGAAAAATAAACCCCTATCCATATTTGCAACACCATACATAATTGTATACACCTCTAGCTCGCCCACTCTTACCTGCCTTCATCTTCTTTTGCTAAGCTAAGCATCCACAGATCTTGAAAACATTCACAGAGGTTTGTCTCTTCCTTGACTCGCTTTATATGTGAATGTGACAAGAAAGTGAATGATATCCCCACTATGTGATGTTAAACCTTCATGAAAAGCCACTCCATATAGTCCTCCTTTGCACTTACTGTAATATAGTCCTCTGCTTGATAATGTAGGCAGGTGGTTGTGTGATCGAATGCTGCTTGCGTCACCAGGGTTTTTTGGGCCCATGTGTCCATATTCTCTTCATTTGGACAAAACTTCCTTTTTTCTTTTTTTTTCTTTTTTTGAAGAAAGTCTTTTTGAAGAGAGCCAGTGTGGTGTAGTGGTTAAGAGTGGTAGACTCGTAATCTGGTGAACCGGGTTCGCGTCTCCGCTCCTCCACATGCAGCTGCTGGGTGACCTTGGGCTAGTCACACTTCTCTGAAGTCTCTCAGCCCCACTCACCTCACAGAGTGTTTGTTGTGGGGGAGGAAGGGAAAGGAGAATGTTAGCCGCTTTGAGACTCCTTCGGGTAGTGATAAAGCGGGATATCAAATCCAAACTCCTCCTCCTCCTCCTCCTCCTCTTCTTCTTCTTCTTCTTCTTCTTCTTCTTCTTCTTCTTCTTCCCTCTAATAACTCCTTTGACTCTGTGTGCTAGCCATGCTCTTGGCCCTAGTGGTGCCTTTTCTAATCTGCAGTACGCACTCCAGTTGAACTTTTAATACTTTTAGTACAACTTTTCCTCTTTTGGATGCTTCCTTGATTTCATTCTTCATCTCAAGATCTCTCTAAGCCTTTTGATCAGGGAGACAATAGCATGTCACCTGTACTAAATTACTAAATGTCCTCTTTGGACACCGGTAAAACCAAACACTCTAGTTCACCCATCTTGGCTTGGAGACGTCCTCCATTCAAGGGGAGGTTTTACACGAACTAAGCTTGATGGAGTCAAAACTGCCAAATTCTGTGTTTAAATCCATTTAAAATAGATTCTTCCTCCTTCACTAAGCAACTTTTGAGGAAGGCTTTGGAGATTTCTAAAAACCGTAGCAGAAAATGACGGATGGAAGCATAGAAGCAAGCGGTGCTCCTTTCCATGAATGATAGACACATTGAATTGATTCTTCCAGCTCAGGACTGATCTCCCTGGTTTCAGAGCAACTCCTTATCCATCTTCATAATATATAGCCTAGCCCATACTTAGAGAGTTTATATAGCCATCTTTCAAGTGAAACCCAGAAGAGGAAAAGGAGCAGAAAAACACTTCAAAAAAAACTAGACAATATCAAATCTATTAATTTCATTTAATGGTTACTCTACATCATAACAGCAACAACATCCTTTCTCCATTATGGTGAAGGCTGAAGGGATGATATTTCTTTTCTTTTCTTTTCTTTTCTTTTCTTTTCTTTTCTTTTCTTTTCTTTTCTTTTCTTGCTTTGCTTCCATTTTGTGAGATTATACCATCAAAGCACATTTGTAATATAGAATCTTAACTGAAAGGAAAGAAGTTTTATCCCATGCAATGACCAAAGGAGATAAAAGAATCCCAAAAACTGCAATATGTTATCCAAACTTGGTTTGCCATTTGATAAAGTGTGATTTTCCTGAAGAAAACCTTTTTTTATTTATTTCATCAAACTAACCCGGACATATGTTTAATTTAGCTATCTATGCCCGCTTTAAACCTTTTTCTGATTCTTTGTATTTTATGGTAGATCCTCTTACATATACTTGTATTTTAATAGTTTTGTGGACTCTAGTTTCTTTTTAATCAATCATTTGTAATTTTTGTTCATGGCTTAGAGAGATTTAAGATTAAGCAGTACATAAACATTTCATTGAAAAAAGTTTTGGCTCAAAGCACATGGGCGTTCTGGGATGAGTAATATCACACCATTTCTAATTTTCATGTCGCTATTGGGCAGCACTGGTGACTTTGATTGGTAGAGATTGCTAATTCTCTCTTATCAAGTTGGGCAAATATTTTCCTAGATCTCTCCCCTGTGCGTGGTGGGAAGAGCCTCTTCTTCTTCCTATCTGACATACCTGTCCCATGTCTGATGCTATCATAAGGAGAACTCTGCTGGGTCAGACGAACAGCTCCCCCCCCCATCAATTGATGTTTGGAGGCATGACAATGTCAGGAACTGGGCAGAGGAGGAATGGCAGAGACCACCTCCCCAGCCTGACCCTTCCAGAGAAGAAGGAGACAGTTCAGTATTACAACAGGGGTTTGAGGGAGGTCACAGCTCAGAGGAAGATGAGGGGGAAAGTTGGGAAATAATGGGAGAGGAGGAGGAAGAAGAGGAAGCACCAGAGGAGAGACAGCTGACAGACTCAGTATCTTTAGAAAGCATGTCTTTACTCTTCCTAATGTCTCAACAACAAAAACTGATTTGTAAAAATGTTATATGGAAAAATATGAGAGAGACATTGCAATACTTTTGTAAATCAAGAAAATCTTTAATAATTTTTTTTTTTAAAAAAATACAAATGAAGAAAGTCAGTTCCCAAAATTATAATTGGATTAGTCTAAACTAAAAATTCCACAGGTAAACAAATAGTCTCTCTGTTAATGCAAAATGATTACAGACAACTAAAGATATGAGATCATATAAACTGTATAGTGGTCAAAGGAAGTCAACTTTTTCTATTTTCCTTTTGACTTTTTAATTTTTTTTTCTCTTTTCTTTCATTCTTTCTCTTTCCCCCCCAATATGTATCATTTTCTTATTTTTTATTTTTTTCTTCTTATTAGTCGCTTTTTGGTATTCGGAAACTTGTACTATTTGTATAACTGCACTTTTTTGGCATGTATGTAATATTGATATAGAAAAAAATATAGAAAGCATTCCAGACCCACCCTCTCCTAGAACCTGGTGGGCATTGAAAGTAGGAGAGCAGAGAGCTCAGAGTCACAAGGCACAGATCAGCCACCGTAGGGATGATGCATAATGGGAGAGACGGAGGGGTGGGGTTTCACTCGGAGCAACACCATTACTCCAGGAGGCTGCATTTCTGAGCCTCTCTCTGTGAATATTGAATAAAAAGCATTGGTAAGAACTTCCTTGTCTTATCCATTCCTGGCAACCTGCTGTGGGATCCTCTGAAGCACGACAGACAAACTCTTTCAACAAAGATAAGAGTGAGGTCATGTGACCATGTTTGGTATATGGTAGCAAAATAATCATAATCATAAATTTATTATTACTAATATCCAGCAGTAAGGACTTTTAAATGAAAAACTGTGACCCCCTTATTCCTCAATGAGAGGATCAAAGAAAGGAATTTGACAACAATCACATCATCAATAAAACATAGATAAAATGGCCACCTATAAAAAAAGTGCTAAAATATCAATAGAAGTATAGAATTCTACTCTGCTTTGGCCAGACCTTTCTCTTATAGCACTGTACAAGACTTAGAGGATACTGGGAATTATATTTTCTTAAAGATGCTCGGAAGTCTAAGTCTTAACAAACAATAGTTCTCAGGGTTTGTTGGGGAAATCCATGATTCTTAAAGTGGTATAACATTGCTTTAAATGTCTGGTGTGACTATGACCTGTCTAGTTCTGGGCACTAGATGGACAAAATGTCCAAAGATTATGGGAACTGTAGTTCAACAACACCTGGAGTGCCATATGGGAACTTCAGGAAAACTGGTTGCATGGGGTTATTGCAGGATTAGTAAACCATTTGTGAATTATGATCCTAGCATGGGTGTGTGTATCCCAGAAACATTTTAAATAGGTGACTGATTCAACATTCAGCTCTACTTACTCATAAAAGAAATGATACTGGTTTTTGAGAGTCTGGAATGAAGAGATGGTCTAGTATCCCATAAATAATGGGAGTAGTTGTAGAATTGACAAGGTGTTCTCAGAATAATATAGGCACATTGAAGGAAATAATAATAATTTTAGGGCTTTCAGTTTAAACTGACAGACCTCAGAGTCTGAACAACAGCTCTTTGATCTTGAAAAGCACACATTGTACATGCCACAATATATTGAAATGACTGGCTGTTGATAATCCAGGCATGTGTGTGTGTGTGATTTGCAAAATGATTTGCAAAATGTTTGCATGATGAATCCAATTTCAGTGAATCTAGAAACAATTGCCACTTTCTGGACCACTTTAGTTTCAAGTGTCACGGTCCTTCGGCATAATTTTGGTACAAATTAAAAGGGTATGAATTAATATCATTGTTGAAACCGTGTTGGTAATAATCAAAATCCTAGACTTGGAACTAGATTTTATTTGGCAAACATCTTCAACCCCATGTTTGCTGAATATATTGGCTACATGAAATTAAAGGTAAAGGTAAAGGGACCCCTGACCATTAGGTCCAGTCGCGGATGACTCTGGGGTTGCGCGCTCATCTCGCTCTATAGGCCGAGGGAGCCGGCATTTGTCCCACACAGCTTCTGGGTCATGTGGCCAGCATGACTAAGCTGCTTCTGGCAAACCAGAGCAGCACACAGAAACGCCGTTTACCTTCCCGCCGAGTGGTACCTATTTATCTACTTGCACTGCGTGCTTTCGAACTGCTAGGTTGGCAGGAGCTGGGACGAGCAACGGGAGCTCATCCCATCACGGGGATTTGAACCACCGACCTTCTGATCGGCAAGCCCGAGGCTCTGTGGTTTAGACCACATTGCCACCCATGTCCCTGTATGAAATTAGCGGGAGGGTAATTGGCTGGGAAACTATTATTATTATGGGACAGCTGCACAGTCCTGCATTGCAGGGGGTTGGACTAGATGATCCTCGGGGTCTCTTCCAACTCTTTAATTTATGATTCAATGATTCCCTGTCTCATATCTAAACTTCAATCTAAGCTCACTCTTCCAATTCACCGACTGCTGTGGCAGCATCTGTGGGAGGGAGGTCACTCCATATCCTTGGTGTTATTTATGCAAGTGCAACAGCATTCGGAGTGAAAGTTGGCTGGGGGAGAGCAACACCACCTCCCTCCCTGCCCCACTGCTGCTACAGCCACAGCAGCTCCTAAGAAACTTCCTTTTTTGCACCAAAAGATTGACTGTAGAACATTTAAGGTAGCTGAACCCTAATTTCCCCTTTCCATTGTGCCCTTTGTAACTCACAAAAAAGGGTTTTGACAGTCTCCTCTGCTATAAATGCACAGTAGAATTATTTTGCTAATGGCCTAGGTTTTTGAATGTGTAATAGACATTGGTAGGAGAACAATGGCAGTCCATTGTTCAGACAGGGCTACCAGGAGGAGGTTACAAAAAAGCAATGGACTCAAATTGAAAGAGTTTAGGTTAAATGTCTGGAAGGGTTTTCTCACCTTACGAACACTCAGGTAAAGTAGAAAAGTTACAATAGATGGAAAGCTGGAGGCTGCCCTCATTTGAATTCAAAAGAATTTAGATATGTGTCTATCATGGACATGTTAGAAGGAAAATAATGGCTCTGCTTAAATGACAGAGAAATCAATGGCTTGATCATTCGTTATTCTGCAGGGACACTAATCAGCAGTTCAGAATGGTCATTAATGCCTGCCTTTTGCTCGGTATCCAGGCAGAAGACAGGGAATCAGGGAACATGTGCCGTTCTTGTGTTTTCACTTGGGCTGTGCATTGGATCTAGCTGAAGCTTGCATCCCGAATTAAACTGCACCCACTTGGAGCAACCCAGGGCTGTCAGAAGGTGGGATGGTCTAGCGGTGTGGGTCAGGTGAGGCAGGCAGCCTGAGAATAGGGATGGGTGAATGTGTCCATTTCAGTTTCTCACAGTTTCCCATTTTTCCAGCCTTAAAACTCAGTTGCGTGACCAGGCAGCGACAGCCCTGGCCCCCAGGGATCACAAGGAAGGAATAAAGACTCTGGCAGGGGGTTGGACTGGATGGCCCTTGTGGTCTCTTCCAACTCTATGATTCTATGATTCTATGATTCAATGTTATATGGAATTAAAATTAGGCCACAACTTTATTAAACTTCTGAATGTAGGAAGACCTTGGCTTAGGCCTTGGGCGTGTATCCCTCCCAGCCCCCCAGCCGGGGGGAACTGGGGCTCATCAGGGTAAATGGGATATGGGGGTGCTCTGCGAGACGTAAGTGTAGCAGGCAGCCAAGCCCATATCCCCGCATGCAGAGTAGTTCACTGGTGACCTTTCAGTGTATGCCCAGTTGTTGTTGTTCAGTCATTCAGTCGTGTCCGACTCTTCGTGACCCCATGGACCAGAGCACGCCAGGCACCCCTATCCTCCACTGCCTCCCGCAGTTTGGCCAAACTCATGCCAGTCGCTTCGAGAACACTGTCCAACCATCTCATCCTCTGTCGTCCCCTTCTCCTTGTGCCCTCCATCTTTCCCAACATCAGGGTCTTTTCCAGGGAGTCTTCTCTTCTCATGAGATGGCCAAAGTACTGGAGCCTCAACTTCAGGATCTGCCCTTCCAGTGATGGCCAGTGACAGCCATCTATATAACCCTTTTAAGAGGGGAACCCTGGAATTGCCACCACAGGGGGGTGAGTCACCACTTCACCCCCCCCCCAAAAAGGAAGAAAAGACTAAAGGATTCCACCCAAGGCCATAACTGTCAAAGTTGTGACGAATTGATACAGGGAAGACAAAACTTGCCAATGCAGGAAATAGCAACCAGTCAAAGACTGTAGCAGTGCCTGCTAAACAGGAAGAAAAAGTTAACCTACAAATAAGAAACATTAAACAAAGGGAGGGTAGGGAGTACCAACTGCCTGGCTATTGTCGGCTCCACCCCCTATTTATAAATGGGGCTGGCCCCACCTCCCAGCAAGAAACTTGATTACTGAGGCTGGGTGTGAACCTCCAAAAATTAACACTGAGAGGCAAGCCAGGCCCTGTTTGCCAGTACAGTGGTACCTTGGGTTACAGACACTTCAGGTTACAAACACTTCAGGTAACAGACTCCGCTAACCCAGAAATAGTACGTCGGGTTAAGAACTTTGCTTCAGGATAAGAACAGAAATCTGTGGTGCAGCGGCAGTGGGAGGTCCCATTAGGTAAAGTGGTACCTCAGGTTAAGAACAGTTTCAAGTTAAGAACGGACCTCCAGAATGAATTAAGTTCTTAACCCAAGGTACCACTGTAAGCTCCCTGGGAACTGTAGCACCAGGCACGATCCCGCAAAGGGCACCCACAATGTAAGGTGTGAGTGCTCATTCTCCACATTTGCATCTCAGTCTGAGGTGTATTTTTTTTAAGTCCTCATGAAAATTCATCAGTGATTTAGTTTGAATTTTGCCTCATATACACATTTTTGTATGCAATGTTGCCTAATACACACATTTTGGCCAAGCAACCGCCCCAAATATAATGCATTTCTATGTGTTATTTTCACTAATATTAAAAGCATATGTACGCACTTTGCCCCAGTATATGCATTTTGGTAAGCATGACTTGGCTGGAGAACTTCATTGCAAAATGTGGGAAAGTGTGGCCTTTGAAAGATGACCTTGTTTCTGTCTGAACAATGATTTGAAAATGTTAAGGAGTTGAGTTCACCTTGAAATCGGATTTCTGAATGGGATTTCTCTGTGATGTATTCCAGAACCTACAGGGTTAACCTGTTAAACTGCCCTGGCCACATGACGTGCTGCAATCTGGGTGTGACTATAAAAGGGTTTCTGTTACGTCCTGGTTTGTGGCGGAGTTTGGGGCGTGGTTTTTCTTCTTTCTGTTGTGTCTTCGGTACTGGGAGCAGGCATGCTTTCCAGGAGTTGTAATTTCTTCTGTAAATAAATGCTTTGACAAGAGATAAGAAAGAAGACGGCTGCAGAGAGCTTTCTTAAGGCTGCCTTACACAACAGACCTACTTCCTGCTGCGTGAGTAGAATCTCTGCTAACAGCCCAGGGAACTGGGGGGAAAGCAAAGTGGCACAGCAGGAGCGTGCTGGACTTTTTGCCAGTTTAAAGGAACTACCCAGTTTACTGGACAGGTTATGGTTCCAGCAGATTATGGACAGCCTAGCCGTTAAGGACACTTTATGGGTCATGGCTTGTCATAAACCCGAGGCCATGGAAGTTTTGTTTGGTCTGGTCTGCGTCTGGAAGGCAGTTGAAAGCAGAGTTTGTGTAAGGGCTGGCGTTCAGCTTCGCATGCAGAGAGGAGTTGCTGATAAGCCCGAGCTCCGTCGCCGCGGCAACTAGCTGTGGAATGCAGTGTACTCTGCCAAGTTTGTGGAGGCAGAGGGGTCAGCTTGAGAAGCCTGCTTTTGCTGTTTCTTAAGGCAAAAATAGCAGTTTGAACTCGCTGGCTGAAGAGGAGACTGGAGGCATCTTCGGACAGGGAGAAAAGCTACTGAAAGCAAGTAAGTGAGCTGCACTCCCAGGGAAGATGGCCGAGCAGAATGAGTTTTCCTCTGTCCCTTTTGAACGCTTAAATGGACATAATTATGAGGAATGGTCTCAACGCTGCCAGGCTTGGTTAATTGGCAAAGGGCTTTGGGACTATACGCTGAATTTACCTATTCAGGCCACTGCAGGTGCTTCAGAGGCTGTTTTGCGTAAGGAACAGAAGGCTTTTTCAGCGTTAATTCTAAGTATAGATGGGCCTCAACTTCCTCACATACAGGGCCTGACCCACACACACGATGTGTGGAACGCTTTGCAACGCGTTCATCACAGAGTTACTTCAGGGGCCAAAATTCATGCTATGAGGAACTTGTTTGATTTAAAACTTAAACCGGGACATAATATCCAGGACCATATAGCAGAGATGCTTGCTGTATTTAACAGGCTCAGGTTGTTGGGTATAAATTTTGATGAAGACGTTAAAGTTTGTATTTTGTTGAGCTCATTAGATGCAAGCTATTCAAATCTGTGCCTGACTTTGGAGTCCATGCCTGCTACTGATTTGACGCTCAACTATGTCTCTGGTCGATTAGCAGATGAGGAAGCCAAAAGGCAGAGACAGGGAAGCCGACACCCAAGAGAGGGGAGTTGTGCAAGGAGCGGAGGAGCAGAGAGGCTAGAAGGTTCTGTAAAGGCTTTTGCTGCAAACAGGCGCTGTTACAGGTGTGGCTCCACCCAACATTTAAAGAGAGACTGTCCCCAGACTGGGAAGGGCGTCGCCCAGGACGAAGAGACAAGGAGCAAAGCACCAACGCGTGGAAGGAAAGGCCGAGATTTTCGTGGAGGCCGGGGACGAGGCAGCTATGCTGATAAAAGTTCTCACTTCTTAGCTGCCGTGGCAACCGTGAAGGAAATGCCGAGTCGACGCTGGATTATAGACAGTGGGGCGAGTCACCATTTACTGCCCCCTAGTGTCCAACTGGGGAACTGCAAGGAACTTACTGAAGGAAAACTTGTCTCTATGGCTGATGGCACTCAAAGACAGTTACAAAAATTTGGCTCTGTGTATTTAAGCTGTTTGCATACTAATCTTGAATGTTTTGTTTTGCAGGGCATGAAAAGCTGTTTATTATCTGTTTCTGCTTTGCTTAAAGATGGGTTTAAAGTCTGTTTTGAAAATGATGTATGTACAATTTCCAAAGGAGGTAAGCAGCTTGTTAATGTTCAGAGTCAGGATGGGTTGTTTACCCTGGAAGAGTCTATGGGAGCACAGGTAAAGTGTGCGAATGTACCCACGCACAATATGTGTGTGCATCTTTGGCACAGGAGGATGGCACACTGCAACTGGGGCTATGTCAGAAAGTTGCATTTGTGTGCTGATGGGTGCAACATGAAGTCATGCTCAAAGTTCTTAGATTGTCGCGCATGTAAGAGAGCTAAAGTGAAGACTTGTAGTTATCCCAGATCTGACAGGGTAACTAGAGCACCTTTCGAATTAATCCATACAGATTTATGTGGACCTATGCCCACTGCCAGTTTGGGCGGTGCCAGATATGCTCTTTCTCTTACAGATGACCATACCCGGATGGGGTGGATTTATCTTCTAAAAGAAAAGAGTGAGGCTGCCAATACAATTAAGGAGTGGATTGTTGCTGTGGAACGGCAGTTCCCGCACAAAGTAAAGTGTCTGCAATCAGATCGTGGCGGGGAATTTACGGGTTCTGTGTTGAAGAATTTTTTACGCAGGAAAGGCATACGCCACAGGTTAACTTGCGCTTTTTCTCCTCAAGAAAATGGGGTGGCTGAAAGGCGAAACCGCACCCTTCAGGAGGCTGCGGAAGCCATGCTGTTTGATGCACAGCTTCCACCAAGGTTTTGGGGGGAGGCGTGGAGAACAGCCAATTTCACTTTGAACAGGACATATAATTCTACTGTGGGGGACACACCCTATTTTCTCTTGTATGGAAAGAAGCCAAAGGTAGATTTCTTTCGTGTGTTTGGGTGTGAAGCTTGGGTTCTGATCCCTAGAGCTCAACGCAGAAAAGGTGATCCTCGATCCCGAAAAATGATATTTTGTGGCTATGAGCTAGAGACGAAGGGGTGGAGATTTGTCTATCCTGAGGGCAATCAATCTAGAGTTGTGATAAGCAGAAGTGCTGAGTTTTGCGAGCAAGGTGGATGGACACGCGTTCATGCCAATCCTGACGTTCTCTCAGAGAGTCTAGATGACTCTGCTGATGAAGATGTTCAGGAGCCAGCACCAGCACCTGCTGGAACACCAGCTCAAGGACAAGGGACATCTCCAAGGCCAGTAAAAAGAGAACCCAGGAGTACGCCCACATCTCCCGTAGTTAGTCCAGAAAGACAAAGAAAGCGAAGTAAGTCACTAGGAGGCTCTCCTGATGACAGGGACGTGCAGATTGGTCCCAACACATCAGAGTCAGAGGGGGCATCTGACCAAGTGGTAAGGCGCTCTGAACGCACCACAAAAGGAAAACCCCCAGAAAAGTTCATAGCAACTAGTGTTTGGGCTTGCTTAGCTCAATGTGAGCCAGAAAGCTTCAGAGAGGTCTTACAATTGCCTGAGGAAGAGGCCGCTAAGTGGCATGAGGCAATGGTGAAGGAGCTTAACTCCATGAAATCGTTAGGAGTGTACTCCATCACAAAACTGCCGGAAGGAAAACAGGCAGTGAGCAGTCGCTGGGTGTACAGAATCAAGCCAACAACCACAGGAGAACCACAATACAAGGCAAGGCTTGTTGCGAGAGGCTTCTCGCAGAGAAAAGGGCTCCATTACACTGAGGTTTACGCACCAACCTCCAGGAGTGAAACCCTGAGAATGCTTTTAGCAGTAGCTGCTCAGGAAGGTTTTCAGGTGAATCACTTTGACATAGATGTAGCCTATCTAAACTCAGACCTGGAGGAGGAACTCTACATGTTGCCACCTCCAGGGTTTGAAGACAGTATGCCAGGTCAAGTGTGGCGACTGCACAAGTCCATATATGGACTAAGACAGTCTGCCCGAAACTGGAACTTGTGTCTGAATAATGCTCTGGAAGACATGGGTTACAAAAAGAGCCAAGCTGACAGCTGTCTGTATCTGAAAGGTTCCGGACAGCAACAAGAAATGGTGTTGGTCTTCGTTGATGACCTTCTCCATTCTGGAAAGACTAAAAAACAGGGGCAACAATTTGCCAAGAGGCTTGAAAAGTATTTCAAATTTAAAAGTCTAGGGCCAGTAAAGGTCTATCTAGGTGTACAGATAGATAGGACTGCAAATGGGAGCTTTATGCTCAGTCAAACGCCCAAAATTGAGCAAATACTTGAAAGGTTTGGAATGGCTGAATGCAAAGGCAGCAGAACTCCCATGGAGACAAACTATGTAAAAGACAGTCAATTTGGGGAAAGGTCTGATTTTGACAATCCCGAAGTTTTTCAATCTGCTCTGGGAAGTCTCCTATATATTTCCCAGTGGAGTAGACCGGACATAGCGTTCGCGACAAATCTGCTCAGCAGAGAGGCTTCAAAGCCTAGCGTGGCTGCCTGGAAAGGAATCAAAAGAATTCTCAAATATTTGCAGGCCACTAAAAATGTTTGTTTAAAATTGCCAGCTGAGGGTGAGACAAAACTCACGTGCTGGGCTGATAGTGACTGGGCGAACTTAAAGGACAGAAAATCTGTGTCCGGACTGGTGGTAAAATTTGGAAAGTCTCTAGTTGGTTGGAGGTCGCGGAAACAGGAGCTTATTGCACTTTCATCCACTGAAGCCGAGTTCAGTGCCCTTTCTGACGTGTGTAGGGAACTAGAGTACTACCAATGTTTGGTACGAGAAATCTATGGGGTTTGTCATTTGCCTGTCACTGTTTGGGAGGATAATCAACCATGTTTAAAACTGGCGGAAAATGGGCAATTTAAAGCAAGAACAAAACATTTGGACATCCGTTTCCAAAACGTTTGTCAAAGCGCCCAAACAGGTTTGATTAAATTACAATATTGCCCTAGTTCAGAAAACCTAGCTGATGGATTTACTAAACCCTTAAGCTTTCAGAAGCATGAAGAGTTCTGCAAGGGGTTGTGTTTATGTTTTGAATAAATGATTGTATTTACATTCAACCCAGAAATACAGCACGAGAGGGGGTGTGATGTATTCCAGAACCTACAGGGTTAACCTGTTAAACTGCCCTGGCCACATGACGTGCTGCAATCTGGGTGTGACTATAAAAGGGTTTCTGTTACGTCCTGGTTTGTGGCGGAGTTTGGGGCGTGGTTTTTCTTCCTTTCTGTTGTGTCTTCGGTACTGGGAGCAGGCATGCTTTCCAGGAGTTGTAATTTCTTCTGTAAATAAATGCTTTGACAAGAGATAAGAAAGAAGACGGCTGCAGAGAGCTTTCTTAAGGCTGCCTTACACAACAGACCTACTTCCTGCTGCGTGAGTAGAATCTCTGCTAACAGCCCAGGGAACTGGGGGGAAAGCAAAGTGGCACAGCAGGAGCGTGCTGGACTTTTTGCCAGTTTAAAGGAACTACCCAGTTTACTGGACATTCTCCCCCATCCCTGAGACCATATCTTCACCATGGCTTCAGTCTGAGCAACAAGTCCAGTGTGGTTGCAAAGGAGAATAGCAAACCATGGTAGTTCAAGCTAAGTATAGCTGCTCAGCCTAAATATACTCCCATCAAGAGAAGCTCTGGGGGTTTCTGCCAAATGGCCTCAGCGTAGTAGCTTCTGTACAGGGAGTTTCCCTCGCAATAACCGAGATACATAATGGAAGACTTAAGTGCAAGCCTAATTAGTCCCCAGAACCTCTGCCATATCTAATGGAAGTAGACACCCTTATTTCTCACTAATTAACTCTGGACAGTAATCAAGGGGCATCCTCCAGCAAGCACACAACACACACCATTAATTGGATTGAGTGTAAATTTACATGAAGGAAACAGAGCTGCATTTCCTGCGAGACACTTCCTGCCTTTCCCCATGAGGGACACCTCAGTCACCTGGTGGTGAGCTCCAAATGACTAGAGACCTCTCACGACCTCTCTGCCATTATTTGGCAGGAAACCTGTATTGATCTGTCTGGGAATGGCTCGGTACTTGTTAATTAGCTTTCAGTGTCTCCTTACATCCAGTTTAGTCCTTAAGGTAATTATCCTCTGTCAGGCCCGCTCCTTTAACTATGAACCCTTCAGGCCCTTCGCTGTTCAGTCTTCTACCCAGGAGATTGCTCTACGGGCTGAATCTTCCTCCCACAATTCTCCTCTTATATGAACTTGGTGGCCCACATGGATGCCCGTGGGGAAAGACCTCCTCAGCTTTAGCCAACTTTAAGGGAACATAAAACTTGTGTGCTCTCTGGGGAAACCTTTCCATTTTTAAACCCTAACCCAAGGACACCAGGTTGCTTGCTTGGGACCTCAGTGAAGTTACTCCTTCACTCTCTTTTCTCTGGAATGGGTAAAAAATAGCATTTGATCCCTGTGATGTATGTGTCTTTTTTTTTGCATTCACCATCCACTTCGTTTCTCAAATCTCTCTGCCCTCACATTGTCCAAACTCAGGTCATTTAAACCTGTGCATTGCCCTCCATACACACCTACTACATCTGTAACTCACCACTGACTCCTTATATGACTACCATTAGAAAAGGGCCAACTCTGCTATTAGCCAAAGTGAGGCAATCATCCCAGGCAGCAACAACCTCCCAACCACCACCGCGGTTGGAGTTCATAGAATCATAGAGTTGGAAGAGACCGCAAGGGCCATCCAGTCCAACCCCCTGCCAAGCAGGAAACACCATCAAAGCATTCCTGACAGATGGCTGTCAAGCCTCCGCTTAAAGACCTCCAAAGAAGGAGACTCCACCACACTCCTTGGCAGCAAATTCCACTGCCGAACAGCTCTCACTGTCAGGAAGTTCTTCCTAATGTTTAGGTGGAATCTTCTTTCTTGTAGTTTGAATCCATTGCCCGTGTCCGCTTCTCTGGAGCAGCAGAAAACAACCTTTCTCCCTCCTCTATATGACATCCTTTTATATATTTGAACATGGCTATCATATCACCCCTTAACCTTCTCTTCTCCAGGCTAAACATACCCAGCTCCCTAAGCCGTTCCTCATAAGGCATCGTTTCCAGGCCTTTGACCATTTTGGTTGCCCTCCTCTGGACACGTTCCAGCTTGTCAGTATCCTTCTTGAACTGTGGTGCCCAGAACTGGACACAGTATTCCAGGTGAGGTCTGACCAGAGCGGAATACAGTGGTACTATTACTTCCCCAGAATTGCATTGGCTTTTTTAGCTGCTGCATCACACTGTTGACTCATGTCAAGTTTATGGTCTACCAAGACTCCTAGATCCTTTTCACATGTACTGCTCTCAAGCCAGGTGTCACCCATCCTGTATTTGTGCCTTTCATTTTATTTTATTTTTGCCCATGTGGCAAAAAAGTGTTCCATGTGGCCTGTCTTGCACCCCCTAAGCTGCCCTGCTGCCCTTAGTTGTGGTGGATGCTGACATCGCCAGTGTTGAAACAAGATTGAACTCTCACTTTGGTCAGTTTCTAAATGTGGAATGGGGAAGGAAGATAATATTGCCTTTTGCCTCAGGCACTAAAACAACATGTGCCAACCTTGCATTAGGCATAGAAACAAAGGAAGAGTCTGCTGGATGAGGCCATCATGTCCGGCATCTTGTTCTCACAATGGCCACCCAGATGTCTGTGGGAAACTCTCAAGCAGCCCCCAAACATAAGAGCCACTGGTTTTCGGAAGCATCACTGCTACTGACAGTGGAAGCAGACCACATCCATGAGAACATATCCTCCATGAAAAGGTCTAATCCTCTTTTGAAGCTACCCAAGTTGGTGGCCTTCTGTGGGACACTCTGGCCAGGATTCAGCATTCTCTCACTGACCACACAAGGACTGTTGCACTAGCATAAGGGTGAGGGTAATTGTTGTGCAATATGAAATCCAGCAAAAACGGTTGGACTAGTCACTAGTGGAAGGTTCTTATGCAACAGGTTATGCAACAGGAAGCACCAGGGCTACCACAACCTGTTGCACAACTAGCCACAAGAAACATGCTGGCTTCTTCCCCTTTCCATTATGCAAGACATTCTGCTAGCTCAGCTAGTACACCACTAAAGGACTTTAACTTAGTGTGACATTGAATTCCTCCATCTGCCTCTGTCGTCATCTCAATCACAGTAAAAAAACGAAGTGCACGCTTTCTGTCCAAGCAGCATTGGTTTGGGTGTGTTAGCATTTCACTCCTCCGTTGCTGGATGTGTGATTGTTACATCACATGTCAGTGTTTACTTTCTAGGCTTGGAAAGTGTGAGAATGGAAGTCAGTCTTATCTTTCTTCCACTGTACTCTACTTTTGTACTTTTCTTTCTCTCCCTCTCTCTTGGAGAAGAAGTGAGAGGATGCCATGATTGCTTTGTCCTATATATGGGTAAAGATAAAGGGACCCCTGACCATTAGGTCCAGTCGTGTCCGACTCTGGGGTTGCGGCGCTCATCTCACTTTACTGGCCAAGGGAGCCGGCGTACAGCTTCCGGGTCATGTGGCCAGCATGACTAAGCCGCTTCTGGCAAACCAGAGCAGCGCACGGAAACGCCGTTTACCTTCCCGCCGGAGCGGTACCTATTTATCTACTTGCACTTTGACGTGCTTTCGAACTGCTACGTGTCCTATATATATTGCTTAATAAATACTTAGAACGCACACACTCATGCTCCACGATCGTTTCTGCTATACTCTGCTGATAGAGCGTGCACATGTCTTTTGATATGTGTTGCTGGTGCGTGCTGGGACTGATTTGCAAACGTCCCGGGTTGCATTTCATCAAGAAGATGCCCGGAGAGGTCTGTCTCATTGCGGGGGCTGTGTGTGCCCCCCAGGCATGTTCCGACAGGGTGGCCTTTGTATAATCTTGCAATAAGAGTGGCTGTGGAAACCCGGCCAGATGGACGGGGTATAAATTATTATTATTATTATTATTATTATTATTATTATTATTATTAACCATCTAACTATGCTGTAATATTGAATTTCCTGACCACCATTGTGCCACCTTAAGTCAATACATATTATGATTAAGACCAAATTGGAACTCATTACCACAAGTAATTAAAGAAGTAGGCATGCAATGCATTAATCTTTATGCTGTGCAATGGACTCCATATATATATAAAAGTCACTCTTCATTGGTTAAACGGGGCAACACACATGTTCATGTAACAAATGCACCACCAGGGCAACGTCCCTCTCATTCAACGGGATAAAATTTCTCTTAGCTTTGTTCCCCCCTCCCCCCCCCAAACCCCTGTGCTTTAATATGTGCAGTGAGCAGTACTGAACTCTGTTTCCTTGTCAAATGCAAATAGCCCCAAGGAAGTCTCCTTAAACATCTAAATGCTGAATCAATGCTCATGATGAAATGCAAGCTGCCAAAATTCCAAAAAGTCATCACAGTGTGATAACTGTTGGGATTGGACTTAGATTAATGATTTTCCACAACACGGTTGGATTTTTTTGGTAGGCAGAATCCAGTCTTCAAAATGCAGAACTGCCGACTCCTTTTTAGCTTGCCTATTGCTACTTGAGATAGCTTAGTAATCCTTAACAGCTGAAATCAAGATTGCTGCTGAGTTCTTGTTGCTGTTGTTTGCAATGAAAATGCATGCATTGAATCTAAAAGGCTGTCCTAGAAATGGGATCATCTGTCACAGAAAGGACATGATTTGAGACTTGCAGGCTACCTAGATACACTGCTTGGCTAACCACCAGGAGATGAAACCTTGAAGGAATTTCCTGAGTTTTGGTAAATTCCCTTTCAGTTATTGGCTGACATTGGCAAGATGTGAATAAGGTTTCTTGTTGTTTTAAGTAAGTTGAAAGAAAATGATTTAAGGGAAGCTTTGCTTCCCATGTTGTACACACATTTATTTGTTTTCTTCCACTGTCGCTTTTGATCAAATAAGCTTTGTGGGTCTTTGAAAGAGTATAAAACCTGCAGAAGGTTGTTTTCCAGAGGCAAAAGTACAATGAACACACACACACACCATCCCATCAGCAGTGATCCATCTTCAAACCATTTTAAATTATATAGGGGGGAAATGCCCATCTTTATGTTATATTTTAGGTATGTACAGCTGTTATGTGCTGGGAGCAAATAACATGGCAAATTGGAATTTGGTGTGATTTTACCTTTCCCTGTGTTAATGTCAACAAAGAACCTTGAGGTAGATCAGGACACCCAAAAAGTCTCATTCCATTGTTGCTCTCTTTGTGTACACCAGGGGTCAGCAAACTTTTTTCAGCAGGGGGCCAGTCCACTGTCCCTCAGACCTGGTGGGGGGCAGACTATATTTTTTTTGGGGGGGATGATGAACGAATTCCTATGCCCCACAAATAACCCAGAGATGCATTTTAAATAAAAGCACACATTCTACTCATGTAAAAACACCAGGCAGGCCCCACAAATAACCCAGAGATGCATTTTAAATAAAAGGACACATTCTACTCATGTAAAAACATGCTGATTCCCAGACCGTCTGTGGGCCTGGACTTAGAAGGCGATTGGGCCGGATCTGGCCCCCGGGCCTTAGTTTGCCTACCCAAGGTGTACACTATGGTATGCAATGAAGTTTTACTCAGAGCAGACCCATTGAAAGTAATGACCCTAACTTAGGTTCATTTCATTCAGTGGATCTATTATGAGTAAAACGTACCGTAGTTGGGTATCACCCCACTATTTCCATATGTTTCTTTATTTCTCCAGAATATGCTCCTCTTCTGAGCTATCACAAACATTTGGTCTGCACACTTCCTTCTTCAAGGCATCTCTCTACTACAGGGTTTCCCCCCTCCATTATGACACTCTGTAAACAAGGCCACCTGGGAATCCAGATGTGCATTTCTCTTTGAACAACAATTCTCTTCCAGACAACACATTGAAACTGCAATTACACTTGGCTTTAGTATCAATTATGTTTAAATTAACGATGGTTAGCAACTACTTTGCAATGGTGGCGCATGGAATCCAATTCCAAATGGATTTAGCCATAAATGCAAGCAATCACATAAAAGACTAATATTAGCTGCCATTGCAAAGCACTCACTCAGCAAAGAAAGGGCCAAAGAAGAATGCATCGTCAAAGAGGAACCTGCAATGAGATTTGGGAAGCAAAAGTGAAAGGTTGGTGCACACGTTGCGATCATGAAGGCATGCAAGCTAAAAACAGCCTTCCCATTCCCAGCCCATAACATTTGCAAGTAGCTGACACATCTCCGTCATGGTATGAACCTCCATAGTCCTACGACACACCCTGGGCAACCACTGTCAGGCACACATCTATTTTGCACTATGTTCCCATTGCCCATTGTGGTGGGGAATTATTTATTTTTGTTCAACAATATCTCAAAGGCAGCAGGTTGGGGAAAACTGATGCAGGGTGAGCAAGAATTGCAACAAATACAGGCCAGGGGCTGCAGTTCACCAAAGGGAGGTTTTTTTTTCAGTGACTTCTGCACGGCCATCGTAATGGATGTTCCAGTCTCAAATGGGAGAAGAAAAAAGCAGTGATAGCGAACGAAAGGTTGCGCCAGAGTGAAGACTATTAAGCCAGATGAAAAAGGGGGTTAAATAACTCCTTCCCCTTCATGGAATATGTCTTTCAATCCCTATTTAGAGCTCCCTTCCAGGACAGCTCTTAAAAGACTCAAGAAGAGGACAGGAGAACACAATATTGTTATTCATATGCTCTAATCCTTGCCACCATTGTCTGAAGATGCAACAATTGTCCCATTAAGTGAAGTGTGTTAATTTAAGTTTGGATCTCTCTCCATCATGTTGCTCCCTTTTCATTGGAGAGCTTGTGTAGCTTAGTAGTTAGAGCAGGGGTGGTGAACCTCCAGCCCACAGGCTTTATGATGCCCACCAGTAATCTTCATTTGGCCCACAAGGCCATTTTGCTTAAGCCATGCCCACCTGCCCTGCACCTGACATGATGCATGATGTGAGCTACAGTGTAAGATCACAGGAAGAGCCCTTCTGGGAGAACCTAATTCAGCACATACCTCTCTAGCAATGGACCACCAGATGGACCTAGAACCTTCAGTATGTGCTTCTTCCCAGTTAGCCTATTTGCAGGTCTCATGGATTCCTCCCAACAGGATTTAAATGACTCCATCTGCATTTACTAGGGGAGGGGGGAATTATGCCACCCTTCACACAAATTTCTCTGGAAAACTCCCTGAATATTGCTGAAAAACATGAGAAGAAACTGGTGGAAGATTTTCCTGCATTTTTGCACATCACAATACCCAGGGGAAGTTGTCATTGCATATCCATGATATATGTAATTGAATCTTTATGGCTATATTATTCTGACAGAAGACTGAATTATACAGGGGTATGCTGGTGAGCTAGTTCATTGTTCACTTTGCATGAGCACTTGCCTGCTTTGCTATTTAAATTTTTAATAAGCCTAAGCCTCGATTCTTAAAGTGCTAGCAACTTTCTCTTGCCACTCTCCACAACATGCTTAATAGATGTGCCTGAGAACGTTTGCCTGGTTTATTCCAATTTGATGGAAATGGATTTTGCATGGCGGCAGTGAGGACGGTGTCCTGCAAGCACACGCCTTCAGCACCATGCAGTGATGTCTTATGTGTTGCAGGCAACCTGTTGTGCGTACAGTTTGTGCACAATTTACATACCTTGCCACCGAACTGGGAAGTGAGCCAAACAAGTATAACACAATGGGCTGCTATCACTGCCCAGTCCATATACATGGAGAGCAATAACTGTTGCCTGCCTTGCCACTCACTTTGGGCAGCTGCCCTGTTCCGTGATGCCATAAGAACAGCCTGATGGATCAGGCCAATGGCCTGTATAGTCCAGCATCCTATTCTCACAGTGGCCACTCAGATACCCGAGGGAAACCCAAAAAGAGGATTTGAGCACTTACCATTCCAGTGGTTTCCAGCAACAGGTGTTCAGAAGTATTGATGTCCTTGAGACTCATCCCACAGAGCCTCTATAGGAGGATATCACACTCTCCTTGTCTTGTTCTCAATATAGGTCATCCATCAAGGTGGCTTAGGGCTGATTCGGTTCTGTAGTTGGGCTTGAACCTGGATTCAATTGGGTCTAGACACACATGCCAATTCCTAGGGGTCAAGGCTCTTCCAAACAGAGAGGGGTTTTTTTTAGTAGGCCTGGCCCCCTCAATGTTCAGAGGGCATTTGGCTATGCCCCCCAGCTCCTTGTGACATCTGGCTCATGACATCATGACGTTGCATAACGTCATGAGTCTGATGTCAGGACATCATGTCGGGGCCGCTCAATCAACTTGAGAAGATAGCGCCTCTGGGTCTTGATCAGGGTTTCCCAAACTCGGGTCTCCAGCTGTTTTTGGACTACAATTCCCATCACCCCTAACCACTGGTTCTGCTAGCTAAGGATGATGGGAGTTGTAGTCCAAAAGCAGCTGGAGACCCAAGTTTGGGAAACCCTGGTTTAGATAATCGGAATCACCCAATAATGGTTGTAGATGCTTCACCATGGCCATCTCCTCCACCTTCTCTAGGAAGGGTATATCCACAGCTGGACAGTTATGGGTCCAGGGTTGGCTTTTTTAAGGAGCAGTTGTACCATCACCTCTTTTGCAACCATTTGAAACGAGCAGTTAATGAAATGTTGGTTAATGGGGAAAACAATGTTAATAAAATGTTGGTTAATGGGGAAAACTTGTTCTTTAAGGGAGCAAATGAAGGTGCTCATGTCCTTTCCTTTGAGTTGGTGATTTGTTTTTTTTAAAATGTGAAAGTATTGATGTTGGGAAAGATGGAGGGCACAAGGAGAAGGGGACGACAGAGGATGAGATGGTTGGACAGTGTTCTCGAAGCTACTAACATGAGTTTGGCCAAACTGCGGGAGGCAGTGAAGGATAGGGGTGCCTGGCGTGCTCTGGTCCATGGGGTCACGAAGAGTCGGGCACGACTGAACAACAACAATTGTTCTCATACCTGCTATAAAAAAAATAAATAAGCAAAGGGACTGAACTGTGGCTCGAAAGAAAATGGGATGTGGCTCTGAAAAGGTTTTCAGTGAGGCTACAGCTCTAAAAGATGTGGCGTTGACTGGTGCTGGGAATCAGGTCTGAGTCTGACAAGCAGAAGGAGATTGTGAGAGAGAATGAAAAATGTCCATTATATGAGAGAGCTTTCATCAAATTACCCCAAAATATGGGGAAAATATATAAATCATGCTTGAGAGCTTCACAGCCTATTAAAAAGTAACAGTGTGATGTATTGTATGCCCCGGCTCCTTTCAGAGTGACGAATAGGCAGCTTTCTTGGAGCACACTAAGATGAGCAGTGATAATGATAATGATAAATATCCATGCAAAATAACAGACCTATTAGGGAAATAGCCGCCCTTGACTCATTAAATACACAGCCTTTCGCCATAAACTTAATCAGTTCCATGAGAATGTGACCTATTGATTCAGTTAAACCACTCAAAATGCTTCACAAAAATAAAAATAAAATAAAGTAAACCCTGCAGTCCACAAGTCAAAGCAAATATATGAGGACATATCTTTCCTTTCCTCACACAATCAGGTGGGACTGAAGTGGCTGGGGGGGGGAAACCTCCCCCCCCAATTTTTTAAATTAATTTTTAACAAAACACAAACAAAACACTACATACAATAAAGAAACAATATAACGAAATACTAAACAAAAACACCTATTTAAACCTATCTATCCTTCTTTATAACATTGTAAATTGACTTCCTCACATCCTCTCCGTCTGCTTTCCTTGTAAATCATCTTTAGTAATTTCTTTACCTTTTTCTATTCTCATATTTATACTCTAATCATCTTATCTTATTTAATAACCTTAACATTACTTCATCTATTTCTACATCTTATCTAACTTCTATATCTGCAGCCTAACTGTTTCTTCCTGCTTGTTTTAAATACTAATTTTAGCATACTTCTTCAAATATACTTTGAATTTTTTCCAATCTTTCTCCACCCTCTGGTCTCGGAGTGTCCCGGTCAATTCAGCAAGCTCCATATAGTCCATTACTTTCATGGATGAAAACAAAAACCTATGGCTTTGTAGGGCTTGAATAGGACTGAGGTGGCAGGGTATGCATGAGAGGAAACCAAGGGAGGGGGGGAACATCCCCAGAAGGTAAACCCCCAAAGACAAAAGATTGGCCACCAGAAACAAGGATAATAATAGTGAATAGTTTAGGATAAGAAGGCAGAAAAATCCCCCAGTCTTAGTATTTTTAGGTACCTTTCATCTTCATTCCCTGGGTTATGAATCAGGACAAATTCCCGAGGCTGTAGGAATTACGGATTTATGGCTGTTGCATTCATTCATTTCAAGGATTTAGCCCCACTTCTTAACTGAACGATTCTCAGGTCACCCTGCAACAGACTGCAGAAATATAAAACAAACATGTATACCATGGTCATTTGGGTATTATGGGATGTTCATCGGGGATTACGGGATTAAACATCAGGAAAAACTTTCTGGCAGTGTTCGACAGTGGAACAGATTCCCTCGGGAGGTGGTGGAATCTCCTTCCTTAGAGGTTTTTAAGCAGAGGTTCGATGGCTATCTGTCGTGGATGTTTTAGTTGAGATTCCTGCATTGCAGGGTCCCTTCCAACTCCACAATTCTATGATTCTATGATTCCCTAACTATACAGTTTAATAATTTTGAATGGGGTTGATCTGAACATCCATCTTCCCTGAATTTATGTGCATTCCGAGAGGGCAGGAGAACACTCTTGAAAATCAAGATTGGGGTGGGGGGTATTCAGGTAGGATTTCTTCTGACAAGGTGGAAAGGGCTTATTTCACCCCACCCCTACCTTTTGCACTTAAAAAAAAGCTAGCCATGGCATGTGATGACACTCTGTCTTCCCGAATACACTCTCTGTGTGGATTTTCTTCTAATTCTCATCACGTTCCTTGGCAAGGAGTTCTTTTTTTATTTCATTTTTACTGATTCCTCTAAAAGTCCAAACAATTCTTTCATTTCCTATACACTGTTATATGCATATACACTCCAGGTTTCTTAAAGTAACCAGCGCTTAAACAGAGGCGTACAAAAAAAATGCAAATGATGGTACCAAAATACTTACATATTAATATTTATAAAATTCTGCTGCAGAAAAGTATAGTACTGCATAGAGCATGATTCTTTTATGTGTATTATATGTTATAATGGATGTTAGAGTGCTGGGCTAAGAATTCGGGGACCAGGGTTCAAATTTTCACTCACCCATAGAGCTTTCTAGGTGACTTTGGGCCACTTACTGTCTCTCAGCCTAACCTACCTCACAGGGTTGTTGTGAAGATGAAATGGAGACCATGACCACGACCAGGTAGAAAAGCAGCCAAGCCAAGGGCTCTCTGTCTACCATTGCATCATATGAACACATGTGGAAACCTTATACTTGTTAGTATTTCATGCCTCCGATGCTGCAGACGAGATTGGTGTAAATCACATGCCTGTCTGGGAAGAGTGTGGGAATGGAAGACAGTCTTATCTCTTCCGCTGTTGTACTGTATTTTTGCTTTTACTTGTCCCTGTTCTTCTCTCGGAGCTGGAGAGAGAGGGCGCCACGGCTCCTTTGTCTGTACATAGTGTGTAAATAAATACATAGATTAGCTCTACGATGTCTCACGCTTCTTGCTGTGTTATGCTAGAAGATTAGTATGCATATATCATTTGATATATGTCGCTGAAGTGCACTGGAGAAGAAGGGAAATGCCTTTTTCCAGAGCTGTGCATACCGGAGGGCGCTCGGAGTTCGGGGGCTACAGGGGCACCCCAGGTCACTTTCCAGCAATACTATGGCATATGCTGCTATTACACAATCCATGGCTGCTAGTTGCAATGGCTATTATCTACAATGGTGATGATCTACAATGGTGATAGCCTTCTGTTGCACTCAGGTCCTGGCTGTGGGCTTCCCACAAGCATCTGATTGGAGACTAGAGGCTGGACTAGATGAGCCACTGGCCTGATCCAGCAGACTCTTCTCATGTTCTTATATTTTACCCTCATCATCAGTGTCATGGTCATTTCCACAGCAGCTGGGAGGAGGCTTCTGAGGTTAAATATCCCTGCAAGGGTGTCACGGGGAGGGAGATCCATAATATTCTCTTTCCCCCTTCCAGGACACCTTCCCAGGGACCATAGAAGTATGCCCTAAATGCAATTTCTCATGAGGATTTTTTTAAAAACAAAAAACAAAACAAAAAACCGATCCCTGATTCACGGGATGGAATTGACTGATGGGAGAACACATGTCTAGAGGACAGTTGATACTATTGGGAGATCCCATTTCCAATTGGCGGCATGAGTTGTTTGAGAGTCTCTGTTGATTATTTGAGGAGCAGTGACCTTAAACATCCCTCAAATATTGTGATGTTCAAAAATAGAACATGAAGCGTGTGGCTTATGCCTCGCTTTCTCCACGAATCAAGAATCTTTTTTTTCCCCGTTCCTCAGCTGCTTAAAATATCCGCTCTCTTTCCTGATGTAGGAAGCAGAGCTGCAATCTGGTCATGGTGACTCTGGCAGACCAGCAGAGAATTTCTAATTTCCCCCCACTGTTCTCGCCTCATCAAATCTATCTCAGTCTTCTGCGTGCGCTCTCTCTTTCTCGTCCTAAAGCATCTCTTCCCCCCCCCAAAAAAAAGCATCATTACCAGAGAACTGCCTTTGATCTCTTGAATCAGGCTTAAATAATTTTTTTTCCTCGGGAAAACAGGCAGACATTACTTCATGCCTCAATAAAGTAAGTGCTGCGCTGACATTTAAATTTTCTCTTGACACAGTCCTGATTTACCCTTCAAAGCTGAAAAAGGTGGTGATGTCATAATTTCTTTAAAACTGGTCAAAGGACCTTCCTTCCTTCCGATTTCACAGCACAACTCAGCATTTGCCAACCTGGTGACCTCCACGTGTTATAGACTACAATTCCTATCAGCCCTTATCAGCACTAGCCATGCTTCCATAAGACTCATGCTGAGGCTGATGGGAGCTGTAGACTAAAACAAACTAACACACTGTCTTGGAAGGTGGTAGACCTTTCAATAGAGGTTTTTAAGCAGAGGTTGGATAGCTATCTGTTATGGATGCTTTAGTTGAGATTCCTGCATTGCTGGGGATTGGACTAGATGTCTCAAGGTCCCTTCCAACCCTACAATTGTATGATTCTATGTGGAGTCAACACAGCTGCTAAGTCACTGATGGGGAACCTGGGGACCTCCAGATGTTAGAATGGTAGAATTGCACATTAGTAAAATGCTGCAGTGGGGGGAAAGAGTCTTGATAGTTGCCCATACATTGCATCAAGATTTCTGTGCCCCCTACTACAGAGAAAATCTGGCAGCCTGAGAGCTGGATAGCCTGAGAACCTGAGACCAATAAAATAAATCAGCCAGTCCCTGACAAACAGCTCTGTTTGTAACCCTGTTTGAGAGGCAGTTCCCCTCCAATTGCTCATAATCCAGTCTCATAACTGCTGTGCCCGCAACACTGTCTATGCATTGTCTGAAATTAAAAGACAATTTACAATCCTCATGTTTTAGTAGCTGACAATATACATGGATATCAGCTGACAAGAGGACATTGTCTTAGTCTGGCGCGAGCGGAATGAGATGCAGGAGGGTGGCGGCGGGGAGCGGGGAGGAAGAAGAATCCCCAACAACATGAATTTATCAGCCAATATTATTTTCCTCCAATACGCTTCAGCTGCCAGCTTCCTTAATGCACATTGAATAATATGGGTCATGACATTTGCCAGCAAGCAGAAGCAAATGACGGGGAGAACATTTTGTCAGTGTTGTGTCTCTGCTTAACATTCGTGCCGCGCAAACCTTTAGAGGTTCTTTCTCCAGTGGCAGAGGACCATGGACTAGAAGGGAGCCCCAGAGGGCAGTTGCATGAACCAGGGAAAGAAAAACAAAGGTTAGAAAGCTTTAGTGAGGATTCCTGAACTCTAGAGATAGCCAGCACTCTTGAATCAACCTTTTTCTTTCAGAAAACATTATTTTATCCCTTAATCCATGACATGTCCAGCGTGACATTTGAGGAATTGTTGTAGCAAGCATGGGGAAGATCCAGAAGGGGTCCTGATTTTGGCCACAAGCCACACCCACCTGCTCCATTCATGATGTCATATGATGTCAGGTGTGTAGCAGATGAAGGACGCCACTTTCTTTTCTTTCTTTCTTTTTTTAAAAATATTTTTTTTGATTTTACAAATTTATTCCCACAAATAATATTACTACAGATATTAGAATTTTGCATAAAATTATTCCGAATCTCGAGACTTCCTGTCAGGAGTGCATGCAGGAGCCAGGCCCTGTGAATAGTAGGGCCTTGCAGGACTGGGGCCTTCCTGAGTTTGGCCTGAAAGGGCAAGGTGTGGCAGCACAGGTGAAGCTTGATAGAAGACTCGTCGCACCTGGTGGCAAGGGCCAGGAGGGGTTTATAAGGCCAGCATTTCCCTCTGGCTCTTTGCCATAGAAACATGTTACCCACCTAGCTGTGCTTTGGCTTCCTGATTCCTGGTTTCCTGATTTGTGGACCCTTGGCTTCCTGACCCCTGGACTGCTGATTCCTGCTTCCCAGCCTCTACCCCGGTCCTGACATTCCAAGCCGGGACTCCAACTGCCTGTAACCTGGACCGTGACACTTCTCTCTTCCCCTCTGTGGGTTCTTTAAATAACTTTCTAAACTGCATATTATAAGTCCATCTAATTTACCATCCACCATTAAATCCAAAATCTGTGCATCATTGCAAGAGTTACTTAAATCCTGCCAAAGAGCTCAAGTGTTTACAGTGGTCTTTCAAGTACAATATATATTTGTCCCATTCTTTGTTGAAGTTTTGATCCTCCTGATTTCTGATTTTCCCAGTTAATCATGCCATCTTTGCATAATCCAATCATTTCATCTGCTAGTCCGCCCTAATAGGTATCTTGTTGTCTTTCCAGTTCTGGGCAAGAAGCATCCTTGGAGTTGAAGGACACCCTGAAAGGCCTCAGACAGGAACTCTGGTTCCTCGCGAGGTCCTGGAGGTCCCATCCAAGGCCTCACAGGGTCTTGGAGGTAGGGTCCAAGGCCCTGTGGGGCTTTGGAAGTAGCGTTCTAGGCCCCGCAGGGCAGTTGGTGGGGCAGTTCCCATTTGTCATGATGGATCAGCCTCCACTGACTATAATACAAGAATAGCTCTCACCCAGTGGGAGGAGGAATTATTAAAAGAAGAAATTGGAAGAGGAGGAAGAGTCTCCCGTTCCCATCCTCTCCAGAAGATTAGGAGACCTTATTTGAATGGCATGGACTCTGTCTACAGTGCAAATGAGAGGACTCATCTGAGTGGGTAGAGAGAGATCTAGCACCATTGGAGCTCCCCTTCCTGAAATGTTGGTGTGTCCAGTTTCCAATGATCTCCCCATTGCACTACATTTCTGTGCAGTGGCGGAGTTAGGCTCCGCGGTACCCGGGGTGGCAAAGGAAATGCCCCGCCCCCGGGATGTTTCCGGGAGTGCTGTCGCTTCTTCTGCAGCCCCCTTTTAAGCCGAAGAGCCCCCTTTTAAGCTCTGCAGCTCAAAAGGAGGCCGTGGAAGCGCCGGTCTGATGACAGAGTCCGTCATCGGGCCGTGCACTGCGCTCCCAGGGTGACGGAGGGAGCGGCGGCATGGGAATGGTGGGAGGGGCTGCCGCTTGTCACCCCCATGTGCTGCCGTTCGCTCCGTTGCCCTGGGAGCAGCTGCACCGCACACACCATGCTCTGCTGCTCCCGGGGGGACGGAGCGAGGGCGTGGGGGTGACAAGCGGCAGCCCCTCCCGCCACTCCCCACGCACGGCCGGTCACCCCGGGAGCAGCAGCGCTGCACGGACGGGGTGCTCCCTCGGCCGTGCGCTGTTGCTCCTGGGGCGACGGAGCCAGCGGCAGCACGTGGGAATGGCAGGAAGGGCTGCCGCTTGTCACCCCCACGCGCCGCCGCTCACTACGTCGCCCCAGGAGCAACAGCACACGGCCGAGGGAGCACCCCGTCCGTGCAGCGCGGCTGCTCCCGGGGTGACCGGCGGTGCGTGGGGAGTGATGGGAGGGGCCACCACTTGTCACCCCCACCCTCCCTTGTCACCCGGGGTGTACCACCCCCACCACACCCCCTAGCGACGCCCCTGTTTCTGTGTGACATAGCTTTCTATGGCTTTCTACTCTTTTTTTGCTGGGGTGTAGGGGAGCTGCAGGACAGATGAGGGAAATCGAATGATTGGCTGGGCAAGCTATCCTTTGCTTGTGCAATCGCTGGATACAGCTCAGCATAAACAACGAAAAATGGGTCCAAGCAATGGGTTCTGCGTAACTCAGATAAAATACCAGAGATTTCTGAATCTTAATGAAGCCTTGAATGAAGAAGTCTTGCATTTTTTACGACTGAGACAAAATATGGGATTTTAAAAACACCTGCTATCATCTAATTGTTTATTTTTTTTAGGGACATCAACTTTGATTACTTGAACACATTGAGCTTCTCAGTAATTGCGGGGAGGGGGGAGATAATAAGTGACATCTCCAATCATTGACGGCAAATACTCTGATTAGACCAACTTTACAAATGAAATGTTATGGTTCAAATACTTGCAAAATAAGGAACTTCATTCCTAATTAACTTTAAGTGGCAGAGACTGAAATATTTTGAGTAATGTTTTAACCAATAAAGGTAATTGCATCTGCAATTTTGATGCTTCAAAGCAAATGTGGGCAGAGGGAAATCCCACAATTATCTAAGTCAAAACAATGCAATGTCCATTGTTTTATTGTTTTGTTTTGTTTCCTCTTTCTCAGTCAAATAAATACAAGGCATGAAAAAGGATTTTCATTGGGAAAACTGCATGGGAGGAGTGTTAATCTCCCCTTCACCCACACTGTGGTACTAATCTAGATTGGGGCCCTTGTAGCTACTGTTTAAAAGAAACAGGGATGCATTCACACATTTTCTCTGTAAGGTGTAGTGTTACCCTGAGAGGCATAAGACTGTTTAAGCCTCTTCTGCTCACAGACTCAAGCGACCACAATTCAGTAAAATAGTTATAGTCATCAAAATGTAACTTGAGGATCTTCACCAAATAGTTAAACTTTACCAAGTGAAGGAAGGTGGGACATACGAGGTGTCAGGCTTCAGGAATTCTATCCCTCCCCCAGTGGTATAAAGAAACAGAGAAAAACAAGATGGAGTCCTTTCTAATGAGTTTATTCATTCATAATACAGCAGTACCTCGGGTTATGGAAGTAATCCATTTCAGGGGTCCATTCTCAACCCGAAATTTATGCAACTAGAGGTGCCGCTTCTGTGCATGCGTGTGCCGCAGAGACGTCCCGGTACTTCTGGGTTTGCCGTGGCTGTACCCCAAAGATTTCGTAACCTGGAGGTTACGCAACACAAGGTACCACTGTAGTGAGAGACAAAAGAATGCAGTCTGCCTACTGATAATGGCATTGCTCCAACTGGCCTCCTCACACACATCATTTGAATGCCTGAATAGAGCTTTCATCTCCATCCCTGGGTCTGGTCCTAGGAGTCATCAAAACTCATGGTGGCCTCTTGTTCTCAGAATGGGGCACTGAGTCAAAGACCTCTCTTGTCTCCTTCTATCACAGGACATTTGTTTTGTTTTACATACAGTGGTACCTTGGTTTAAGAACAGCTTAGTTTATGAACAACTTGGATTAAGAACGCTGCAAACCCGGAAGTAGGTGTTTTGGTTTGTAAACTTTCCGCTTCCGGTTGAGTGTGTTACATTTGTAAATTGAGTCCCCCACTGCTATGGGAAAGCACACCTTGGTTTAAGAACGCTTTGGTTTAAGAATGGACTTCCGTAACAGATTAAGTTCATAAACCAAGGTACCACTGTACAATGTTTTCTTGCCTGTCTTCTGTTATACAGTTTTTCTCCAGGTTCCCCTTGTTCAGTGTCATTGGCTATAGGATCATCATGCTAGGAATGGAGAAATTTGTTAATATAGGTTTCTCTCAGCTTCTCATTTTTTCTATTATTCCATTCAGTTCTGCACATTTCCACATCAATTTGAACCATTTTTTCCCCTTTTAATTCCTCGTGAAAAAGCACCAGTGTTTTGGTGTCAGTTTCTCCAGATGTACACATTTTGTACAATTTTGCCTACCATAAACCATTTCCCCTGATATATGAATTTTATATGCACATTTTACCATAGCATGTGAATTTTTGAGCATGTAACTGGGCTGCAAAATTGCGTTGCAAAATTCAAAGGATGGCCATATTTTGGTTCATGTTTTGATTCAGAGAGTGCAAATCAGGCTGTTTGTTAGTTTGTTTGTTTAAATGTGAACTAAATCTAATTTATCCCTCGTTGCTGCATCTTGGAAAACACAAACAGGAGAATGCTATGTGCTTGTGTCCTACTTGTGGGCTTTCTAAATGCATTTGAACATCAAATTCTGGACGAGATGGGTCTTTGTTCCGATCCATCAGGGCTGTTCTTATGTTAATCATTAGCCTTTGGATCTTGCTTCCACTGACTGGCTCACACCTTACGTGCAGTTGTCAAGAAGCGAGACATTTTCAGCTACCTGAGATGTGCTTTATACTCTGCTCTTACCAATAATACAAAATAATGAACACTTTTAAGTATCATAGCATGCACCTCCAGTGACTGTCTTTGTGAGGATGGCAGGTACCCTCCCACTTTGCAACCAATGTTCCTGATGCTGATAGTAAGACAGAGCCATATTTTCCATAGAAACTAAGGATCAGTGAATATTTCACAGTGTGATCAAGTTGCATTCCTGATACATAGATAAATTTTGGTTTCTTTGTTAATTTTTTTGCTATTTCATACATTTTATTGGATGAAATATGTGCTTTCTAGAAGAAGAAATGTTAATGTTGAGTATAATTTTAATGCACCTGAGTTTGTTGTATATGTGAAGAATGAGTGGGTGGGGCTGATAGGTCCCGGGCTGGCTATCAGTTGAGGAAGAAGACATTTTCCAGAAGCCCAGGCCCAACTACCAGCAGTCCAGCCCCATGGCTGGCAGAAACAAGTACCTGGAGGAGAGCACCTTTCTGTCAGTCTGTCTACCTGAAAGAGAGAAAGTGTAGCGGCCTCTCTCAAGAATAAATTGCCCAGTTTCAGGAAATGCTGACCTGTACCTTGTGTGCCACATCACTGCAGCTTCTCAGTAAAGTGTCAAGAACTGCTGATCCCATTTGGCAAATACTGTTGTTAGAACTTCTCAAGGAAGAACCTTCTGGACTGATTCCATCCAAGTAGGTCATTGGCTCCTTCTGGACAGTAAGGCATAGAAGAGGACTTCCTGTCTCCATGGAACAAGATATTATTGACTTCTGGTGTGCCTTTTATTTCTGGTCTTGCTCTTTGGTCCGACTCCTGGACCTCCCTCCTTGTTTGCATTCCAATCGTGATTATTCTATGGTCCTAACACTCATATTGGTTTCTGGTCCTACCTTCTGGTTTGCCCTGTGATCCCAGTTGATCTTTGGTCTGGACTCCTTCCTTGAGGATGGTCATGTTCCTTGATGGTCATGTTCAGACCAAAGAGAGCTGATGTCTCAAGCAAGGGGAGGTCAGGCAGGCAGGATACCAGAGTTAGGTGACAGTTAGGACCGTAGGAGGGAGATCAACGGTTGGGTTCAGGACTATGGATAGTGGTCCTGCAAATGAGGACAAACATCTACGTTGTCTCATTAAGGTGCTGGAGCGATTAACTGAGTTTACTAGCAGAACAAGATGGTCACTGACTCAAGGCCTCACCCTCTTAGTGCTGCCTCCTGACAGGTCCTAGGGCCTTCTTCTGCATCCTTGGCTCCTACAAAGTAATGGGGTTTCTAGCTGTGAGGATCTTTCCTTAAGGCTTCTTGATCACACAAGCGTCTGAAGTCAGAGATGTGTCCTTGGGATCAAGGGAGATCATCTGGGCTCTAGTTGACAAATGCAAGGTGGTTCTTTTAAAATGAGATTCAGAAGTAATACAAAACACAAGTGAGTGAGAATATTAAAGATTTTATTCTAAACAGCAAGCATACCAGTACGTACCAAGCAAGCCACCTCAATCTGCCACTTGGAAGTCCTCAAGTAGTGGCAAAGTGACTCCCCCAGGTGGCCTCAGGTTGCATAGCCCCCATGGCCATCAGTCCTGCACAAGCTTCATAGAAACTATGCTCCAAACCATCTGATTTACAGACAGCTAGCCTGTTATCCTGTGTGGCTTGCCCGACTGGCTACATGCACATTATTCATTAGCCACCCTCTCCCAATGCCTCACTTTCTCCAACATCAAAAAGGTTACCAAGCACTATCCCTTCCTTCCAACAGATTAGGGCATTAAAGGCTTTTCTCAGCCATCAAAGATCTTAACAAGAGATAGAGAGGGAGAAGGAACGGGGGCAGGAAGGATAACCATGTCAGATCACTTAACTCCTCGAAATACAAATACCTTCTGGGTAGATTGTCCATACAAGTACCCACAGACCCACATGGATGGACCAGAGTATAGATCCATCTCCTCATTGGGGCTGCAGCTGGTGAAAACCTCTGCCTGGTTCTGGAGTCACAAAGAACCCTTGGATTATTGCCCCCAGGTCCTACAACCACCCCCAAAACTCAGCTCAGAGAACACAGCAAATCTATAGGAGGCAGTGATATCAGATTAGCTCTCCAACATGACCTCAAGCCGGGAACATCCCTGCAGTTGAAATGCCTGCAGTTCTGGAACATAGCAGCCTTCTACTGAGTCAGACCCCTGGTCTGTCTAACTCCGTATTATCTATATTAACTGACAGCAACTTTCCAGGATTTCAGACAGGGAACCTTTTCTAGCCCTATCCAGAGATGCTGGGGGTTGAACCTATGCCCTTCTGCATGCAAAGCAGTTGCTCTAACACTGCTTTCCCTTCTGCTCTCAAACCAGGAGTGGCATATGGAGTACTGAATAGGCACCCAACCAACAGGGCTTGAGTCTATGGATGTTGCTGGAATTAGGGAGACTATCCAGAGCTCACAGTATGGGAACAATATGGACTACTAGTATTCCTGCCACTTGCCCCAACCTGCCCTAGCTGAGGCTAGCTCCACCCTGGCAAAAAGTGCCGTACATTCAGAGGAGAAGAAAGCAGTTCCTAAAAATAAATAAATAAAGTGCTACATTTCTTTTTCTTTTTTTCTTTTTTCATATCATTTTTTTATTGGTTTTATAAAGATACATTGATAAAATCCATCACATTATCTTTCATCTTTTAACATTTTGGCTTTTTCAAGCCATGACTTCCCTCAAACCCTTCACATGATTTTCTAACATCTTTTACTTATATTTATACTTCTTAAATCTATCATTGCTATAAATCATCACGTTCAACTTAAGTCACTTATAATTTCATATCTGCAACAATATTTCTCCATTAATCTACAAAGCTTCTTGTAATCCTATCAACGTATTTAACCGAATACAATTATCTTTTAGATAATCAATAAACTTAGTCCAGTCTTTGGTGAATTTCTGGTTCAGCTGTTCTCGGATTCTTCCCGTCATTTTGTCCATTTCCGCATACTCCATTAGTTTCACTGTCCATTCTTCCTCCGTCGGTATTTCTTCCCGTTCCCTTTTTTGTGCTATTAAAATTCTCGCCGCAGTTACGGCATATTGAAAAAGTTTAAAATCTTGTTTTTTAAAAAAATATCTGTACCTGTAATTCCCAGTAGTTCATCCTTATTAGTCACACCACAGACCCCAAAAGTGACTGAAATGTACAGAGCTACACAGGAGAATAGGGAGAGAGCTCTTCTCCTTCTCTTTTTTTTCCAAAGGGGCTCAGAAAACTTCGTAGCTCAGCTGCTTTTTGCTCTCTAATACAATGAACGTTTATCCAAAATGACATTTTCTCCATTCACGAGACGCTTCCGGCAAGAAGAGGGCGGGGAGGCGGGGTAGCAAATAATGGGGGAAAGCAGATCAGCTTAATCCATTTCAGCTTAACTTTGCAGGTGCTGCAGTGAGCTTGGAAGCAGCTGATATTAAAACTGAAATCCATGAAATTTGGGTCTATCACAGGGAAACCTCTTTCAAATTACTGGTTATTGGTGTAACCTGCCCTCATTTACTGAAGCTGGTGATTACTGAATTAGATATGGCAATTGCCCGTCTTAGTATGACACACACACTCATTTCTCCTTTTTAACATCAATAGCAAACACAGCAATAGGAAATAACTGGTAACTATATATTAGATGCCTGCGGCCAACAATTTTGCCGCTTATTTTAAAACGATATGTTAACTTCAATCTCCATCAGCTTTCTTAGTTAGTTTTTTTCCTCTGATGCATTCTCTTCTTTCTCTTGCTAGTGGGGCCGGAGAGCTGAACATATACATATATTTTCACTTCCAGAGGTAACACTAAATACATCGCGTCTGGTAAATGAGCCACAATAGCTGTCAGAGGGCCGTAGAAATTCGTGTCCCAGGCTTTTTAGAATTAGTTACCCATGTACTATCTGAAACTAAAGGGGCACATTGGTTGCCAGATATGAACTATATTTGCAACCTTTTAATATATAATTATAATAATAATAATAATAATAATAATAATAATAATAATAATAATTTATTTGTACCCTCCCCATCTGGCTGAGTTTCCCCAGCCACTCTGGGCAGCTCTCCAACCACACCGAACTCTCCTAGGTCACGTAGTGGGGTACCTGTAGCAGATGCTGCTGGTTAGCTTAAGCCGAGTTAAGCAATTCCAGTTAGCTTAAACCAAGATTCCCGCATTGCAGGGGGTTGGACTAGATGACCCCTGGGGTCGCTTCCAACTCTACCGTTCTATGATTCTACGATTCAATGAAAGATCCCCTCGCTCCTACCCATTGTTCATGCCTGTGGGCACTGATGGGAGCTTGAATTGTGCAACGTTTCAAGGGCCACGATTCCCCTCAGCGCTTCCCTAGACCAATCCCTTCTCCAATCTTGCTTTCCTGGGTCCCTACTTCTTTTACTCCTTTTTTTCCTGAAAATGTTGTGCCAGTCCTGCCCTTAACTTAAATAATAATTGCACTTTGGCAATCTGGGTTTTTTTTGGGGGGGGAGGAGATGGGGAGAGAAAACAAAACTGCAAGCCGACAAACAAACAGACTAAAAGTAAAATGTTATCATCTGGGGTAACTATTGAGAAATTAGGACATGCAGCGTGCAGAATGCAGCTTAATGACAAGGAAGGCTCAATCTTGCTGTGCTGAATTTTCAGTTTGCTTCTGCTTAATTGGAAGGGCTGTTCAACACGAGGGTTAGAGATGGGGAAATCTGTTTTGGAGATAAAAAGAACATTTGATGTCTCTAAGGTCAGGAATGTGACACATGTTAAGTTTTCTGTTACCAAAAAAAATAATGATGTACTATTTTCAAATCCAAACAGGGAGAAGCAGGGCTGGTGGGCAGGCGGCTTATAGGCCCATTACTAGTGTATTGGTGTTTGTATGTATGTGTTTATTTCCTGTTTTCTAAAACTCCAGCCGCCCAATGACCTTAAAAGAAAGCTGATTGTCTTGAAAAATAAAATAGCTTTCCAACCACAGTGGAAGGAGTGGGTGATTTGAGGACAGTGAGGTAGAATGAATATACAAGGCAAAATCCATTGGAAGAATTGGGGTGGTATTTGGGTGATGACCCCCCCACCACCACCAACACAGCCCATTGAACAGCTTGGCTGCATTAGTCTTAGAAACATCACATCCCCCACTAAGGACTGAATATTTTGACAAACATTTTAAAAAAAGATCATAGTCTATCACAACACAAAGTAAACATAGCTTCAGAGGTTTTTTTTAATTTTTAAATATTTTATTAATCAAAGTACACACTTACATACGCATACACATACACATTAAACAAATACACATTAAACAAACCTACACATATAAATCTAAATCCAAATACATTTTCATCCATATATTTTCATATTTTTATTACAAAAACTCTTTAAAAATATAAGTTCTTTCCAGCCTCCTGTTCGCTTCAGTAAGGCTGGATTTTTACATAATCTCATCCTTGGGCTCCCCAATTTATCTCTTCATTAAATTAGACGTTAAATATGTTTTCAATATGTAAATTTTCAAGACTTGGCCCTGATGTAGCTCTTTTTCTATTTCCTCTTTCTCTTAATTTCTTTTATTTTTTTAGTATTCTTTTTATCATTTATTATTTTTATTATTGCTGTTCCAATTCTTGGTAAGACAGGAGCTATTCCAAGATTATAACTGTATTAGTGTTGCACCTTTTTTTTAGATATTGCATAAAATCATTCCATTCCTTTATGAATTTTTCCTTCGGATTGTCTTTTATTTTCTCTGAAAGATATGCTTCAGAGTTTTTAAGCATTCTGTTTGCATTACTCCCAGGTTTTTGTGGTCTCCTGAGATGAGGTTTCCTTTAAGGGCCAAAGAGGACAGTATCTAAATGTACAATTGCATGTGCGTACATATCTATCTCTATAGCTCTCTTTATCTATCATCTCTTTATCAATATCTGCATAGGTTATTATACATAATACATGACAAAGCTATCTTTAGCCATCTCACCCTTTCCCTTTCCCTGTAAGACCCTGTAAAAATTGCAGTCGTTAACAGTCGTCCACAGGTTTTCCACACCTACCAGCTGATCACCCATTCCCACCACCCTTCTGAGTAATACCCCTCCCCACTCCCTCACTATATTTAAGGGTCTGGTGACTTCCATTTCAGTGTATCTGAAGAAGTGTGCATGCACACGAAAGCTCATACCAAGAACAAACTTAGTTGGTCTCTAAGGTGCTACTGGAAGGAATTTTTTATTTTATTTTGTTTCGACTATGGCAGACCAACACGGCTACCTACCTGTAACTGCATAGGTTAGGAAGGTATGAGATTGAGTCTGTGGTGGAAGGGAAGGGATTAGAAGTTTTCAGACATTCAATTTTCCTGACGAAAAAGCTCCTCCCCATTGTATTTGGGCCCATTGTATTTTCCCTCCCAGGGCCAATAGCAGCTTGGATGGGTGACAATTTCCATCAGGACTGTAGTGCTGAGAAATGGGTTAATTTCCGTCTCCCCCACGACACTTAACAAGATCTGACCTACTGGCTGCTGCTGCTTAGAAAAATGAAAAGTATCTACAATAAAATTGTTAACACATTTGCAAAGCTAAGCAGGGTCTCAAATGGTTTTAAGTCGAATGGAGGGCCACATGTTGAGATTCCTTGCACAGGAGAGGGTTGGACTAGATGACTCTTGGTGTCCCATCCAACTCTACAATTCCATGATTGTATGATACTCTGAGTAGATTCATTGAAATCAGTGGACTCGCATTGGCCGTGTCTATGGATTACAATAGGTCTGTATGACTTAGTTGGGTATAGCTTTTCGTCTAGTTTGGCCCTAAGTCCCTATTAGTTAACAGTGTTGGCCTAAGACAGCAAAACAAAATGCCCACAACTGAAAGAAAAACAAGCTTTTTACAATGTCATGCAGAGACAGAATGGTTTTCCATCAGAGGTTTTGCTGCATCAGGCCAAAGGCCCATATAGTTCAGTATCCTGTTCTCACACTGGTCAACTTGATGCGCATGGAAAGACAACAAGCATAATAACACTCTCTACACCTGCAATTCCCAGGAACCAATAGCCCTTGATAGCCTTATTCTCCAATCCTTTACTATTATTATGAATATGATTATGATTATTTCAATTTATATACCACCCTTTATCAGAAGACCCCCCCAGGGCGGTGCACAACATTAAAAACACATTGCAGTACATCGATAATAAAAAACATAATGAAAACATAATGAAAAGCATATTGACAGACAGCCTAATACTAAAACAGTCATCATAATAAATAACATTCCTCTCCCTACATTTCCGAGGCCATAGATTATTTAATAGCCATAGGCCTGAGTGCTTTTTTGCCTGGCACCTAAAGACATGTAGTGTCAGGCTTGAGGAATCCTCTCCCTCCCCCAGCTGGCACACACATTCAGGGAGTAAACAAGAAAGTCCCTGTGTATTATTTATTCAGTCATCTGTTAGCCAACAAGAATTCCGACCATTCCCCATTATGGCGTTGTTCACACTGAGTCCTCCCCCTTCTCCTTCTAGCAACAGCATTTACTTCTGTGGCCTCTGTCCATGGACAATTGCCGTCGCTCCCTTTGTTCTTGAGCGCTGCGTTTTAGGAGAAGGGGGGGGTGAGTGATGCTGTCCAGAGACGTATCAGCTATCTGCCCTGTCTCCCCTCCCCAGTGCTGTCTTTATCCGGGGGTGCAGGTGGTGTGGGGCACCCGGGAATTGAATTCTTGGGGGGGGGGCAGGTGCCTGCGGCTGAAGCCACCTAAGCTATCTACCTGTTATGAAATTATAAATAATTTTGATCAAGCTAGAAAAACAAAATACATATCTACCTAGGTATTACTGAAATGTATACCTACTGTTTCACTACAGGACTTTCAGCTTTGTGTGCTTGTCATTCACAATGGTGGCGCTTGTCATTCACAACGACGCCGTCCACACGAAATTAACTCTTACATCAAAATATTATATTACGTATTGCATTGAGCTGCTATGCGGCAGCGGGGTCAGCGGCACCTTTGACACGACTGATGTTCCTCCTAAGTAGGTGCCTAAACAATACTTATAAGTTTAAGTGCGGTGGTGTTGTATAGTTAACTAGAAGTGTATTGTAAATAAATGAGCAAATAAAAAAGTTTGTTTCTTTTTCCTCCCTTCTTTCGTAAACAAGAGATAAGGCGTAAGCATGGTGTCTGACATAAGCATAATAAAAATTAATTTGGGGGCTAAGCTAAATTTGGGGGTGCTGGGCGGATCTTTGCACCCCAGTGGCGCATATGCTAAAGACAGCACTGCCCCTCCCCCTTCCTCTAACTCTGCAAAGCTCTGCTGTTCATTTGTATCTGAGTTGTAATCAGGGGCGTAGCAAGGTAAATTGGTACCCGGGAGCAAAAAAGAATTGTCAACCCCCCCCCAGGCATGGGAAGGTCAGGTGGTACCCGGTGCAAAAAATTTCTTGTCAACCCCCCCATTGACCCCCCCCCCGCAAAAATGGTTTTACGTTATTTCATATTTTCTTACAAAGGAATAATAACAAGTAATAATAAAAAAACTTTTATTTATATCCCACCCTCCCCGGCCGAAGTCGGGCTCAGGGTGGCTAACATCAGATACATAACATTGGTATAAAATCAAACAATAATTAAATTACCTCCTAAAAACATCTCAAAATCAAATTAAAGTCTAATTAGATGGCTTTCCACAGGGTTAGGGTTGGGAACAGTAAGTGCTCCACTGAACTGAAATTTCAGCCTTCATGACATAGGAAAACAGCCAAGTGAACAGCTATTTTGGTGGAGGAGGGTCAAGATATTAACCGATATGCATGAAATTTCATATATAGCTATATAATCCCTAGTATAGTAAGATAAGACCTTCGGAGCAGGCATTTTCAAAAAGAAATTTCAAAAAAAAAATGTTCCTTGATAATTTGTCACCCCCTCCATTATGGAACATGGGGCGCCCCCCCCGCCCCCTTGCTACGCCCCTGGTTGTAATCTTCCTCCCAGTCCTGTTGTAACTCAAGACTGTTTTCTTCCTCTCTGGCAAGGACAGGAGAAGGAGGAGTGGATTCCTCCCATTCCTCTTCCTCTTGATCCCAGTCCCTGACATGTAGTGATGGTGCCAAGCAAGCCTCTCTGGGGAGGGCACTCCGCAATTGAGGAGCCACCACAGAAAAGGCCCATTCTCTTGCTCAAGATTTTCCTAAAACCATCCAAGCGAGTTCCATAGTTTAACTATGCAATGTGTGAATAAGGCCTTTCTTTTGAAAATCCTCAATTTTTCAACACCTTCCCTTTGTTGCTGCTTTTATGTCCCTGCTCAGGTGACTCTCGAGACAGGAACTGCTTTGCCCTAGTTGCACTACAGCTGACAACAAAACCAGACATGTCTAGGGATGGGTAAACATGCCCTGTTTGAGCTAGTAATGTTCTCACCGTTTACCAAAACCTGCAGTATAATCTCAGCTGAGAATTCATGATTATCCTGAAAGATTGCAACTATATTCAATTTCCATATTATTTTTAAAAAGTAATTTCAGATGCTCAAGGCTGCAAGTACTATTCAGAGCGATGTGCTTTGAGGGCATACTGACGCTCTCCAGGGGAAATTTACCTGGTTAATATACCTTTTGCATATTTTACATTCAGTTGCTCCTGGGAGTGTCAGGGAGAAATGAACATAAGATGCATGGAAATGGCTTTGAAAATGACCACATGTGTACCAAACTTCACATGCTTCCCAGCAAACTGCAATATTCATGTAATTCAAACCAAGATCGGTTATGAGTTCCTTTGTAATTTGTGTGCATGTGCGTTCAGCATGTCTAGGGAAGGGTGAATCTGTCAGTTTTCCTTTCTCTCAGTTTTTTTATATTTTGCTAACCTTAAGTTCAGTTATCCACATTGTCACATCAGATTTAAGCTATTTGTTTATTTATTTATTTTAACCAATGTCCTCCTGAGCAATCATCAGTGAATTTATCCTAACATTCAGATGTTCAGATGCAATTTTGCCAAATATACTCAGGTGTGGTTTGTTTTTTGTGAGGTACCAATTTTCTCTAATATAAAGGATTTTAAAATGCTATTCTCACTGAAACATGCCTCTTCGGAAACACTTTGCCTTACTGTATGACTTTCTGTACACATTACTTTGCTAGAGAATGACATTTCAAAATTCACAAAAGTGCATTGAATTCACTGAAGGATGGCTCTTGTTTCAGAAACTGCAAATTAGTCGAATCTGCTTTGGTATTTCCTGCCAAAGGAAATCGTGTTTCCTGCGATGATTTTGGTTTATGCTTCATTTTGCATTTTATTTTTTATAAACAGAAAACTGAATCGGGAAAGTTTGCATTAAAACGAAAGCTGAATGGAATTTCTTCCCCATCTCAGTGCACTGGAAAAAGCAAAGATCACCAGTGTTGAAGCAATGATTCTTCAACATCAACTTTGTTGGACTGGTCATGTTGTGCGGATGCCTGATTATCATCTTCCAAAGCAACTACCTTACTCTATTTTGAACTTAACAATGGAAAGTGTCAACAAAAGAGGTTTAAACACTCTCTGAAGGCAAATTTTCAAAAGTATTATAAACACTGACAACTGGGAAACACTGGCCTGAGAGCACTCCAATTGGAGAACAACCTTTACCAAAGGTGTCATGGCCTTTGAAGAAGCACAAACTTAGGATGAAAGGGAGAAACATGCTAAGAGGAAGGCATGCTTGGCAAACCCTCACAGTGATCAACTCCCACCTGGAAACCTATATGTCCCACTGTGGAAGGACGTGTGGATCCAGAATTGGCATCCACAGTCACTTATGGACTCATTGTTAAAACTGTGTTTATGGAAGATAATCTTACTCAGCTACGAGTGATTGCCAAAGAAGAAGAAGGAGGAGGGCAACCAAAATGGTCAAAGGCCTGGAAACAATGCCTTATGAGGAACGGCTTAGGGAGCTGGGTATGTTTAGCCTGCAGAAGAGAAGGTTAAGGGGTGATATGATAGCCATGTTCAAATATATAAAAGGATGTCATATAGAGGAGGGTGAAAGGTTGTTTTCTGCTGCTCCAGAGAAGCGGACACGGGGCAATGGATTCAAACTACAAGAAAGAAGATTCCACCTAAACATTAGGAAGAACTTCCTGACAGTAAGAGCTGTTCGACAGTGGAATTTGCTGCCAAGGAGTGTGGTGGAGTCTCCTTCTTTGGAGGTCTTTAAGCGGAGGCTTGACAGCCATCTGTCAGGAATGCTTTGATGGTGTTTCCTGCTTGGCAGGGGGTTGGACTGGATGGCCCTTGTGGTCTCTTCCAACTCTATGATTCTAAGAAGTGAGACCCCAGTGCAGGCAAAGGATTATCCCGCTGTCCTGGCATGCCAAGCCCTGATCCATCTCACCTTCCACGTGCCAGTTATTTTAAAAAGAAAATAGTGATGCCAGGACAAACTTGGCCCTGAACAGCATGGCTAGATGAGCATTGAATACTGTATAACAAAACAAGACTGGAATAAATAGTGTGAGAACTTTAAAATGGTGCAAAAGCTTCGTCATTGTAGGTGTGCGTGTTTTCTCCACGGAGCAAACAGCCAAGCAGCCTGTTTTACAAGTATGTCAACTCTGTCTCGAAAGACCACATCTGACAAGTGAGCTGCTAATGCCGTGGCAAGTAATGGAAATCTACAAGGCTTCCTTTACTTCGTGTAGACCAATGACCTTTCCAAAGCTTAATACAAAATATGATGCATTGACAGCAGAGAGGGCAGTCTTGTTTTGGGATTGTGTGGCATAGCAAAGATGTTCACTATGGTTGTTTCCAAGGAGGGAGGTGGTTCTTTGCAAAGAGTATTGTTAATTATTTCTGTTGCTGGGATCAGTGCAGAGTGGGCAAAAAAGAGAAGACTTATCATTAGCAGAGAAAGAAGAGAAAGAAGTAGGATCAATTCACCCGCCCCAATAATAAACAAAACAGAATATCTCTGTGTGTGAGGGGTGTGTGTGTGTGTTTGCAAGTGCAGGAGAGAGGGCTTGTAATCGATTTGAATTCGCCACAACCTTCAAATTAAAGGTTAGAAGTAAGGCAAAGAGCTGACCTTTCTCTCAAGTTAATGTGATGCTATACTTATTCAAACATCTACTTCCTTGACTTCCGGGGGGGAAAGCAAAGCAAAATTACATTGGATGGTTTAAATATATAGAAGCATCTGGCATCCCAGAAGCAGGCTTGCACAATGTAAATTCCATAGCAAAGGCTAGCTTAGAAAGTAAGCAGGGTGTGCTTATTAAGCAGACATAGCCTGTGGTCTCCAGTGAGAAAGAAACACACCTGCCCCCTTTCCACTGAGACTTTTTCCAACCCATGTTACTTGGGCTCGCATTCCTCCATGAATGCATTTCATCTTGTTTCCACCTTAATCTCTCTCTCTCTCTCTCTCTCTGTGTGTGTGTGTGTACGCACACACATGAAAATTCATATTTATATGAACATTTAAATAGAGAGCTTTGCACGTTGTCTCACAACATAGCCATTTCGATTTTACCTTTGAGTATCCCTTTCTAAAAAATATGCATTTTGGTACATTATTATTATTAGCCGAGAAGCACACCACAACATTTCAGGGGAACTATGGGACAAGACAGGACGCGGGTGGCACTGTGGGTTAAACCACAGAGCCTAGGGCTTGCTGATCAGAAGGTCGGCGGTTCGAATCCCCGCAACGGGGTGAGCTCCCGTTGCTCGGTCCCAGCTCCTGCCCACCTAGCAGTTTGAAAGCACGTCAAAGTGCAAGTAGATAAATAGGTACCGCTCGGCGGGAAGGTAAACGGCGTTTCCGTGCGCTGCTCTGGTTCACCAGAAGCGGCTTTGTCATGCTGGCCACATGACCCGGAAGCTGTACGCCAGCTCCCTCGGCCAGTAACGCAAGATGAGCGCCACAAACCCAGAGTCGGACACGACTGGACCTAATGGTCAGGGGTCCCTTTACCTTTACCTATGGGACAAGACATCTCCTAAAACTCTCCTGTCCATTCATCCCCCACCACATGCTGCTGATGGGTTTTATTAGGTAGGGGAGGGAATATATTAGCTATATTTTATCCCTCTATAGACCCACGTGTGTGGGTAGGGACAAAGAGAAAAACCCGGCTGCAAGCATTTTCCAAAATGCAGGGCCTCTGCAGACTCTCCCATGAGAGAAAGCCCTCTCAGCAGAGTTTAAATCCCATCTTAAGCAGTTTAATTGAAAGCATTGGAATTAGTTGTTAGGCTGATCTCCCCCTTTGTTACCCTGTTTAGTTACAGATGTCTTTAGGGGAGGGCAAACGGGACAATTGATCAGGGCAGTGAATTTGAGGGCATGACATTTGCAACGCCAGCAGGGGACTTGGTCTGCTAGCTTTCTAAGAAAGAAAGAAAGAAAAAAAGAAAGAAAGAAAGAAAGAAAGAAAGAAAGAAAGAAAGAAAGAAAGGAAATGCAGTAGTTATAAACTTAAACATGAGTTGCTGCCCCCGCCACACACACAATTTCTGTGAAATGGACTGGCCTAGCTTGGCTGCTTTTAGTTCCTGCCAATGAGTGAAGTCAGAGCTTGGAGGCTGAGGCTGCAGGAATTCCTGTCAAATTCTGTGTGCAAAGGAAGCCAGCCCAGGTTGCCATTTTCAGGAAAGCCGGTAGTGGAGGTGGAAGCAGCTTTTTACCAGGAGATACCTTGTACTCCCCCTTCATGAAGTTGAGGCTCCAGTATTTTGGCCACCTCATGAGAAGAGAAGACTCCCTGGAAAAGACCCTGATGTTGGGAAAGATGGAGGGCACAAGGAGAAGGGGACGACAGAGGATGAGATGGTTGGACAGTGTTCTCGAAGCTACTAACATGAGTTTGGCCAAACTGCGGGAGGCAGTGAAGGATAGGCGTGCCTGGCGTGCTCTGGTCCATGGGGTCACGAAGAGTCGGACACGACTGAACGACTGAAGAACAACAACCTTGTACTCTCCATTCCTCTTAAAGGACGGCTGGTGGGGGAAAGGATTATGGATAACCATGAAATACTGGAGTGAGAAAAACTTCAGGGGGGGGAACTAGCATGGACCTCAGGAGTCATTGGTGCTAGTTGGACTTGTGTCCCTCCTCGTGGTTTTTAATGAATAAAATAGATATTCAGCATACGATATACGTTGCTGGAAATCACAGGAGGGGAGGTTGCTCCTGTGCTTGATTCCTGCTTGTGGATTTCTCGCAGGCATCTGGTTGAGCACAGTGAGAACAGGATGCTTGACTAGATGGGGCATTGGCATAACCCACCAGGCTCTCCTTATGTTCTTGGAAGATAGAGAGAATAATGGATAGATGGATAGATTGACAGACAGATATATAGATGGTAGATTAGATAGATAGATTAGATAGATGATAGATGTTGTTGTTGTTCAGTCATTCAGTCGTGTCTGACTCTTCGTGACCCCATGGACCAGAGCACGCCAGGCACGCCAGGAAAAACAAAAAAAGTTTTAATCCTAGCCCTGAATCAGGTGCTGTGGTCTAGACCACCGAGCCTCTTCGTCTTGCTGATTGGAAGGTTGGCGGTTTGAATCTCCATGACAGGGTGAGTTCCCATTGCTCTGTCCCAGCTCCTGCCAACCTAGCAGTTCGAAAGCATGCCTGTGCAAGTAGATAAATAGGTACCATTGTGGCGGGAATGTAAACGGCATTTCTGTGCGCTCTGGCACTCTTCACGGTCCTCCGTGCACCAGAAGCGGCTTAGCCATGCTGGCCACATGACCTGGAAAGCTGTCTGCAGACAAACGCCGGCTCCCTCAGCCTGAAAGCAAGATGAGTGCCACAACCTCATAGTCACCTTTGACTGGACTTAACCGTCTTTGGGGTTCTTTACCTTTTAGATTTATGATTGGTGTGCCTTGGGGAAATGATTCCCTGTGATTAAAACATAAACATGTCAGACAAAATGAAGGATTTCCTCCACATCGGCCTTTCAAGCTCTGGGTTTGTCCAGAGTCGACATTTGTGGGGGTGATCACAATTTTTTGGACTCAAAACCTGCAGCGCCACATGAATACTTAGGAAGCACAAACATATATGGTCATCTTATGTTGAGGGGAAATACTGCAAATTGCCTCAGCAGTGGCCACTAGTCATTATGACCATGTTCAACCTCAATTGCTCCCCCTCACCCACCCTGTTAAGAAAGCTTTCCACTGGGCTATGATTGGAAAACTCCTCAGTTTCAAACCATGTGAATCCATCCTCCCATGAAATAGTCTTGAATACACTAGGGTTTCTGTATTGCAAACCCCATCAAATTTCAGCTCAGCCCCACAAGTTTCAGCTAGTTGTGGTTTCATCAAACATGTGATTGGTTGAGCAGGTAAAATGAGGAAAATTCCCATCTCACTGGATGCCACATTGGCATCAAAAACCAGGCAGCTATTGATATTCCAAGAAAGACTGTCTTCCCTGGGAAAATATTACTTTCTGAGACAGAAGTGCTGACTGGCAGATGCTGTGTAGTCATGCCTGGAATTAAACACCACCTGTGAAAGGTGGCAGTTACAGGAAGAAGTCACAGTCTGGCAGCTTAGAGCACCCGATTCTTGTAATTACCGGGGAGAAGGGCATCAAAGACCATGAATGAACAGCCGGATGCTGACCAACTTGTGCAGCTGAATTTGAGGACAATTAATGACTTACCTACAGTGAACAGATGAATCAACCTGTCAGATAGGAGATGCCTCGTCCTGCATCAAAGTCACCAAATCTCACACCCAGCCAATCCATTACTTACAGCTTTGTAAATGATGGCTGCACAGAGTGGAGCACCATTCTCTGACGAAGATCCTTGCATGGTTCATCTGTCCAGCAACTTGGTATACAAAGGGAGGACCACCTTACCACCTGGAAACCACATATTATAATTTGAGAGACAGCACTAGGAGGGATGTCCTTTTTGGAGCTGGTGAATCATTCTTTCCTTCTTTACGTGGATAAGGAAGGATATAGATATAACAAAAGGAGATGTATGGACTAAGATGCTGGGTAGGCCTAAAAGGGGGAGGAGCTAAGGTGGGTAGGGAACCTCTGGACCAGGGGCTAAATGTGGCCCTACAGGCCTCTCTTTTGGGGTCTTAGGACTTCCCCCAAGCTGCATCTCCTCTCCACAGGCTAGGCCAGACTTCCTCAAACTCGGTCCTCCATATGTTTTTGACCTACAACTCCCATGATCCCTAGCTATCAGCACCAGTGGTCAGAGAACCTTTGTGATTGGGCTTCCGGCCAACATGGCGCCGAGGTAAGACACCAGTGGTCAGAGATTATGGGAATTGTACTCTCAAAACATCTGGAGGGCCGAGGTTGAGGAAGCCTGAACTAGACCTCTCACCAGTCCAGTCCAATGCCCAATGTGAGTGCTTTTGTCTAGCTGGAATACAGAGATATGCCCTACTGACAATAAAGTTTGCTTGCCAGAATCGATGATGGAGGATTTGTGTGTGGTAACCTCCAAAACTTTTGCATGTCTTTAATTGCATGCCTGTTATACACAGGAAAGAGCCATGGTCATTGCCATCACCATTATCTCCACAACGTACAAAATTACTTCCTACCCTGAGCTGCATAAGCTCATAACCTTTTCCATCCCTGCTCCTTATAGTTGTCTGGCATAAGCAGCGTAATAACATCAGGACATGGAATAATTGTGGGATATATTGCTAGAGCAGCCAAGTACAACATTTTCCTGCTGCCTAGAATGGACACATAGGGGAATGTGGCTCCAGACAGGGAGGACCTCCTGTCAAAACTGCTGAGAGTCTCCTCCCCCTATGTGTGACCTGGTAGATGGGCGTGACCCTAGCTGACCAAGTAAAAAGGAAATTAATTTTTTTTAAAAAAAATCCTTCCAGTAGTAAAAAGGGTTGGCCATGCCGCCGCCACCACCCCTCTCTCTTTTGGACTTCCTCTTTTAAGATTCTCACTTCTGGATCTCTACTGCTCCTGGCTCTTAGCCAGCAGATGACTCATCCTTACAGAGGATGGAGCCCACAAGTAGAAAGTCTGAGACCTAGCTCAGGCTTCTCTATAAATGTAACTATAACCACAAGATAAAGCCTGCCTTCAGATTACTGCTGTGAACTGAATGTGAGTAAAATCATATTCTTATATTCAAGTAGAGTGTGTTGTGTTGCGTTATTCTTATTTTAAGAGGGAAATAAAGGGGAAGTTTATCAGGAAGAATCCAGCCTGGAAAAGTCAGACTGGATTGCTTAATTAAAAGACTCTAAGGAGTCTTCAGCTGCTTCTAATAAGTTGCAAGGGAATGTGCTCTGCTGTTTGTTACACTAGCGTGAGTGAGGAGGGGTGATATCAAAACTATATATCCTCTCCTACCTTCCTAAACATTCCCACAACAATAGTGTGCGAGGGCTGCAGCTTAGTCATAGAGCAGATGTTTGGCATGCAGAAGGCTCCATGTTCAGCCCCAGCATCTCCAGGTAGGGCTGGGAAAGATGCCTGTCTGATATCCTTGGAGAAATACAGCCAGTCAGTGTCAGCCAGAGGAACAATGGTCTAAGCCACTGCATGGCAGCTTTCTATGTTCCTAAATAGGACTGCTTTTTTTCAGTCCCAGGAAGTGTTGTGTAATGTGTTTTCCTACCTGGGGAGCGCTTATTTCCCTTGAAGATGTTGAGATGGTAGTGAAAGTTGGTGTTACAGGAAAGTGTGAACCTTAAAGTCTTTGGAGACAAATGAGACAACTGAGGAGCTGTCAAGAAATCTCAGAGTGCTTTCCCAGGTTGTGACTCATAACTCATGTCCTCTAGAACAATCCCATTAGCAGAAATTTGATTCTTCCCTGTGTGGGTCTTTGGTTTCCCAGCAAGGCTATCTAAAATTATAGCTTGGCCTTGCAAGAATGAAAACCACATGAACCAAGAATCTCCCAAAATTTCAGCCTCTTTCTCAGCTGCATTTCAGCATAACTGTCTTGGGCAAATTAGAATAAACTTAACTGGATGCCTGTTCTGCCTAGTTCCAAATTAACGAGCAGGTATTTTGCTTCATGGTTCTCATACAGACTAATTTAAATTAATTGCTTGTCTGTGTGGCCCAGTCAAAAATAAAGAGTCATGGGAAGTCTGCAAATGCAACTAGCTGTGCAAAGTGTGGGGTGTTTAATTCTCAAAATCATTGTGCCAGAAATATGTTTCTATGTCTCTTAAACTTCTTATTGCTGCAGCAGAGTTGGGGTTTTTTTAAAAGTAAAAATAAAATAGAGCCACATGCTTATTGGGGCTGTAAAAAATACCTGAAGAACAGGTGAGGTGACCAATGAGAGAGTAGTACTGCCTTCACATCCTGCTGTGAGTTTTTTGGAGCCATCCCCATTTGCGGGTCCAAGCACAGCAAATTAGTGAGCTGGGTGAGAAATGATGACAATCAATGATCTGGGATTAAACTGGCAACAACTTTATTGATTGCCGATGTGGTAGGATTTGGCACTGACATTGGGTATGTATCCTAAGTCTACCAACCTCTCTGCTGATTAATACCCTCTTCAGGGTCGATCCTAGGTTCAGGGATCTCCCCATGATGATGCAGATCAAATGAGGCATCCTGCATTAGGATGTTCTATGGCCCAAGCCCTCCCCCTGCCTCAGACCATTAGACAGAACCCTCTGGACCCCTTTACTGGGTTCCTTGAATTTCACTCCTGATAAACCACTAAGCCTTGGGCTTGCCAATCGGAAGGTCGGTGGTTCAAATCCCCACTACAGGGTGAGCTCCCGTTGCTCGGTCCCAGCTCCTGCCAATCTAGCAGTTTGAAAGCACAGCAGTGCAAGTAGATAAATAGGTACCACTGCTGCGGGAAGGTAAACAGCGTTTCCGTGCGCTGCTCTGGTTTTGCCAGAAGCGGCTTAGTCATGCTGGCCACATGACCCGGAAAAACTGTCTGCGGAAGTGGACAAACGCCAGCTCCCTTGGCCTTTAAAGCGAGATGAGCACTGCAACCCCAGAGTCGTTCACGACTGGACTTGATTGTCAGGGGTCCCATTACTTTACCCCCACCCCAGAACTTAGACTATGAATCCAACACAATGCCTTTTTCTGCCAGAGTTGTGACAAATGCTATTAGGAAGCCCAAACTCCAAGATTGGCCCAATTTGTCTGCAGACAAATTCCTTCTTGGTCCTGAATATGGTGACAAATCCCAGTGGAACCCAGCGCCTGCATGGGGGCACCTGGCTGCACCCCCTCATAATTTTGTGCCCAGGGCCACAGCCCCCGTGGCCCCCCTGTGCTACACCACTGGGACGCCCTTATACCCCTCACATAGCTACAATTCCCAGACTTCCCTGGGAAGAAGGATTGAATGGTAAAGCACTCTGAAAATTGTAATTCTGTTAGCAGTGTAGGGGCCTCCTACTGACGCTCAGCACTCTTAACGAACTACAGTTCCCATGATTTTGGGGGGGAAGCCATGACTGTTAATGTGGCATACTAGTGCATTAAAAGCAAGGTGTGGATGTGTTCAAAACCAGAAGATTTTGAAAAGAAATGTTCATACCAACAATATGTTTCTGAGCAGGCTTGCCAAAACAAGAACGCTTTTAGCCGACATTGAAAACAGCAAAATGAAGGAACAGTGAAGAAGAGGCTTCAGATAATAGGTGTTGCCACACTAAAAATAGATAAATAGATCGATCTGTCACAAGAGTGGAGTGAATATTACGTGGCAGTTGTGAAAGTGCCGGTTCTTTGGAGTGGGAATGCCTAAAATTCACCACACACCCAAAATCCAGATGGCTTTGCTCGCTTTAATACCAGCCAGCAAATCAAGTGAATCCCTGAACCAGCACTTTGCAAAAATAGCAAGAGGCTGAAAGGGCAAGGAGGAATGAGGCAGAACAGGCCTCAGGCTGCTAACGCAGAGTGGCGGCAACAAGTTGGAGCTGAAACAAAGAAACCATTTCCAGAGGAGGGCTGAAAGGAAAAGAAAATGAAATTAAAAAAATAAAAACAGAACAATTTCCCCTTAAAGGCACAAAGCAAGAAGGGCAACAGGAGTCTTTCTCCTCACAACGTTCCCAAGGTGTTTGAATTTGGCTGACAAATGAGCTTAAGGCGAATCTCGCCCCTTCTGCATAGCATCAGTGGATGTTCAAAAGAAGGAGGGATTCCAAGTCAGTTTTTCTTTTTCTTTTCTTTTTTAAAGTATCTACCTCAGGAGACAAGTAAGAATAGACTGCTGTCTGGCCCAGCTCACATCAGAGAGATTGGGGGGGGGGGGAGATCTATGAAATGTGGTTGCTGTTGTTTTTTTGTTTTTTGTGTTTTTTTTTTTTGAGATGGTGAGGAAAGTTTGATGCGTATTCCACTAGGGAACTTAAGCAACACATTTGGTCTTTTGAAAACAAAAAAAAATTGCCCAGAGAAATGAAGGGAATTCTTCAAAGAGGTAGAGAGGAGCTAGAAAATAAGTAAAAGAAACAACAGGCAAGGTTCACGCATAGGCTAAGGCAGAATCTTTGACCCAGGAAAAGACGGTTTTGGTAAAGAAACGTGGAGAAGAAAATTTAATAAAGGCAGTTAAACAAAACCCAGGTGGTATGGGGCGGGGGAGGAAGGAAGAGCCCAGCAAAGTAAATGAAGATGCGGCACATATTGACAGAGGATGGAAGTCTTGCCAGAATACTTCATTTTATGATAAAATATTTGATGGGGGCATTTGTGTATGCAGGAAGGAACAGATGTATGCAAGATACAGAGGCGACCTGCTCCTCCAGGGCCTCTTCAATGTGAGAGTCGTCAAAGGGTTTTTTAAAAAAAGGAAAAAGTGTTCCTGATTGTCAAGTATTAGAATGATGAGGTGGTCAAAAGTAAAGCCTAGTAAGCTTGGAGGTACAGGTACAGAAGCACAGGAAGCTGCCTTATACGGAATCAAACCATTGCTCCATCTCGCTCAGTATTGTCTGCATTCACTGGTGCCTATGGTTTTCCAGGATTTCAGGCAGGGGTCTGTCCTGGTCCTACGTGGGAGAAGACAAGGACCTCCTGATAAGAAGGTATCTGCAAGAGGCCCTCAACTGCAGAGCGCAGTGATCAATTGGGTACATAAGGGGCGATCCTGTAGCCTCCAAGTTCTCCGAATCACCACCACCCAGGTTTTCAGCTTTTTCTGACTGGCTTTTTCATTCCAAATAATTCATAGCCCACACTGCAAATGTGTGCAGCTTCATGAGCCCCCTGCCTTGAAATGCAAGCTCATTTGAAACAACTTGAACTTCAGCCTGCTTACGCATTCAGTCATGAAGTATGCAGGGCCTACTCTGAGACCTATCGCTGCACCCAGACGCCCATCTAACACCAGCATATGACGTCACCTGCTTCTGTTGTTATGGAGAAACAGAGATGTGTGTCAACCACATTCTTATTCACATTGTGCTCCATCCCTCTAAGGAATGGATCAGTGTGTGTGTGTGTGTGTGTGTGTGTGTGTGTGTGAGAGAGAGAGAGAGAGAGAGAGAGAGAGAAATTCTCAGAACTCTCATTCTAATTACTCTCAAGCAACTGTAGAGCCCATGGACCTTATGCTATCAGTTCTAGGAGCCTGGAAGAGCAATTAGAACAACCCTTGGACAATCTTCGCAGGGGGTATTTACTCATAGGGTAGAAAGAGGGGGAAAATGACCAGGGTGCTCCTGCCATCAAATTTTAGATCAGATCATCAATCTGTCTTCGTTGTTCTATATCTTGTAATATGTGTTTGGTTTCAAACTGTAAACTCCCTAGAGTACCTTGGCTAAAAGCTGGGATATGGCTGCAGTAAATCAATAAATCTGCTTTAACCCATTTAAGTCTACAACACTTTGTATACTTGAATTTCCTCCAAATAAGTCCCTCTGAACACACATGGTCTTACTTTCAAATACACATGCACATGATCAGGCTGTAAGTACTGGGATGCGGGTGGCGCTGTGGTCTAAACCACTGAGCCTCTTGGGCTTGCTGATTGGAAGGTCAGCGGTTCGAATCCCCATGACGGGGTAAGCTCCCGTTGCTCCTGCCAACCTAGCAGTTCGAAAGCATGCCAGTGCAAGTAGATAAATAGGTACCGCTGAGGCGGGAAGGTAAACGACGTTTCCGTGTGCTCTGGTTTCCGTCACAGTGTTCCGTTGCACCAGAAGCAGTTTAGTCATGCTGGCCACATGACCAGGAAAGCTGTCTGTGGACAAATGCCAGCTCCCTTGGCCTGAAAGCGAGATGAGTGATGCGACCCCATAATCACCTTTGACTGGACTTAACCATCCTTTACCTTTACCTTTCATTTTACTGGATACCCTGGCATACTGCTCTCCCACCACAGACTTCCAAGCAACATTTCCTTTACAACAGTCCTGTGAGGTAGGCTATGCTGAAGCTGAGCAGGGTTTTCTACACTTAAGTCCAATGTTCAACTATCTTATGTTTCGTGTGACATGTAGGTAGCCGTGTTGGTCTGCCATAGTCAAAACAAAATAAATAAATAAATAAATAAATAATTTCCTTCCAGTAGCACCTTAGAGACCAACTAATTTTGTTGTTGGTATGAGCTTTCGTGTGCTCTAAGGTGCTACTCGAAGGAATTTTTTTATTATTATGTTTTGTGGTTACACATTCAAGAGGGAATGTAGCATGTGCACTGCAGAAATTTCTGAACACAGTCCCAAAGAACTACTGCAATATTATGGATTTTGATGAAAAAAGTATCAAGGTAACCTAGACCCATCCATGCTATTTTAGTCAAGGTGGCAGCCCCAGACTCCATAGTGATGAATGAGCCTGTAGATTCTCTGAATGGGATTTTGGCAAGATAGTATAGCATGGGACGGAGGCTCATTTATCAAAAGTAGTTCTGGCATTTGCCAACTTTATAGGCAGGCAATGCGTTCATGATCCAGAAAAAGTGTGAAATTCCTTTGTCCATCAAATTGCATGGATTAACCAAGTATCTCCAGTTCCTGAAACTGTTCTCACAACATACGCACATAGCTCAGATACAAATCAGTTCTCACAATGTTTCCCATATACCCAAATACACATTTTGAATCTCTACCCAATTCATTAAATTTCACAATTCAAGAAATACCATATGTTTAATAAATGATTGTGTCAAAAAACTAAACAGACAAAAAACAAGCTATGCCTTTCATGAATTGAAATCACTCAGGGGATATGCACCTTATTTGTTGTTCAGTCGTTCAGTCGTGTCATCCACACCTCAATCTACTCCCCCGCCCCACACACACCGACTCTTCGTGACCCCATGGACCTAAAGAAATGTGTGAAGAGGAGAGAGCAGCTGGTTGCGATTAATGTTATAAAATGGTTTTCAAAACCCCTAAAGGTTTCCATTTTTTAATCACACAGTGGAGGTGCCATTTCGAATTTCAGTGGAGAGGTAATATTCTCAGAGAGTGTCAAAAGGCCTGCTGCTGGGTATATCTATGATGAAATTGCAAAGAAAGCAATGGCTTGGGACCATTTATTGGGGTTACTTTTATACTTCATAATAAACGGTGATCTGTGTGCTTTTGAGGAATGTCCACCTGAAAGTTCTTAAGAAGCTGAAACGGAAAATGACTGACCCTTTAAGAAGAATATGTAACTTATTCAAATCAGTTTCCCAACAAGATGGCTGGAAGGTAGTCATTGTAAAACTACTTGCTTTAAAAGGGACCCCAAAATTACAGACCTGGCAACCTAATATTTGATCCAGTAAATTTGGAGAAAGCATAGTTAAAGGTAGATTTTTTAAAAACACCTAGAATAAGAAGCTGTACTGAGGATGAACAAGGATAGCTTCTTCAAAGGGAAGTGCTATATTCCCAATATATTTGAAATATTTGAATGTGTCAGCTATTGTGTAGATGGGGTGATATAGTGCATTTCATATGTTTGGGCTTCCAAAAAGCATTTGACAAATTCCCTCATAAAAGGAATTATCTTAGTAATTGATTAAACAACAGAATTGACGAAGAGAAGAGTTTTCAAGATAGAGGTAAGCAGGTAATGGAGTTTTTTTTCAAATGGCACTGGAGTTATTTAACTAATAATACATGGAACAAACTAGCAAATGATGTTCAGTGTAATATGAGCACCATTGGAAGCATCTATAGTGCTGGAAAGAGATATTGGGGCAATGCTAAAAAATGTCAACCCCATTTTCAACTGCAATGAAAGCGAAACAAATATTGTGGATTATTAGAAAGTTGATTTAAAAATAAAAAGGCCAAGGTTGCCAGTCCTTTATATGAATCTATTGCAAGAAAGGGAGGAATTCAAAGTTGTGTTCTTCTGAATGGTCCATAAATGCAAGCACCTTAGAATAAAGAGAATCATGGAACTGTAAAGTTGTAAGGGTACCTAAGGGTAATCTCAACTAAAGCATCCATGACAGATGGCCATCCAACCTCTGCTTAAAACCCTCCAATGAAGGAGAGTCCACATCCTCTTGAGGGACTGTTCCACTGTCAAATAACCCTTACTGTCAGAAAGTTCTTCCTGATGCTTAGTCAGATTCTCCTTTCCCGTAATTTGAAACGATTGGTTTGGGTCCTACTTTGCAGGGCAGGAGAAAACAAGCTTGCTCCATCTTCCAGCCTTTTAGATAGTTGAAGATGGCTAACATATCTCCTCCCAGTCTCCAAAAGATGCTATACCGATGGTATTTAACTCCCAGTAAACGCTGTGGTCTGAACCACAGAGCCTAGGGCTTGCTGATCAGAAGGATCGGTGGTTCGAATCCCCGCAACGGGGTGAGCTCCCGTTGCTCGGTCCCTGCTCCTGCCCACCTAGCAGTTCAAAAGCACGTCAAAGTGCAAGTAGATAAATAGGTACCGCTCCAGCGGGAAGGTAAACGGCATTTCCGTGCGCTGCTCTGGTTCGCCAGAAGTGGCTTAGTCATGCTGGCCACATGACCCAGAAGCTGTATGCCGGCTCCCTCGGCCAGTAAAGCGAGATGAGTGCCGCATCCCCAGAGTCATTTGTGACTGGATCTAATGGTCGGGGTCCCTTTACCTTTACCTTTAAACTCTCCAAAAATGTATTAAAGTGTTCCTAATATATGCTGGAGATGTGGAGAACCAGATGGAACTCTCTTTCATATGTGGTGGCTATCTAAGAAGATTAAAAGCTTCTGGAATGACAGATGTTCCCGGCATGCACAGCGGGAGGATGGCGGACTTTAACATCTTTGCTATCTATCACGAGTTAATTTGGCGGCTGCGATGGGAGTAAGCAGCCTCCCACCTCCCCGGGACGACGGGGAGGGCTGCCTTTGCCCGCGGTACTCCTTAACCCGCTTTGGGTCCTTCGGGACCGGTGGGGGAGTCTGGGCACATAGGGCTCGTTTTCAGATGCACCTCCCGGAGCCGGCCCCGTTCGTGCACGCTCCCTTTAATTGGATATATAAATTTGTTTAAAGATTTTGGGCATGTCTCGGACAAAGGAGTGGGAAGAATGTTGCTAACTGCAGCCCTGAGTGATTAAGAAGGAAGATTGGAAGAAGACGCGGACTTTACATTGGTATGTGAAGGAGGGAAAAGAAGGGGGGGTAAGCTCTGGAATCTCCGTTTGTTTTGCCTCAATATCTACTTAACACGGGCAAAACCTCCCCCAGAAAATCCACTTTCACAGGCAAATGGCAAGTGGACTTTAAAGACAGATTGGAAATTAGAATGGAAATTACAAAAATAAACTGTGTGGAGGTGAAATTTGATTTGGACTTGACCCAACAGAAATGGAGGATCCTCGGCTGGATGTGACGCAGCTAGAATTAACTGTCGATTGTTGACGATAGCCTGCGGAGCTGAACACCACTTCAAAGGGAGAAGTCGGATTGATGGACGATTGATAGTGGAATTTATGAGGGTCTGGCCTCCCGGAAAGGAGTGGGGACGGCTCGCAGGGGAAGAAATTGGTGTGTCGCAGTTTGATTTACAAGTTTTGATTTATGAGAGACTTTCAAGATGGCGTCAGCCGAAATGCGATATTTGGAGAGGATGGCTTTTTCCACACAGAGACATTATTTACTATAAGAGTGTCTGCTTGCTGGCATTTATCAGAGGCTGTGAAAACATTGACTTTATGAAGCAACGGGAAAAGATCATAAGAAAGCGCTCCGGAGTCCGAGACATGGGGAACTCACAAGTTAAAAATTTGGCATAATTGGAATTGTTATAATTGGAATTGTATAATTAGATTAAAAGCTTCTGGAATGATATAGAGAATAGATTGGAAAATCAAGCTAAAAAAAAAATAAAACTGGAATGATATAGAGAGAGAGCTTAAAACAATGTTAAATGTGACTTTTTTTGGGGGGGAAAACCAGAATCATTTTTATTGGGTATTACAGGCCCAGATATTGTTAAGAAGATAAGAAAAGTTTTTTGTACGCTGCCACTGCCGCAAGGGTACTCATAGCACAGCACTGGAAGAGCGACAAAGTTCCCACGAGATCAGAATGGTTATTAAAACTGTTAGAATACACTGAATTAGACAGTCTCTCAGAAAGGATTAAAGATAAGTCAAAGCAGGAGTTCATTTCAAACTGGGAACCTTTAAGGAATTACCTAAAGAATAAACATTGCAACCTGAATACGGTAATAGCCTTTGAGTAATCTCTGTGAATAAATTAAAAGAGGAAAATAGGAATATATAAATATTTTTATTAGCAATATATAGTTAAATTGAAGCAATAGGTTTATTAGAATGGAAAACAAATTGTGAAAGGACAGGAAGTCAAGTATATGTATCAAATGTATAGTGGGAAGATCTATATTCTTTTTACAGGTAGGTAGCCGTGTTGGTCTGCCATAGTCAAAACAAAATAAAATAATAATTCCTTCCAGTAGCACCTTAGAGACCTTCAGATACACTGAAACAGAAGTCACCAGACCCTTAAATATAGTGAGGGAGTGGGGAGGGTATTACTCAGAAGGGTGGTGGGAATGGGTGATCAGCTGATAGGTGTGGAAAACCTGTGGACAACTGTTAACGACTGCAATTTTTACAGGGTCTTACAGGGAAAGGGAAAGGGTGAGATGGCTAAAGATGTATAATGAGACAAGAATCCAAATGTCTTTGTTCAGGACCAGGTTTCTCCATGGTTTTAAGTTTGGTGATTAGTTGCAATTCAGCAACTATATTCTTTTGTTGGAGTATGTTTCGGGGGGGGGGGTTGTTTATCTCCTTCCAATCTTTTAGAGGGAATATTGGTTGAATGGAACCTCCAAAAGGGAGTGCCCCTTCCATGAATACAGCATACTGAGGTCACAGAGGTGAGATAGTTCTGGTGGCTATGGTTGGAAGCAGGATACTCAACAACCTAGATCCTTGGAGCAGGTATGTGTTCTGAAATGCAAGTGACCACCTCTCCACTCCCCCCTTTCTAAACGATGTTCCAATTACTGAAAACTTGCTAAGACCTCCTTTGCAGGCGCTGTTGTATAAATCACTACATTGATTCCTGATGTCATGCTTGTTAACAGAAGATAAAACCCAAACCATGCGTTTCCCAAACTTTTTCCTGCGTGTTTCCCTTCTTTTAACCACATAATTTTCTTCAATGTATCATGTTTGTTTATTTGTTTGTTTTAAAGGTGCCTTAAGATGCTTTGAACTGGCCAACCTAGAGATGTGTTGCTGTTGCTTTTAAAGCAGCAGCAAAGCCTTTAAAATGTTGTACATGAAGTAATGGACTTTGACAGGGAACCAACATACCTGGGATAAGTGATATGAATGGAAGGGGCTGAAACCTATAGACAACAGTGGAAGGTCAAGCAGAATAAATGGCATCTCGGCACTGAAAAGCCCGAAACAAGGCTAGCCAGTGACAGACAAAACATACAATTGTACATTTAATGGATTCCCAATGGGTACTGGGTGCTCTAAATGGAAGTAAATGGATGTTACTTCTGCTGGCATTGATTGTTGAGCGAGTGGGAAAATATATATGTCAGGGGGTGATGGGAAATGTCACCAAAATTCTTTGAGAGCATAACAATACATTGAGGAATTAGCCTATTAGAAGAAAGGGATATATAATAATAATAATAATAATAATAATAATAATAATAATAATTTATTATTTATACCCCGCCCATCTGGCCGGGTCTCCCCAGCCACTCTGGGCGGCCTCCAACAAATACCAAAATACAATACAAAGTCACAGTTTAAAAACTTCCCTAAACAGGGCTGCCTTTAGGTATATATATATATTGCAGCACAGATGCTGGTGTGGGGAAACACCTACAATAATCATGGAAGTTAAAAAAAAAGAAGATAGTATGCCAAGGGATGTTGTTTGTCATTCACAACATAATTCAAGGGCCCCACAACATAATTCAAGGACCCCCTTCTCTGAAAGGACTTAGCACAGGTATTCTTTGATTTTATCATTTATTTTATTTTCATTTAACTTATTCATTGGCCATATACCTAAATATCAAGGACTTGTGGTGAAAATGAACAATACAATGGTGTTAGAAGACCTACAAAAATATATTTTGATTCTGACTGTGTTGTTGGCAGCATGTATTTTTTTATTTGTTTAGTTTAGTTTAGTTTAGTGGTTTTATATGTGTGTGTTTTTACTTGGTAAACCACATAGAGCAGACTTAAAAATGGGCAGTGGGGTTCAGGTCAAAGTTGTTGAGCTTTTTGTGGGGAGCCAGTGATCTACCACAGGCGTCCAGTGATCTACCGGTAAATCACAATCTACCTGTTGGACGTGCCTGACATAGTGTATTTTTAATGTATTAAGCAGCCTATAAATTTAGGATGAGTAGATAGGTAGCATAATATCCATTTTACTGGGATCAGCATGGCTGCAATCCCATGCAGACTTCCCTGGGAGTGAGCTCAAATGATCTCAGTGGTGCTTTCTTCTGACAACAAAGGTCCAGTTTGTTAAACATGCTGAGCTTTCACAAAAGATCTTCAGTCAGCTGAAATGCAACCTTTAGCTTTCAATTAGAAAGTCTCGAACTGTTGCTGTTTAAACTACTAATGTGAAGTCTTGCCCCATCAAAGGAAAGGAAAGATACTACTTAGTTATTTTCCCTACTTTTGGTCTTCTTCTATGTTTATCTGTCACAAACAAACTTGAAAGCTTTTGTTATCACCACATTTGCTTCCACGGCCCTGGCATTGACCCCACTCAGAAAAATCCCTTCTGTTTTCCCTTCACTAAACCTCTGTGGTCCTGCTGCATTTTAGTACATTACAGAGAACAAGGCCTGCAGCTTTGGACGGCAAACCCCAAACACACGAAATGTACATGGATATTTCTAAAAGTTAATACATTTTAAAATTAACACGATATTTGAGTAATCTATTGACTATTCTATGCGGAAAAGTGAAAATGCTGTTTCAGAATTATTGAATTGTACTGAACTTTATTGCAGCTCCTCCAGCTAAATTAGTGAAAACTTCCAGACAATGGATTTATTTTCTGTGTTCTATTTTTATTTTTATTTTACTCTCTGATTCCTTTAAGAAGCTTAATGGGAAATACACTGTCCTATGTTAGACTCACAACAGCCCCCGAAAAAGAGATTTTGCGCCAATGTCACCCAGTGAGCTTCAGAGAGCCAGTGTGGTGTAGTGGTTAAGAGCGGTAGACTCGTAATCTGGTGAACCGGGTTCGCGTCTCCGCTCCTCCACATGCAGCTGCTGGGTGACCTTGGGCTAGTCACACTTCTTTGAAGTCTCTCAGCCCCACTCACCTCACAGAGTGTTTGTTGTGGGGGAGGAAGGGAAAGGAGAATGTTAGCCGCTTTGAGACTCCTTCGGGTAGTGAAAAGCGGGATATCAAATCCAAAACTCTTCTCTTCTTCTTCAGGGCTCTCCTTTGTCCTAGTGTAATACTCTTGTCTACTGGCCTTGGATTTCAATCTGTGCCATTATATGATAGCGTTAGTATAAGGTTGTGACTGAGAAGGGTTCAGAGGTAACAAGAGAGCTCTGAGCAGCATTTCCCACAGTGACTATTTATACAGGATCAGTAGAAATATTGTGTTAATATATTGTGTTAAGGGTAAGAAGAGCCTACTGGCTCAGACCAAAGACCCATCTATCATCATCATCATATCATCATCCTCATCTTATTTATTTATTTATTTCATTTCTATACCGCTTTATATTTCAAAGAAAAATCTCAAAGCGGTTTACAGCATGTTAAAACATCAATAAAACAATCTGAAGAAAGTCAAATATAGAGTATACAGTCAAGGCAACATAACTAACAGAAAACTAAAATGTTATCTTGAAAGATTTCAAAATAAAACATTACAAAGGAGGTCAACTACAGAATACATATTTAGCACAAACAAAATTAACAGAAAAAAAATCTTAAACATTTCAAAAAAAACATTGCTAAGTGAAATCGAATATAAAATGCACATTTAAAACAGCATAATTTGTAAGAGAATACAATATTATCATAAGCATGACACGGCTGTTTGGCAGGCACAAAATGATGGGGCAAAAGAGTCCAATAGTTAGGGTTTCTTGACAGGCATAGCGATGTCCCTCCGGTCTCACCAGGAGTCTCTTTAGTAGATCTGGGTGAGTGTGGGCCTCACCCCCTAGACCAGGTGGAAAGGGACCTTGCAGGGAGTGGCCTTCATGACTCATAGCTGGGCGATGTAGAGGGTCTTTCCGCCAAGTTACAGAGAGCTTCCTTCTATTTAGCCTAGAAAGAAGAAGCAATGGGACTTGCAACCAAGAACTCATCCAGGGTTCCTTTTGCACCACATTTCCCAGGCACAGGCCCATGCTTTAAAACTCTGTGTCAGAACATTATTATTATTATTATTATTATTATTATTATTATTATTATTATTATTATTTTGTCCCAGCACAAACCGTGTTTTACTGCTGAATTGGATCTAATGGCAAAAACTCAATTGTCATTTGCTCTAATTCGGCGGTAAAACGTGGATTTCCCCAGGGAAAGTGCAGGGACAAAAAACCCTGTTTGAACCCAGAGCTTTAAAGGCCAGACCTGTGCCTAGAAATGTGGCACGAAAGGAGGTCTGGATGAGCCCTAAATGAAAACAACACCTGGCAGTGGTGAGGTTTGCAGGGGTGTTTGAAATATTGAATTTCCCCCCAAACCTCAGGCTTTCATATACATTATTTACACAATGAGTCCCGTCTGATTGGCTGATTTTGCTTCCCTCCTGGAGCCTGATTGGTCTTCTCCTGCAAGCCAATCAGTTGTTGCATTCTAGGATCCTACCTGCCTATTGCTTTAGGATCCAAGTTTAGTACATAACAGTGTTATTGTTGTTGTTGTTGTTGTTGTTGTTATTTATTAAATTTGCATACTGCCCTCCATCCACAGATCACAGGGCAGTTCACAACATAAAAATACAAAATGAGAACACAAAAAAGAAACAAAAGAAACAAACATGAACCAATATTCCCCCTCCTACAAACACATTATATAAGGAAGAACAGTCCATGAACTCATGTGGAAAGAGTTTACATGATACTGAGCTAAAAAGCGATGTTAACCTGGCATCCACTAATTTTTATTTTTTTTTGGCAAATATATGTATCAAGATAACACTTGAATATAAATGAGAATTTTGCTTACAGTATTTGAGCATTTAAAAATAAAATAAAATAGGGTATTTGTCTTAAGGAGAGATGTGATTAGGAAGAAAATTGGCAGGGAACAAGGAACAGTGCTGAACTCTATATAGGACAGAAACTCCCCTGAGTTCTGCCAATAGCTCAGTAGGCAGTGTCTGTGTTTATGAAACTATATCCATGAGTTCTGGCTTGCTGTTACTTATTTATTAAATTCAGTGGTACCTCTGGTTAAGTACTTAATTTGTTCCGGAGGTCCGTTCTTAACCTGAAGCACCACTTTAGCTAATGGGACCTCCCACTGCTGCTGTGCCTCCAGAGCATGATTTCTGTTCTTATCCTGAAGCAAAGTTCTTAACCTGAAGCGCTATTTCTGGGTTAGCGGAGTCTGTAACCTGAAGCCTATGTAACCCGAGGTACCACTGTATCTCTGATTTCCTTCCAAATTATTGATCGCAGTGTACAAATGTGGCTGTTTGTTTGCACAGGTTATGAACAGCCTATCTCTTCCTTTATTGCAGGGACTGTGCTCATTTTGTTGTGGGTTTTATTTGGTTTAAGAGAGTTTTAAGAGAGAGGCGGAAATCTTGGTCATTGTCATCTATAGCAAATTGTACCTATGGGATATACAAGCAATAAGAACTTGAGCTCTTAATACACGATGGCAGATATGACCTAACAGGCATTACTGAAACCTGGTGGGATGAGACTCATGACTGGAATGTATAAATTGAGGGGTACAACCTGCTCAAAAAGAACAGATCAAACAGGAAGGGAGGTGGAGTAGCATAATATGTAAAGGATGTGTACGCTTGTGAATAACAGTGACCTCAACGTGGGTGTCTGCTATAGACCTCCAAGCTAGACTGAGGACTTGGGTTATATTTTGCCTCAGTGAAGGTTTGTGGAATCTGCAGTCCTTTATTTTTTTTCCAGGGATGGATTAATTTCCTCAACAGGGCAAAAGTTTACTGGGCACTTCTCAGGCTCTCCTTTCTCCCTTTCTGAAACTCAGATATCCTCATTTGATCCCATGCTTTAAACCTTGCTGTTAGTTGAGCTGCTCCCTTCAATCGTGGGATAGCTAGCATTGTAGCAACGCTTTCATTATGGAGATTTTTTAAATAAAGTTTTGCAATTAAAAAAGAGTGGCCACCAAAGGTCTAAGCCTCAAAACTATTTTACACAGACGGATTAAAAAAAAAATGAAATGCTTGACTAGTTCCAAAATATATGCAGTGCAAAGCAATGTGATATTGTAATTTGTGTTATTATGTTCTCTTGTGTCTGCAGTGCCATTAAAAACAACAACTTGACATGCATTTTGGGTACCATGAGATCAATCCAGATAAACCAAAATCATAAAATTTTATGTGAGTGAAATAGAGGCCAAGAAAAAAAGTGAAGTCCATTCTTTTGAGTGTAGGAGGGAATACAAAATAGCCCAGGAGAAGAAGAACCAACCTTGTTCCTTTTCCCAAAAAGCCAAGAAATCATATTTACAATTCCTAAACAGTGTCAGTATTCAGCAGTTGACACACAGTATGAATTGGTGGCTTCTGATAGATCTATACTATACATTTAAAACAGTATCATACCACTTTAAATAACCGTGGCTTCTCCCGAGGAATTCTGGGGACTTTAATTTGTTAAGGGTGCTGAGAGCTGATAAGAGACCCCATCCCCCTCACAGAGATACATTTCTCAGAGTGGTTTAACTATCAATCCATCATCCAAGGGGACTCTCGGAACTGGGAATGTTGTTATGTTAACACATGTATCTCAGTGTATTGAGTTCCATTCCAATTGTGTTTTGGAACTTCTGGCTAGTCCAGAATGCTGGACTAGGTGGACCTGTGGTCTGATCCAGCTGACTTCTCCATATATTCTTATCAGAACTACTACAGATATTTATCTGGTGGGCCCTCATGCGGGGTTACAACACTGAAAAGTGCTCCAATATATGTTTCAAGCGCTAAGCAGTGAAAGAGGTAAATTGGGAGGCCAACTCTCTTATATCACCAGCCATTCCATAAGGCTGTGGGAGAATGTCATGGCCCTGGACTAGGACTCATTGGATTGTAGCTCCAAGAAGGAGATGGATGGATGGCCTTGTCTATGCACAGACTCCAGTGGATCAGTGGAGCCTTAAGGAGAGCTTTCCATAGAGGGAAAATCCTGAAGGAGCCAAGGCTGCAGAAGTTACTGACCCTCTAACTGGCCAGGAGGCAAGGGACCCTAGGCAGTGACTACCAAGGACTCATGAAACTCAGCCTGTTGCTCGAGGAATTTGCTGAGCCAACTTGGATGTTTGCTCTCAGCTTCAAGAACGCTGTCTGTGGTCCTGAAACTAGACTGTGGTCTTCCAAGATGTTTGCCTTGCCTTGCTGTCTTGCCTGGGGATCCAGGAACTACCGACCTCGCTTTATTTTGATCATCATCACTCTTTGGTGGTGGGCATGTGGATCACAAAAGAGAGGGAGAAGACCATCAGGTGACCAACTTCAACAAGCAGCTCCTTCAACTGTCTATTAGCAGCCATTCCATCAGGGAGATGGGGGATGTTGGGAAATCAAGGCATCTCTATCAGTTCTGTTGAAAGATGTGTAATTTGGGGTTGTTGTTTTTTTTCATTCCATTCTGGTTCTTAGTTACAGACTCTGTAACTAACAACTATTGTCTGATGGTGTTTTTCCTTTTCCCTATCAACATCTTTTCCTTCTGTGCCATGTTTTTTTTGTGGGTGGTGGGGATTATAGGCTTATCTTTTCAAAATAGTATGTGCTGTCAATGATAGTTAGGGGGGGAATACACATATCTAGGAACTGGTTTGAAATTCAGTTCCGTTTGCAATTTAATACAAATCTACCTCATTTGTTCTTCCTGTAACAATAAACAAACTGAAACACAGCTATCCTTCAAAATTAATAGACCTACAAACACTGTGGTGCAATTTGACAACCAAATATGTGTATATTAGGGGAAAGTGTGCACAAAATGCGTATGTTAATGGAAATAACTTCTAAAATCAATGCATGTTCATTAGGATTTTTGTAAAAAAAAAACTGATGAGGAAATGTAGCAGATTGAATTTAAATATTAGAATATTTAGAAACATAATAATAATAGTCTTGAAATTGACATGTTTGTCCCTCCCTACTTGCATCCCACATAGCTTGGAACAGAAGTAGTTTACAAATCTAGGCAGACTTCAACATAACAGAGGGAAAGGCTAAAAAATAAACCTTGTTGTGATAATCTCTCAGTGGTCTGTTAATCTTATATTATTTTCCTGAAAGTAGGCTCAGTTTAAGTAAACAGAATCTATGTGGCAAATTTTCCCAAGCAAATAAGGTGTGTTATTTTGGGAAGGGCTGGATGTTTGCTCATTTCCATTTTATTGTTTGTACTTTTGCAGTGTAAGAAATGACAAGTTCATTTTGATGTGATTCATCCCACTAGAGTTGGAACTTGACAGCTATCTTATGTTGGTAAATGCAAGGATTTAACTAGGCAGACTTTTTAAAGCAAAAACAAAGGCAAAAAACCCTAAATTTTTAAAAGCTGGGGGTGCATACGGTGTGAAGCCAGTTTTCTTTATACTGAAAAACCTGACGTGATGCATCACTTCAGAAATATTATGGCTAGGTGCTGGATTTGACTGAATCCTGTAGTGAATCCAGTTGATTCAGGATGATTTGTGCTCTGGCCAGATTAGGTTGAGGAAGCAACAAAGCAGGTTGATTAATAGTGATTTGTGCAGATCTGTACCTCAAACAGTCTCCTATAAAGCCAGAAAGACTGTCTCCAAACTGTTGCAATTATTAATATAAGGAAGGTGCTAATAATCTGGATCTGGGGTGGGCCAGATCAGCTCCAGATTGATCTAGGCCCAGGTGTCAGCAAACCTTTTCAGCAGGGGGTCGGTCCACTGCCCCTCAGACCTTGTGGGGCTGGACTATATTTTTTGGGGGGGGGATGAACAAATTCCTATGCCCCACAAATAACCCAGAGATGCTTTTAAATAAAAGCACATATTCTTTTTTTTTATAAAAAATTTATTGGATTTTCCAAATTGAAACAATTACAAATACCCACATCCCATACAACACAATACACCAACACACAAAAACAAGACAAATACTTAAAAATCCTTCACTTCTTCCAAATCTTACTTGGGACCTCCTCTCGCCTTCCCTTATGCGTTCATTTCGAATCTTCTTTAGTAACTTTGTAACATTGTAAAATCTAAATCCTTATAACTAATCTTAATCTTACAATTATAATCAAAAATCTTATATCATGAAACTTATTCTTATCAAATAATACATCACATTTCAAATCTTAACTTCTTATATCCTTTTTTCTCTTAACTCAGTAAAACTGTTGCTCTTATTACTTCTAATTCTAACTTCAAAAATATTATAATCAACTCATTTTCCTAAAACCTAAATATTTCTTCCATTCTCCAAATCCTTTTGCCCTCTGACGTCGGGGTACCATGGTTAGCCTTCCTATTCAAACTCAAAATCCCTTTAACCCACCCCCCTCCTCACCATCTTTCCCCCTCCCATTCCATTCCCCCACCAGGCTTCCCCCCAACATTTTCCCAGTCCAACTTTTCTTTCTCCCACTACAATGCAGTTCCCTTCTTCTTCCAGAATGTCATCTTTCCTTTGATACATGCAAACCAAAACATTGTCACAGAGTATCTTTGCTCCACTCTTCAATTCAAGTTGTATCTCCCAGAGTTGTTGTTCAGACATTTCTGAGCTGCCACCCCAGAAAGCCGTTATACAGTCTCGGTTACCAGTTTCGGACCTCTCACGTCCCTGAAACCTTTCTTCTTGTTGTTCTTTTTCCTTTTCTTCTTCAGATAGAATCTCTGGAATATAACTCTCTCTAATTGTTTCATGGAGTTCCTCAGTGAAGTTCTTCCACGTACTTTGAAGCTGGAAAAACTTATCAATGACATTCTGTTGCAAAAGTTGTAATCCCAAAAGTATTTTCCTCTGCACTGGAATCATTGTTGGGTCTGGAAAGACCGTGGGAACCAAACAGGCAGGAGTAGGCAGGAAATAACAAAGTTTCAGTACTTTTCCATCTTCACTGCTCAAATCCCAGCCGCCATTTCCCCCTTAATCAGAGGGTAAACTTTCTCTCTCTATAATTCACTGTCAATCGGGAGAAATAAATCAAATTTCTCAGTCTTGCCCCAAACAGGGGTTTCTTAGGTAGTCAGAATCAGAATCAGCATAAAACTTCAAAGCAGTCTTAAATAGCAACAGCCAAATCCGGTGTTACTTTAATCTTGCCGCATCAGAGAGAGACGGACTTCCTCTTTTTAAATCTCTCTCCATAAGCCTAATTAAAGCATTTAAAGTCCAAATTATAATCCGTACTTACAGATTTCTTTTTTAAGTCCAGATTGAGGAAAAACGTAGCGCTCAAAGTCCAGCGGCCGGCCGCCGCTTCATTCCCCCGGTTGGAGACAGCTTCCACAGCCCCGTGCCGGAGCCCGTTCACTCAAGCCTCCCTTTTACAAGGGAAGCCTGAGAACGGGTCGGCACCACGGAGCCCGCTGGAAACCCTGGACCACGGGACTCTCTTCCCGTGGCTTACTGGAGCCCGCAGCGCGGTTGCGGGGCTCCAAAACCCCCGGGGGAACCGGAGCTGTCTCGGAGCCGAGACAGCTCCCAACCGCTGGAGATAGCGCTCACGCCAGAAGTCTCCTAAAGCACATATTCTACTCATGTAAAAATACCAAGCAGGCCCCACAAATAAGCCAGAGATGCATTTTAAATAAAAGTACACATTCTACTCATGTAAAAACTTGCTGATTCCCTGACCATCCACGGGCCAGATTTAGAGGGCGATTGGGCCAGATCGGGCCACAGGCCTTAGTTTGCCCATCCATGATCTAGGCTGAATCAACTCTGATCTGGATTTACAAACTGGAACTGTAAATCAGATCAGAGGGGCATGAACAGCTCTAATAAATATAAACTATACATTTGGAAGTGTATGCGGGGAGGAATAAACCCACATAACTTCCACTCTAAAGGAAAAGACAAAGCTAAATTTCTTCTTCTCTTTAGTTAAACATGTGAGGAATTTCAGCAAGGTACTCTCATTTTCCTACACATATTGAAATATTGCCCCTCAATGAGGCCAAACATAGATTCACAAAATGTTTAGGGCTTTGCATACCCCTGCGTCCCCCCAGAAAGAAAGCACTGGTTCTGCATACCTTGACATTGCAACTAATTAATGATTGATCTGAGAAATTTTGCAAGGTGACTGTCAAGCTGCGACACCTCCGTGCTCCAAACAGTGCACCTTTTGAGCCCACCCCAGATCTGCACCAGGGCGCCAGGCCCCCCAGGGGCGCCCCCGCGAGCCCGCCGGCATACCGGGCGCCCCCTCATGCCCCCACCCCCACGGGCGGGAGGCGGGCGCTCGCGCGCCGGCTGCCCTCCTGAGCCCCAGCCTGACCCTGATCCCCCGCTCGCCCACCTCCCTCCCGCGCTGGCCGCCCCTCGGGGGATGATGGACGTGGCGCTGGACAGCGCGGGGCTTTGCGCGCCAGGAGCTGGGGCGCCGGAGGGTGGCCGGCTTCAATCCCCCGCTCGCCCACCTCCCTCCCGCGCTGGCCGCAAAAAGGGAGGAACGATCCCCCGCTCGCTCCCGAGGGGCGGCCAGCGCGGGAGGGAGTGGGCGGAGAGGCAGCCCACCGGGGGCGCCGAGGGATCGCGCCAGGGCGCACGGAGACGGCCCTGACCACCAACACAAGCCGTAGAGATGAGGAAACCAGACCCTGGTCTCAACATGGTCAACCAATCATTCATTGAACCTAGAGTTTTGTGTTTAAGCAGGCCAGTTTAAGACTATTGAACATGGAGACTCTTGAACAGGCTGTGTTGGCAGCCTGGCCACAATTTTGCACCCCCACAATGACCATTGTTCTGTGGCATTCTGGAAGAGGTGTCGAATGCAGGAGGGATCATCACAAAAAAATGGTGAAAATTCTGTCAAGTGGCTTCTTAGTCTATGGAGGGGTAAGAAAATGCAAGAACTCAAAGTTTTCTCAAAGGGGAAAAGGTATTCTGAGACCTTTCAGCTTAGCTCTACATAAAATAGAACAACCCCCATGTACACTATTCTCCCTTTGCTCTTTGGAATACTAATGTAATTGTCAAGAAGGTGTCTGTGCCACTTTAGTGTGCCCTTTTAGCTCCTTTAAAATGTGACCATTCTCCCCAGGCAATGAAGTTTGGTCCTTTGGGGTATCTATGGAAATATCACACTGCTTAAATAAGTTATTCTAGAGATTAATTGAAAAAGATTTTTATTTTTTTAGATTGTATGCTACTATGAGATTGTAGGACTCACAGTTATTTAACACCCAAACAGAAACTGGAAAATCTTAATGAGGCAGTTTAAATACTTACGGCTTCTTGGTTATGTCCCTCTGGGACTATTTATCTGCTGATAACCATGTTTACAGCAATAAAATAGTGATTAAACATAGAGAATGCCAAGAGTTAGACTCTCATATTGACCGTTACTTTAACAATGTTGGAGAAGAAACGAAAGATACAGGAAAGGCGGGCGGAAGACAAGATAGTGAAGTGTGATGGATGGAGACAGGAGGGACTCCATCAAGTCATCGGGAAAAGATTAGCATCTTAGGTGAATTACGATGAGGGTGGGCAGCTATGAAGTAAAAGCTTGCCAGCTGTGTGTGAGAGAGAGAGGTGGGGGGAGAGAGAGAAGGAGAGATAGGAAGAGAGGAGACATGGTGAGAACTGTAATAGTGCAAGGCTGCTTCTGTGGAATGACAACTCTAGATCATCTTCCTAAACAACACTAAATTTATCATCCACCTTTCGCCAGCAGTTCCCAGGGTGGGAGCTATTTCCTTAACTGTTCAGGATGAAGGAGAGGGGCAGAGATAAGAAAGTTGCTGCGCCTTCTGTTCTAAACCATAGGTAGGCAAACTAAGGCCCGGGGCCCGGATCCGGCCCAATGGCCTTCTAAATCCGGCCCATGGACGGTCCAGGAATCAGCGTGTTTTTACATGATTGGAATGTGTACTTTTATTTAAAATGCATCTCTGGGTTATTTGTGGGGCATAGGAATTTGTTCATTCCCCCCCCCCAAAAAAAATATAGTCCAGCCCTCCACAAGGTCTGAGGGACAGTGGACCGGCCCCCTGGTGAAAGAGTTTGCTGAACCAGTAGAAGCTAGTAGAAGGAAGTGTTGTCATATATGAACATAGCTGCCCCTTTGCTTGTAAATGGATAATAACAAAAATTTTATTATTTATACCCTGCCCACCTGGTTGGGTTTTCCCAGGTACTCTGGGTCAGTTTACAGCATCAAACATCAGACATTAAAAACTTCCCAATACAGAGCTGCCTTCTAAATGTTGTGTAGTTCTTTATCTCCTTGACATCTGATGGGAGGGCGTTCCACAGGGAGGGTGGAATAAATACTTGTCCTTTCTTCATATTTGGTGTTGAGGTTGTGCTGCACTGGCCTTGCAACACTTAAATAAAAATCCTGTTTGACTGACAGTTGGAGTCTGGATCTTATTGGCCATCCAGACTGAACCAACAGGGTTGTTGTTGTTCAGTCGTTCAGTCGTGTCCGACTCTTCGTGACCCCATGGACCGAGAGCACGCCAGGCACGCCTATCCTTCACTGCCTCCCACAGTTTGGCCAAACTCATGCCAGTCGCTTCGAGAACACTGTCCAACCATCTCATCCTCTGTCGTCCCCTTCTCCTTGTGCCCTCCATCTTTCCCAACATCAGGGTCTTTTCCAGGGAGTCTTCTCTTCTCATGAGGTGGCCAAAGTACTGGAGCCTCAACTTCAGGATCTGTCCTTCTAGTGAGCACTCAGGGCTGATTTCTTTAAGAATGGATAGGTTTGATCTTCTTGCAGTCCATGGGACTCTCAAGAGTCTCCTCCAGCACCATAATTCAAAAGCATCAATTCTTCGGCGATCAGCCTTCTTTATGGTCCAGCTCTCACTTCCGTACATTACTACTGGGAAAACCATAGCTTTAACTATACGGACCTTTGTCGGCAAGGTGATGTCTTTGCTTTTTAAGATGCTGTCTAGGTTTGTCATTGCTTTTCTCCCAAGAAGCAGGCGTCTTCTAATTTCGTGACTGCTGTCACCATCTGCAGTGATCATCTGCAGTGACCTGCAGTGAACCAACAGGGTATTGGGTATTTAACTCCAATATGTCCCCATCACTACAGCACAGGTTTATTCGAAAGCATACCCCACAATATTCAATGGAACTAGTCCCAGAAAGCCAAGACTGGGCTATAATTTGCAATTTTAAATAGAATCATGGAATTGTAGAGTCATATAGTCCCACCTACTGTAATGCAGGAATCACAGCTAAGGAAACCTTGACAGATGGCCTTCCGACCTCCAATGAAGGATGGTTGACTGCCTTGCCTTACCTTGGACAGAAGTCCCATAGGCATCAATGGGGTTTACTTCTGAGTCAACCCAGTCAGGAATGGGCCACAAAAATTTAAAATGTAGACCAAAACTGCAACATAGGAGAAATGATTCTATACTAAGCACAGTTAATTTATTAACTTGCTTATTCAGTTAAAGTTACTTTATTAATTTATATTTGAAAACTTGGGGCTGGGGTGAAGAAATAAAACATTACCAAATTAGGCAGCACAGATGTGGGGGAATAGCAGCTGTACTTGGAATACTGAGAACAGAAATAGACGCATTCTCAAAAAAAGGGGGGGGGGAGAATGAAAAACTTTCCTTTGCAGGTTTGCCTTGCAGCCAAACCAGAAAAGCAATTGACAGGTGATAATGAGAACAGCAGGTTGGTTTTCATCTGGCTACATCTTGCGCATGGAATGCTCCCCGTTCAATGAATCGACAGGCAGCTGCCTCTCACAGCAACTTAGGAAGACTGATGTTTCATCGCCAACTCTGGAGTATACCAAGTGAGAAGAATGCGCCCTTTTTAGTTAGTGATGGAGTCTCACACTTCCTGAAACCGGGGGGGGGGGGGGAGGGGGTTTTAAAAATCACAAGCTAAGAAATGCTTTTGAATTCAAGACAGCTGGTCTGCTGATATGACTCTTCATTTATCAGAGCTGAGTGCCGGCACATCAGCACCAAAAGTTTGCATGCTCTTGAGACTTGAAATCATAGCTTTTCCTCCTTGCAGATCTGAGAATCCTATTATCTCCCCAGGTAACGAAGCTTGCTTATGTAAAATGCGGACAAGTAAATTCTTCAGCACTCAGGACTGGAAATAGATCTTGGGCCAGACAGCTGCTGTTAATTTGTCCCAATATAGGTGTGCCTTTTCCTATAAAACTCCTGCTACTCCACCCACCTACATAAAAACATCAAGTCCTACATCAGGAATGGGGAATCTGCAGAGCTTCCCCCCCCCCTTTCAGCTGCTCTCCAGAACTCAGTTCCAGCACCTCTCAGGTGGGTGCCACTGCCATTTTAAGAGAATGAGGAAGAAGAAGAAGAAGAAGAAGAAGAAGAAGAAGAAGAAGAAGAAGAAGAAGAAGAAGAAGAAGAGTTTGGATTTGATATCCCGCTTTATCACTACCCGAAGGAGTCTCAAAGTGGCTAACATTCTCCTTTCCCTTCCTCCCCCACAACAAACACTCTGTGAGGTGAGTGGGGCTGAGAGACTTCAGAGAAGTGTGACTAGCCCAAGGTCACCCAGCAGCTGCATGTGGAGGAGCGGAGACACGAACCCCGGTTCACCAGATTACGAGTCTACCGCTCTTAACCACTACACCTCACTGGCCCCCAGTGTGGACCCCTGCTCTTGAAATTATTATTATTTATAAAAATATTAGGGAGTGGGAGCACTAGTATTTCCAAGATGTGGCCAAGGACGCCCAGGAGGTGTTCATGGTGAGTTCCTGCTCCTATTATTATTATTATTATTATTATTATTATTATTAGAATTTATATACCGCCCTATACCCAGGGGTCTCAGGGCGGTTCACAGAATAAAATCAGTGGGAATCTGTAACCCTCCAGGTGTTTGGCATAACACTAAGTGGCATGCTCACTGCAAGGGATCCTGGGAAATGTTATTTTTCCCAAGGCCACCAACAAATGCCAGGGAATTATGGAACCCTGATCAGCAGTGGTCACTTTGGGAAAGGCATAAAGGGTGATGAACTAAGGCTAAACCCAGTCCTCTCTCAAATGTTATTCTACCAGCTCCAGTTGCTATAGATGTTTTTAATTCATACTCCCTGCTTGTCTGCTCTTGAAATGATTATTATTTATAATAATATTAGGGTGTGGGAGCACTAGTATTTCCAAGATGTGGCCGAGGACGCCCAGTAACTTACTCCTCATATAGAGCAATTCATCTTAACATCATAAAGAACGTTGCTTTTAATAGCATGAAAGTTTGTAATGCATGAGGCTGCAACATTACTAAAGTTGGGCTGAAGCTTTTTTTTACAGCCAGCAGATGCAGGGCATCTAGTCAGGCATGATAATGAGCAGAGAGTGCAAAACCTTGAGCTGATGAGTTTTAACTGGCCTGTAATTGTGTCACCTCCATATGTGTCTGCAGTCAGATATTTCCCCGAAACAGCAGATTATCAGTGAGATATGATGGTAACACTACCACCACGACCATCATTAACGTTTCCAAACAGCTGCTCAACCCAAAGGCTTCCAGAGCGGTGCACAACATTCCCCTAAAATGCAACATATCAAAACATAATTAAAAACTATGAAATCGCTACTAATGTTGCAGAATTTCAGTCGAGTATAATTCCAACTGTCACCAAACTACTGTTGGAGGCAGTGTGCTTCTTCATACTAGTAGCTGGAAATCACAAGTAGAGACATTTCTGTTGCGTGCAGGAGGAATCTAACCTAGCACTATGGCCATTGCTCCATCAGTGCAAGCATTTCAGCTTGCCAGATAAAACAATCCCTCTTCTCCTCTGCCTGCATTCTGTCCTGAGGGTTCTCCTGGCCCACCCCCAGAACAAATCTGGAGAGAGGAGAGTGGGGGGAAAGTCCTATTGTGCTATAGAGCCCCATAGAGCAGGATAGGGCACAGATCTTTCAATCACTGAAACAAGAGGCCATCATTTCTCCCTGCTACAGCATTGAGAGATCGGGATTTCTTCTCCAGTTCGGCCCATGAAGGCAGAATCTCCTTCCCCAAAGAACCTTTAGGGTGTTATAATTAGCAGAGGGGTCCTTCTTGGTGGTTCCTGCACTCTCAGATAGTGGCAGCCCCTGGATTTGGGAAATCCCTCTTCACAAAGGTGTATTTGGCATCTTCGTTGTATAGCTTTTGTCACATGCTGTCACATGGCTTCCTCTTGATTTTTGATTCTCTCTCACTCCCCCTTCTCCATCTCTGTCTCTCTACAATCTTTGGATTGTAAATTGATTTTCCTATTGTATTGTGTTTCGTTACAGGTTACAGAGAACCAGGCAGAGGGCCTTCTCAGTGGTGGCACCCACCCTGTGGAACGCCCTCCTTGACAACTGTCTAGGAGATAAGTATACAACCTTTCAAATACAACTGAAGGCAGCCCTGTATAGGGAAGTTTTTTGATATTTGATTTTTTTTCATTATGCTTTTATATTTGTTGGAAGCTGCCCAGAGTGGCTGGGGTAACCCAGTCAGATGATTGGGGCACAAATAATAATAAAATTATGATTATATACATTGCTGGAAAAGAAGGGCCAGTGGTCAGATCCAGCAGAGTTCTTCTTATGACCTATAGACTCACCAGTGCCCAAAGGTCAGAAGGAACTAATACTTCTTCACATGACGTCAAAAAGACATCTGCAAAAACAAACAAACAAACAAACCTCCAATGGAAAGTAGCTCTGTAACTGTCAGGGAACTGCCCTCGGCCCTGCGTAAGGTCTTGCTGATGTACAGAGAGCCCCGACACCTCCTCAGCAGCGATACCTCTCCGAGCAGGCAAAGCGACTCCTCCTCTGGTGGAGAAGGGCAGGGAACCAGCCGTCTGGAGAGGCAGCAGCTTGAGGATGCTGCTGAGAGCCCCAGCGCGTCCTGCGACATTTGTTTAGAGGGGAGCATGCCACTTCCGCCGCCCCAGTTGCTCGGGGGGGGGTCAAAAGGAGACAGGGGAGGAGGCGCCTGGGGATGCCGAAATTCCTTTGTTGGGGTCACAGCCGGAAACCGGCACTCCCGGATTCTGCTAGCGACTGATACAGTCATGTTTTTCAGCTCTCTGCTTGTAAATAGCTTAGCACAATAAAACTGTTAAAAGACAGTTCGGACTCATGCCTGCTCACTTGTGAGCAACCTAAGCCAAACCTGACAGTAACCATTATCTCTGTTTTTCCACCATTGCTATTAACTGGCAGGGGTGGGGAATCCACTTCTTAATCCAACATCCATCCATAGCCCTTTGGAACTCTTGTGGCACTCTTCATAATTACATGGTATTTGACTCCATCATTCTTGCTTAGAGCTGTATGCATGGAAAACATTACACTCATCATTAATGCGCCCCCTTATAAATTTGGGGAGATGTCTTTTGAACAGGCTAAGTGAACTAAGCCTTCAGGATTTTTACTTATTTGTTTCTTTATATTGGAGAGGGGTGGTGTTTCAATCACAAAGGCCGGTTAGAAGATAGAGAAGGAATCATGATTGCCTTGAGCATCGATGACACAGGCCAAGATCCTGCAAGAGCTCCTTTGTGTATGAGCAAGAATTTCAGGGAGCTAAATGGGATATGCCATCTCGCTTCTCCTCTTTGAACGGATGGTCAGATCAGAAACTGTCAGATCAGAAACGGCCATGAGTCTCGAAATCAGCTTACCATGTGGCGTGACGTCCATGGCTAATCAAGAGCCAGAAACTCAAACCCAAAGCTCCCTGGAGGACATGGAGTTAACTGCACCATTCTTTGGCTATTTAAAGTGTGATTCTGTATACGTCTTCTAAAATGTATATGTCTTCCATCAACTCCCATAGGCCTTACAGTCATGTATCTGGGCATAGGATTGCAGTATTAAAGGTGCAAACAGGGGCGTAGCAAGGGGGCTGTCTGCCCCATGTTCCATAATGGAGGGGGTGACAAATTATCAAGGAACAATTACTGCCCTACTAGGGCGGTTCATAAAAAAACTTTTTTAAAAAAATGCCTGCTCCAAAGGTCTTATCTTACTATACTAGGGATTATATAGCTATATATGAAATTTCATGCATATCGGTTAATATCTTGACCCTCCTCCACCAAAATAGCTGTTTACTTGGCTGTTTTCCTATGTCGTGAAGGCTGAAATTTCAGTTCAGTGGAGCACTTACTGTTCCCAACCCTAACCCTGTGGAAAGCCATCTAATTAGACTTTAATTTGATTTTGAGATGTTTTTAGGAGGTAATTTAATTATTGTTTGATTTTATACCAATGTTATGTATCTGATGTTAGCCACCCTGAGCCCGACTTCGGCCGGGGAGGGCGGGATATAAATAAAAGTTTTTTATTATTATTACTTGTTATTATTCCTTTGTAAGAAAATATGAAATAATGTAAAACCATTTTTGCGGGGGGGGAATCAATGGGGGGGGTGACAAGAAATTTTCTGCACCGGGTACCACCTGACCTTCCTATGCCTCTGGGTGCAAAGGGGAGAGGTACTTTTTAAAATACTAGTAATGTCAATACCATGAACAAAATCAATCCTGCAGAGAAGCCGCTTGAGAATGAGCATCCTACAGGGTTGGCCCCTCCTGCTGGGAGGAGGGGGAACTGTAAAATCTCTTTTTTATATAATATTTTTATTGATTTCCCAATTTTTAATATTGATATAACATCTTATTTTCTTTTACAAATTTTTAGCTTCACTGAGCTATTTGACTTCCCTCCGTCCCATCATCTATATAGATATAGATATAGATATAGATATAGATATAGATATAGATATAGATATATAGATATATAGATATACCTCAAATTTCCACACATTTATACCATCACTATTCTACATTTTTCTTAATGTTGTATAAGTCTTTATGCCTGTTTGTAGAAAAGTTCCTTCTAATAAACGCTGCAAAATTTAACGCAATCCTGCTAGTGTCTTTATGTGTTTACAATGACTGTCTATATATTGAATAAATTTACTCCACTCTCTCTGGAACGCTTGATTGCTCTGGTTTCAGATTTTTCCTGTCAGCTTTCCAAGTTCTCTATAGTCCATCATCTTCGCCTGCCATTTTTCTACCATTGGTAATTCTTGTTGTTTCCACTTTGGGACTAATAAAGTTCTAGCTGCCGTAGTAGCACACCTAAACAAAATAAAAAATAACAAATTCCTTCCAGTAGCACCTTAGAGACCAACTAAGTTTGTTCTTGGTATGAGCTTTCGTGTGCATGCACACTTCTTCAGATACACTGAAACAGAAGTCACCAGACTCTTATATATAGTGAGAGAGTGGGGAGTTGGTCTCTAAGGTGCTACTGGAAGGAATTCTTTTTGTTTTGTTTTGTTTTGACTATGGCAGACCAACACGCCTACCTACCTGTAACTTAAACAATTTCTGGTCAGCTTCTGATACTTCCTCTCCCACCATACCTAATAAGAACGCTGTAAAATCTCCTTCCTCTCAGCCATATGTTTAATTAGGGTGTTTTTTGCCATAATTAAACATTAGCCACACCCATTTTGGAAATGGATACAGTGTGGGATGGCATGCAACTGGCTTGGAGGTTGGCCTTGTTAGGGGCGTCCTACTCTCGTGTAGGACCCTGGTAGAGACACACATCTGGCGGGCATGTTCTCTCCCTCCTGGTAGATCGTTCAAGAGCTTCAAAAGCTTTCTTCTGCCTGAACATCACAGCGACTGATGCCAAAAGGCATTAGCACACTTAGGGATCCACAGAGTATTCGCAGTTTGCGTAACAGAACTCAGTAGCATGGCATTTTGGCTAATCTACGTTTATTTGCATTAGCACTCAGAGCATTCTGACTTAGCTCCTTCCTCTTTCTCATCAGACAGCAAAGAAAGAAAACAAAGGACAATAGTCCCACATCACGGAACACAGTAACATAAACATCCTGTCCCCGTCACTTCCCACACTGTGGAATGAAAACATACACCGTCATGTGATAGACAACAATCTCATGACTGCAAACACGGAGCAGGAATCTTAACAGGCCTGACTGAGGCACTGCCATGGGGCAGATACGAAGGGGTCAAACACCGCCCTATGAACTGCAACAAAATCCTTTTGGCACTAGCTCTGCCACTGCACATTTAATGCTTTATTTTCTCTCTGTCTTGCAAAGCTATGCCTTAGGGTATTTCTGTTGGGGGGTGGGTGGGAAATTTGTCAGTTTTTATTTTCCTTTCATTAGGATATGATGACCCTGAGAAGGGTGAATGGATCTTTATGATAGTGGCATAACCCTCACATCAAAAGGGTCTGACTACTCGGGATTCTTTGATCCGTGCAGAAAGCGCATTCCGCAATCAGCCTCAATTTGAAAACATGATACAAATGTCTAACAACTACTGATTTTATTGCAACAACGATCACTTACATCAGCGAGCTTCATTTTATGGCCTTACCCTTGACAAACATATTTATCATCTGTAGGCTTGTTTAAAAAAGAGAGTTTGGGTTATGCTCTTTGAATCAATATCCTCATTACTTTTAATTAAAAGGGAATGAAGACACATGGGAACTAATTTGAATAGCATCTCCATCTTGCATTAAAGATTCACAAGCAGTTCACGGTGCATGCCGTGGAAAGAAACATAGGCAGTGTTTTCTAATGAGATACTGGCTTGTACGTGGGTGTGCAAAAAATATAGAAAGGTGGTATGGTTAAGAAAAGTGTTCTTAACAATGCTTAATAAAAATAGTTCTGAAGGGTTTACATGACCACAGCTTATCACATGATAACTGCACCTGTCACTTGATGGCTCGGTTGAGTTGAGGCACATATGGTGTCAGCTCAAACTCTTTGCAAAGTACATTGTGATTTAGGAGGATTTGGCAATGCTTCCCCTTAAGAAGACACTTGTTTGGCAATTTAATTATATCAGTATGTTCTTCCCTGGCATCTACTGAAAGTTCGCCAAACCATGTTTGGCGGTGCTCTCCTTTTCTCTCTCTTTAAGATAGGGTTGCCATACGTCCTGAATTTCCTGGACATATCCAGAATACTGCAACCGCAAGCAGCGTCTGGGCTGAAAGTGACAAAATGTCTGGGAAGATCTGGACATGTGGCAGTCTGTGTCGTTTTTGCAAATTTCCCTCAGAAATAGCTCAAAAATGTCCAATTTCTTTGCTAACAACTTTGGCTAAAACTAAGAAAGCCCAGCAATTTTTGCAAAAAAAAAAAAAGCTCAGCTTTCTTTGCTAACAACTTTGGCTAAAACTAAGAAAGCCCAGCAATTTTGCAAAAAAAAAAAAAGCTCAGCTCAATAACTTTTCCATCCGGATTTTCACTTTTTGAAATCTGGCAACCCTACTGCATTTTAGCCACCTCATGAGAAGAGAGAACTCCCTGCAAAAGACCCTGAGTTGGGAAAGATTGAAGGCACAAGGAGAAGGGGGCAACAGAGGATGAGATGGTTGGACAGTGTTCTCGAAGCGACTGGCATGAGTTTGGCCAAACTGCGGGAGGCAGTGGAAGACAAGAGTGCCTGGTGCACTCTGGTCCATGGGGTCACAAAGAGTCAGGGATGACTAAACGACTAAACAACAACAACTTTAGATTAATTTGTACTAAAGCTGTGCACTGGATTCGGTTGAGGCCCATGCCAAATTCAGAGGCAGATTCCTGCTCAGGAGAAGCTGATACATTTTGGCTGAAGCACAAATTCTAACTAAATTCCTCAGGAGTTCCTCACAGTCTTAACATGGAGATGGGGAACCTGAAATCCTTCAGACAACAACTCCCATCATCCCTGATGGCTATTTTAGATGGGGTTAATGGGAATTGGGAGTCACACAACATTTGGTGAGGCACAAGGTGGTCACTCCTTCCTGGACAGCTTGGACCATTAACCAACCTACCTGTATTCTGCAGTGATACCTGCCAAGATGGTAATCTTTGCTGCACAATCTGCACCACAAATCAGATGGGGAAAGGTGCTTGTTGGTTTCCCTATAATTATGGAATTTTCTGCTTTAGAGACTCAGTAGATCTGGACTCTGAAAAACAGTTTGCATGATGAAGTTATCACCTGAGAAATACATTTGCTGGCAGAATTTCTACAGAAATGCTGGGCACTGCATGCCTGCGATAGCTGTTGGGTGTGGGGTACCAACTAGGACTGTGCATAGCATCTCAAATCTGCCCTGTGCCCCCAAACAGTGACCCTCCCCCTGATCAATCAAATTCATCTGGTGCTGCCCTCAGGGCAACCTGCCCCCCCCAAAAAAAACCAATTCACAGGCACGGTTAAGAAAGGTTGGGCAGAAGGCAAACTGCAGCTGAATGGAGACAGTGCCGCAAATGACAAAAACAGGGCATAATTGAAAGCAATGCTCTTAACCACTACACCACACCTTATTACATCCCTACATCCAATTCATGAGAATCATAAAATCGTAGCATTGGAAGATATCCCAAGAATCCCAAGGAATCATCTTAGTCCCTCCCCCTGCAATGCAGGAATCACAGCTAAAGAATCCCTGGCGGATGGCCATCCAACCTCTGTTTAAAAACCTTCAGTGAATGAGAGTCCATCACTTTCTGATACTTATTGCCACACTTTCCCCTCCCCCCCCCTTTGAATGCAATCTCCTTCCTCATTAATTTATGGAGAATAGTTGGGGTGAGTTGGGAGAAATTTTCAGCAAAGTACTATTCCCTTTTCCATCCCAAGGCCAACTTCAATCTTAGTTCAGCTTCAATTAACATCAATCTTCGCTGAATTTCAATTGACTTGCCTGCCAGTTCTCCTGAATTATTCCCCCCCTCCACCTCCAACACACACACACACACACACACACACACACACACACTTTCTGTTAAATAGTCCTGGAAGTCATCCTAAAGCTAGATTGGGGGGGGGGAGTTGAAATGATGCGCTAGTCCATCTATTAATACTTATCTCAGCACTTCCTGCAGTTTAGCACCATACCACCATCATCCTCACACATTTTCTTTGACCAAAGAGTTGAGTGTGACAGCACTAAGTATTGCCACCTCACCTCCTCTGCCCACTTCTTCATCTTCTTCTTCTTCCCCAACCCCATTCTGTATAAAACACTACAAAGCCACAAAACCACTTATCAGAAGATAGCCTACTCCCTTTTGGAAGAACGCCGAGAAAGAAGGAGAAAGAAGGAGCAGTTGAAACTGAAGGCAAGTCCTGCTTTATTTTTTCTTTGGCACAAGCCCTATTACCTTGCAGCAGTAAACCCTCCTGATTTATTAGCGATTTACAACTCCTCCGAGGTCGACGAGGGTATTGGAGACAGTCTTGGTATCTTCTGCTCGTATATACGAGGGGGGGAAGGCACCACAGGACAGAAGCATTAGAAATCTTAAAGCTGAGAACTAGAGACGGGAAGTTGGGAGCAATATCCTTGGAGGCCTACCAAGCTAAGGGACAAGCATGAAACTTGCTAGTAAAATAAGCCTCCACACCTTTTGATGGTGGGAAATTGGAAGACAAACATAATCCGTCTCGTCTGCCCGTGATTGAGTAAAGTGAAGTTAAAACCCTTGGGACCAAGAGACTCTAGTAAACTGCTCCCAATTACCTTTTTCCCACACTCAAGATGGTCTTTACAAGAAAGAACTATATGGACCTGGGAATTGTGCCAATATCACCCCAGGGGGAGGGGGAGCCTCGAAGGAAACAAAGTAAAATCACCAATTATTTCCCCCACAAAGAAGGGAATAAGAATCCACAGTGCGGGAGCACCCTAAATGAAGTCACCCCTACTGTGCTGGATTGGTCCATACAACGCAAAGAGTTACAAATGGATCATGAAGGCCCAAATTATTCCAGGAGCTGGGCGCAGGAACTGTTGCTAGCTGAGAACGTCTTGACGAGTAATTCCCCTAACTCCAATGACCTTGATCTTCAAAAATTATCTCAGAATCTCAGGAAAAACCAGCAAGACCCCCAGCCTACAGCGAATGCCAACAGCATGGAAGAGCGGGATGATCAGCTACATGCCCAGATAGGTCAGATATAAAACACTAATGTTTCACTTGGAATGTTTAAAGGAGGAAAAGACTCTACAACCTGAAAAAGAGGCGATGCATGTACTTTTGTGAAGCAAGAAAATATTTAATAAAAAAATATTTTTAAAAAAGAAAAAGAAAGAGTACAGGGAAAGGGAAGGCGTGGGAAGGTAAGGGAAACTGGTCTGTAGGGAGATTGGAAGCACCACGAGGAAGTCGAGTCACAGGCACCAAATGTCATCTAAGAAACGCAGCTTCTGTGGCAGGGCCGTATTGCGTAACAGAATCTTTCCTTCACGTTGTGTAGCTGTGAGGCAGCCTCTGCGCAGAAGACAGTAAGCAGAAATGACAGAAAGGCCAAAACGGCATCACAGTAGGGGTAGTTCATCACGACTTGTCAAGAGAAGCATTTGTCCTTGGTCAAAGACGGCGGATGAAGACACAGACGGGCAGAGGCACTCACCCTTTGTGACCATTTTAAGCTTGCTGGTTTTAAAAGGCCCAAAGTGTTAAAAACTTTTATCTTGAATTCGCTCACAGATTATTATTATTTTTTTTACAACATCTTCCTTCCTTCCTTCCTTCCTTCCTTCTTTCTCTCTGTGTTTTGTAGTTTGTTTCCTCAATTCCACATCAAGGCAATTGTTTCCTCACAGTCCACCTGACAGCTGTGAACCTTTGGCACCTAATTCGTGGCCAATCAGGTGAACCCACATTATTTTTGTGACTGAAAGTTGTTCTAAAGTTGTTTTTAAAATTGATTTAATTGTTGTAACCCACCCAGGGACCTTAGGATGCAACAACAACAACAACAACAACAACAACATGTACACCACGGCACCACAGACTGGACCTGATTTAACAGTCCTTCCCTCTCTTTAGGAAAACGTGGGGATCATAGTTTTGTGAGGGGGCTGGGAACTGAAATTGATCCGAAAGGAATTTTTATGTATTATGTACTGAGGTCAGAACCAAATCACGTGGTTGGTGCACAGCTGCAGCAAAAGAATATTGTTAATAAATAAGGTTAGAATGAGTAACAAATGCAGGTAATAAAACAAATGGACTGTCAATGAATGGGTAATGAAATGAATCGATTTGTGCAAATAAATAATGAAATGAGTGTGGTCTTTAAAATAAATAAATAAACTAATGGGGAAATGAAATGAAAAATATTTTATAGCTCACCCCTTTTGGAAAGTTTCTGGTTCTTATCTTGCCTTAGGATCATCCCTTGTTCCATCATACTTTGCCTCGCTTTTCCAATGCCCCAGCCTCCTTTGCCATGGTGTTGTTTGGCTCTCTCGCCTTGTTGTGTGGCATACTTTAATCATCGTCTCTGAACTTAATAGGCAGGGAAACAGTGTAGCTCAGTGGTAGAGCATCTGCCTTGCATGTCAAAGGTCCCAGGTTCAATCCCTGGTATCTCCATGTAGGGCTAGAAGATATCACTTACCTGAAATTCCGGAAAGCCTCTGCCAGTCCGTGTAGACAGTACTGAGTTGGATGGAACAATGGTCTGACTCAGTATATATGGCAGCTTCCTAGGCCCCTAATTTCTAGACTGGAACCTGTAGGGTTTGTGCTGTTTTAGCTGCTCCTGGCTGTTTGGAGACTTACAGAAAGTCATTGGTTAAGAATGGAAACCACAATTTTACTAACAAGCTGCAGTTAAAGAGGGGAATGGCCGAAACATCAGAGGGAAACAAGGGATCCATCTGATTTCTGCCTCCTGACAACCTGAGCAGGTTTTAACGAACAGTTCCCAATCTCCGTTAATTTGAATAAGATTAAGAGTCTGCTTGCTCTCTTGGTAATGGCATATTGGACGTACTGTGCAATGTGCTAGCAAGATGCCTTTTTAAAAACAGCTTCATTATGCTCCCTTCAGGTAGAGGGGATGGCCAGAGGCAAAATCTTGCCCGAGATGGATCACTGAGCTGATCTGATATGGCAATTCCTGCGTTCTCTGTGTTCACAACGAAGATAAGGTTTTAACCAAGCAGAAAGGTTTCACAGCTGGCTGGAACAAATCCATTTTGTTGTTATGGAAAAGGGAAGAAGGGGGAAAAATACATTTTTAATCAGAGTTTACCGACATTAGTCAACCAGTTGTCTGCCTGTGTGGAGTGGTGCTGGCAGGAGGATTGCTGGCAGATCGATGGGAAGAAGCAAAATTTCTATGCGTTATTGCACCGGGAAGCCATATTGGCTGAACAGGCTTGGGCACAGAAAATGGAAAATGCTCAGAACAAGAGTGGAGCCAGAGTATAATCTGTCAAGGGAAGGGTGCTGCTGGGGCAGAGACTGATGGGTCATGGTAGCACTTGGGGAGAATTTGGAAAATTATGGGTGGAGTCAAAAGAACATAGGAAGAGCCTGCTGAATTGGGCCAATGGCCCATCTTGTCCAGCATGCTGTTTTTGCAGGGTCCAACCAAATGCCTGTAGGAAACCCACTTAGCAGGATTTGAGCACAAGAGCACCCTCACCTTTTCAGATAACCTTTTAAACTCTTGAAAGAGAGAGCTTCCTGTTTCTATTTTAACAACCTAGATTACTTATATGTTTTGTTGCTTATACTGGTTGCAAGCCACTTTGGGATGGATTTTTTTTTTAAAGGAAACTAGGTTAAAAATTAATCATATTAATTTATCTGCGCAGTTCAACAATGCAGCCAACGAACCTAGGGATTTGCTTCACCTAGACCTTCCAGCAGAGGTTGAACAACCATCCATTCGGGATGTCCCAGCTTCTGACTGCTTGCTTATAAATTCCCCTTCAACACTCTGATTCTCTGTGTCCATTCATGTTACTCTTTCTTCAGTTTGGGGAAGGTTTTGAGTAGCATGCGGGTCGTGGATGTCAGGTGGTTGCCTAGCAACCTCACCCTTTGATTCAGTTTGCCAAGACCAGAAGCCACGATGCTGATGGTAAAACAAAGTGGTAGGAAAGCTGTTGAACCACGTGGGGAACAGTGGTAGTGGGAGGGATGAAGGGACGTTTCGGGTTGCTCTGGATTTTCTGAACATCTAGGATTGGCTCTGGTAAATTATGTGAATGCATAAAGTTAAAAAAATGTAAATGCACAATTTCTACTTTTGCTAATTAAATGGGATCGGGGGGGAATGTGCATATACTGTAAAGGATAATCAGTTGATGTGTCCCCTGTAATTTAGTGAAGGGAGATTTAATGGCTGAGTGTAGCGTTAGTAAAGAAAGAACGCCCCGGAGAGAGCTGACTCGGGCATTTCCTTTCATTGCACAGCTGCAATGTTTCGTCAATTTCCTCTGAATGCAGATCAAATTGTAAATTGCCACCACCATCGTCTGCTAAAGCTACTGTGCATTGCGTAGTATGGTCACAACGAAAATAAGATGTTATTTTATAAAAGCGGACTCATGTTTGTTTGTTTTTTTAAAAAAAACTTATAACAAGACGGAAAACGGTGGACTCCTTATTTGACAGATAGTCCAGTCTCGGGGAAGTTAAGAACGATAACTTCACTGCTATCTGGCTTGCCTTTATTGGATATATATATATATTTTTTTTTAAGAGAACAGAACAGAGCTGCTAACACAATGCGTATTAGTAGGGTAGACATACTGAACCACCTATGCATCATTCCACTTTATTCTGCAATGTTTCCTCCATAATGCAATGCTGTCTGAGGGGCACTCTTGCCCTCTAGTGCAACAAAATTGGGACAATCCCTCCCCCCCCCAAAAAAAATTGTCTTATGAACAATTACAGGATTTCTGCAGGAATTCTAGGGGGTATGTAACAACTGGAAACAAAGCAGTATGCCTGCTCTGAAACTTTTGGGAAGGAATGAACAGTGCTGAAAGCCATATAAAGCACTCCAACAATATCATGAATGCAAAACTGGAAGGTCATTTTGAGGAACCCTGATAGGAAGGCAAGGAATGAGGGAAGGAGGGAGAGGGAGTAAGAAGGATCTGGTGGGGAAATGTCTGCTGGGTCATCTGCTCTCCTCCATGATGAGTAAGGGAGTACAGCTGCCCTAAGCACGGAGTGATCTGGGGTCCTGTGACATTGAAGAAACCTATGAAGAAAGGTTGCAGGATTTGGGATAGTTTAGTTTAGAAAAAAGGCAAGTGCGAGGCAACATGATGGAAGTCCCACCCCCACCCCTTTCATAACACCAGAATTTGGGGACATGCAATGAAGCTGAATTTTGGAAAATTCAGGACAAGGTAAAAGAAAGGACTTCACCATGTAGTGCACAGTTGAACTATGGAACTTTGCTTCCACAGGAAGAAGTGGTGGCCACCCACCCAGATGCCTTTAAAAGAGGATTAGACATATTTATAGAGGAGGGGGCTACCAAGGGCTATGCTCTGCCTCCACTGTTGGAGGAGCAGTAATGAATGCCAGTTGCTGGAAACCACAGGAGCGGAGAGTGCTTGGGTGCTGCTTGCTGGTTTCTCATAGACATCTGGTTGGCCACTGTGAGAACGGGATGCTGGACTAGATGGGCCATTGGCCCGATCCAGCAGGGTGCTTCTTACGTTCTTGTGTCATTACGTAATAAGTAGCAGGGGAGGGAGAGAAATCAAATGGAGAGAATGAACAAGAAAATGCAGGTCAATAAAGAGAATTCAACTCTTAAGAACCTCCGAAAGATCAGACCATTAGGTAACTCGCAACATCTAAAGGAGAATGGCAGAGTGTGTGAGACAATTCCTGCAAGACATTTCTGAGATGAAATAGCCACAGCTTACAGCGTTGATCCACAGCAGCTGAATTTGGTTCAAGACTCAGGAGCCAGAAAATTTCCCAGCGTCAGTCTAAATGAAAGGTTTCATCCACAAAATGATTAGGATGCTTTATGTCCTTACACAAATAAGTCATTTTTCTTTGCAGGAAAGTGAAAATGGAACAGACAAAGTATTAACAAGCTTAATCAAATAAGACCACAGAGCCAAAAGGTGTGCAGAGAGCAAAAGAGACTAAAGGGGGAGCTGAAGTAATAAGATGTTGTGGACAGTCTCAGTGATCTTAATGGCTTTGCAAGAAAAGAGCACAATGTAGAAGAGAAGGAAATCAGAGCACATGATCAGAGTGGATTACAGGAGAGGGGTGCCATGATTCAGGATCACAATATGAGTGGATTACAGGAGAGGGGTGCCGTGATTCAGGATCACAATATCCGGAAATCTCCTGAGTGGATAAAAAAAACAAAACACCACCCTTCTGGGAAGATAGTTTTGCCCAAATCAATGGAACTTCCATCTAACTTATAGTGCTCAGGATCACGGCCTCAGTGGGTTTAGATTTCGCAAGTGCTACAGTACATGAAAGGCGGTTGTCAACAGAGCCAGGACGCCATCTTGTGAGGGTGGTTTGGGGGGCCCCACATCATGTGCGTGATGTTGTGTGTGACATCAGGACATTGGGAGAAGCCAAACACGAACTGAATGGCTTCAATGGCCAGCGGCTCCTCCTCTGCCTCCTCCTGGTACCACCACTGGCAGGAAGCTGCTTTGAACCTCCTTCCCCTCCACAACAGGAGGAGGAGAAGGAGATGGTCACTGGAAAAGCGCCACACTTGGCTCCGTGCTTTGCCTCCACACTTTTTGGACATGGGATTGGCCCCTTCCTCAAAAATATTGGAGGGACAAGGTACTCAGCCCCCAGGAACTGGCGAGCCTGCAACAGAGTGGGGGGTCTCCTGGCCTGGGACTGACAGCACAGAACACCAAGGTGTCAATGTGATTGCACTCTCCAAGCAGCCTATTGGCTCCTGACTTGACCTAGCTTGGCTATAGGAATAGGGAATAAATGCAATTCAGTTCACATTTACAGTGGCACCTCAGGTTTTGAACAGTCCTGCTTACAAACGCTTCGGGTTATGAACTCCACAAACCCGGAAGCAGGTGTCCCGGGTTGCGAACTTTGCCCCGGGATACGAACGCAATCTGCTTGTGGGGCTGTGGGAGGCCTATGTAGGGAATGTGCGCCTCGGGTTAAGAACGCTTCGGGTTAAGAATGGACTTCCGGAACGAATTAAGCTCATAACCCGAGGTACCACTGTAAAGGCAAACCTGTGTAATCTGCAGTTTCCAAAACGATACCTGAACTGAAACATCTCCAGCCTTCAAAATTTGAACTTCTCTGAGGTTTGCAATTCAGTTTTCACATACAGCCTGAACGACAAAAAAATTAGTTTCATAAATGCACATGCAAGGATCATGAAAAAAGGATTAGTTAAAATTATGCACAGAAACAAATAAAGGAAAATAAAAACAAAATTTAAATGTCTGACTACATTTTCAAATTAATATATTGGAAGATATTTGGACTGAAAAGGCAAATGGGTATTTTGAGGTCTACTACTAAGGTACACAATATTTCTCTTGTCAGGTTAGAAACGATGAGAGACTTGTGCCTAGTCTTTTAAGGTAGATTTGCAAGGGGATGATTTTAAACCATGCAAGCAGGTAGTGATCCATAAGAATGAAGAATGAACCAGGTAAAAAGTCCAGTCAAGCACAACTCCTCACACCACTGATGTTCAAAGCCTTCTAATTCATCAGCGACACGTGGATCAAAGTCTTAAGATCACCTTGAAAAGTTCAAAACATTTTAAATAAGTTCTCTTTTATAGTTGGCAGACATTCTATACAAGGAAAAAGAACAGTTGCTGAGAATATATTAACTTGGCGTGAAACCAGCCTAAAGCACACCAAAGATGATTCCACCCATAAATTGTTTGATTTTATGGTCACGTTAAACCAAGGATAGCTAACATGGTGTCCTCAAAAATGCTGCTAGACTACAACTCCCATCACCCTTGACCATTGGCAAAGCTGGCTGAGGTTGATGGGAGTTGCAGTCCAACAACATCAACAAGAACATCACGACTATCTCTACTTTAAACTCATGAAAGCCTTTTATTTTATTTTTCAAAATAAGAATACAAAAATATAACATACAAAAACATAAAAGACATACAAAAACCTTAAAAAAAACATAAAAAGATTCTTTTTTTCTCATCTAACTTTCTTTAACAGTGTTAGCTGACTTCCCTCGGTCCTTCCCATCTGATTTTCATTGTTAAATCATCATTAGCAGTTTCGTTTATCATCATACTTCGCATATTAATAATAATTACCAATTTAGCTATTATTGACCTATATTATTACATCAGCTTAAAAAAAACAAAATACAAAAGTTCTATACTAAAGTCAACCTTCATGCTGTAAGGCTATAACTCCTCCTCTACGAGTCCATAGTTCTATATATTGCAATACTTCTTCAAATAAGCTTTTAATTTCTTCCAATCTTCTTCCATCGCATCTTCTGTCTGATCGCGCAGTCTCCCCATCAGTTCAGCAAGTTCCATAAAGTCCATCATCTTCATTTGCCATGCGTCTATGGTTGGTATCTCATGTGTCTTCCAGTTTTTGGCAAGAAGTAGTCTAGCAGCTCATGAAAGCCTTTTAGAATAGATGACAAGACATCATCCATGCACAAAATAAACCTTTAACTGGAGCTTAGTGACAATTTTTATTTTTGTTCCCATTGTAAGAGGTTAACTGGAGCTTAGTGACAATTTTTATTTTTGTTCCCATTGTAAGAGGGTGATGTTGTGGCATTAATGAAGCCAATTAAGTTCAGCAGAGGCCAAGAAGGCGGAGAGAGTGACCCAGCAAAAGCAAATGCCTGATGGGCTCCAATTCACTAGCAAAACCACACTTGCCCATCAAAAAGAGACCTGTCAGCTCAGTTTATGCTGATAAGGTCAGACAGATTTCATAGCTGGGTCTTGCTGGGTCTTGCTTTATTTTCTTTCCGTAGTCTTTGAATTGGGGAAGCTTTCAAGTCATTATATAAGCAACTGCTGGAAACAATCACTTTGAGAAGAAAGAAAGAAAGAAAGAAAGAAAGAAAGAAAGAAAGAGATTCATATTTGGAGGAGGTTGAGTTTTGAATCACGTAGGTCAAAGCTGAGGGTGCAGAGTTATGGATTCTCTGTGGGCCCATGTGCAGTGGAAGCTTCGAAGGGAGGAGTGGGGAATAAAGACCACAAAGTTGTGGTAAAATAAGGCCACAACTTTATTGATTGAACTAGAATAGGTTTGGCATAATCACAGGGCATGGTTCTGTTGACCGGCCAGCCAGAGTGTATGTCAATATGCTCAGTGTTGTTGTTTTTTTTCTAAAAAGCTTAGGGGTACTCTCATTTTGTCTCAAGAAATATCACCATTTTATAGTTCAAATCGGGGGAAATAAATACAGTAAATAAATACAGTAAATGGAAAAAAGCACAAAGATTCACAAAATGTTTAGGGGTATGTGTACCCCTGCACTGCATCCCCCCCCCCGAAAAAAGCACTGAATATGCTCCTAAGGAATTATTATTATTATATATTTATTTATACCCCACCTTTTCCACTGAAAGGGACTCAAGGTTCAGATAAAAATAAGAACAGTTGAATACAAAAGGCGGGAAACAATCATTAAAAGCACACAGAGAGAAATATTGAAACCATACAAATAAATGCCTAAAAAGAACATCAAACACAGAATTCCACTGACTCTGTACCCACATCTACTAATACAGGTTTCCTCAAACTCGGCCCTCCAGATGTTTTGAGACTACAATTCCCATCATCCCTGACCACCGTTCCTGCTAGCTAGGGATCATGGCAGTTGTAGGCAAAAAAACATCTGGAGGGCCGAGTTTGAGGAAGCCTGGGCTAATACCTTCAATCAACCTACACCTGCAAACATTCACCCACCCACACATCATCATGGTGGCACACCACATTGACCTGTTCATGTGTTAAGACCTGTGAGAGACGCTCTTCTCCGTTTCCTCCTAAGACCGGATGTGTGTTTCACGGGAACACAGAACAGGGCCTTCTCAATGGCTGCACCCAGGTTTTGGAACTCATCCCCCAACCTGCTGCAGAGATGCCCTCCTAGACCCTTCATTGGAGAACTTCTGCTGAATAATGAAGACCTTCCTTTCTGCCAGGTTCGTGTCCTGACACATTGGCTATTAATCTGCCTTGATATATTGTATCATCATTTTATGGTTCTTTATTTTAGGGACCTGCCATTTTTAACTTCTCTCCTTGTTAACTTTGAGATATTTATTATGTTTCGTTCTATAATTTTGCAGGGTTGTTTTTTTGTTGTTGTTGCCTTTGACATTAAATATGGAAGGCATTCTAGCTTTCCATATTCAATACTGGGAGCCAGTTTGGTGTAGTGGTTAAGAGCGGCAGACTCGTAATCTGGGGAACCGGGTTCGTGTCTCTCCTCCACATGCAGCTGCTGGGTGACCTTGGGCTAGTCACACTTCTCTGAAGTCTCTCAGCCCCACTCACCTCACAGAGTGTTTGTTGTGGGGGAGGAAGGGAAAGGAGAATGTTAGCCGCTTTGAGACTCCTTCGGGTAGTGAAAAGCGGGATATCAAATCCAAACTCTTCTACTGAATATCTGTTTTGTTTTTGTTTTTTGTTTTTTTGTTATCTATCTATCTATCATCTATCTATCTATACCAGGGGTCGACAAGACTTACTGGGCATGGGTCGGATCACTCCCGCAGAGATCCTCCGTGGGCCGGGCCGGTGCAGCACGGTGCTGGAAATCACGTCTGAACATGTCCGTGGTGCTGAAAATCGCTTCTGCGCATGCCCAGACGCTGAAAACCGCACCTGAACAGAAGCGATTTCCGGCACAGCAGACATGTGCAGACACGATTTTCGGCATCTGGGCATGCACAGAAGTAATTTCTGGAGCTGCGGAAGAGAGTCCCCGCACCACGCTGAGCCAGTTTAGCATACCGCGCAGGGACTCACCAAGTGGGCGACTAGGTTCGGGGGTGGCTCATGGGCCGGTTAAATGACCCTCATAGGGCCTTAGGTTGCCGACCTCTGATTTATACCACGTGCAGATGTGTGCATGTGGTTTCATCTGTTATCTTGCTATTCTGATGGTATTATATTGATTTTACTCTCTTTCTCTCTCTAAAACTATTTTATGTATCTTTTGTGGCTTTGGCTTGTTTCTTCCTTTAATATTTTTGTTCCGGCTCTTGTTGCTATTTTGTGTTGTTTTCCAGCGGAGAATGAAGCTCGCTAATACATGCATTAATAACTTTTTTTAAAAAAAGATTTAATTTATGATTCACATTTGCACTCTGGCTCAGAGTTGTCTCCTTTCAATCTCTGGCTACCAATCTATAGAAGCCGAATGCACATGCCGAAAATGCATGGCAGCAATCAATAGGGAGAAATCAAGTAATATATTCAGGAGGCTGCCAATGCATTCTGTAGCGCTGTTCTCCCTACTGAAGAGGAAGCGAGACGGAGTCGAGGCTTTCACCTTTTTGAAAGTGCAGGATGTTGAACAAGGCTTTGATTCAGTGTTTGGATTGGTTTCAGTCTGTGGAATCCATCGGCCTTTTTCTCGAACTGACACTTCAGGTCTGTGCTCTAGAAGGGGTGGCTCAACATCCCGATCAACAGCGAAATAAAGATATTGTAATAAGCAGAAATCTGCCCTTATTCCCTTATGGGGTACACAAGAGCCCTTTGTAGGTTCTCCATCGGTAGGAGAATATATAACAGAGGCCAACCAGAGAAGATTGAGAAGCAAAGTCTTTATTTTCACTGTTGCAACAGGGTTTTTTCCTCACACACAGGTGAGCAGGGAAGAACCTCGAACAAAGGGCTGCCTTTCCTTAAATACAAATTTGAATTTCCCCCACGCTGGAGTTCAGCCCACCCCCAGAAACCTCACACATACATCACAGAAGGGGTGTAACCCAAGACCACCACCCCCCATACATTATGGTTACATCATGAAAGGGGAGGTCTGGTGGCAGTAATCTGAGCATCCTGGACCCTGCCCATGCCTCCTCTTGCCCTCCACCAAAAGCCCATCAAGTGAAACAAAAGAGATATTTACATTTCCCTGTTTCCCAGCCAAGTTAATCACACCCTTTTGTTTGGCACTCAGGTATCAGGATGCCAGGGATTATCACCCAGGCAGAGGGCTGCTGAGTAGCTGGAGGGGCAACCCCCCCCCTTTGTTCCTGAGACAAAGAAACATTTGGTCACTTCCGGCGAAGGTCGCCATCGCGGGCGGTCGTGGGTTGCCTCGGCTGCGAGGCCACCCAGTCTGCCCGGGGGTTGGAGCCCCGCCACCGCTACGCGGGGCTCCGGTGAGGCCGGGAAGAGCGTCCCGTGCCTCGGGCTCCCCGGCGGGCCCGCTAGGCTACGCACCCTTCCCTCGCCCCCCCTGTAAAGGGGGAGTGGGGGTGAAGGGAATGTGGAGCCGGGCCATTAGGGGAAATGCCCCAACCGGGGAGAAGCGGCGAGACTGGCCGTGGTGAGCGAAACGTTCTCCTGAGAGATGAAAGAAAAAGAAGCTGGAGGTCGTAAGTAACTGAATGGATTTATTGCTGAGTTTAAAGACTTAACGACTTAACGACCCTGAAGGCTTTAGATAACGGAGCCCGCCTGTCTCCCTTCGGAGGCGAGGAAAATAACAGAATGTAAAACTGTTGCTATCGGATGGATATATTGTTAAGACTTTTTGAGGAGTGAGACTTTTTAGATCTCCCTTGGGGGAGGAAGAGGATGGAAAATATCCCAGTTGAAAGTTTTGGTCTTTGCGTTCCGGTTTCAGAGAAAAATGGCTGCGAAGGCTCTGAAGCGAAGTGGAAAATTACTGCTACATGATGAACAATGCTGAAATAGAAACTGAAATCTGATACCTATGCCCGTCCTCACCATGTTGGGCTTTGTTTTTAAAACTGTTCTGGACTCTGCATTAACTGATGAAGAAAGGATTATTATATTGAAATTGGAACTGATCAACTGGAAATTGAAGGTTTTGAGTGGGGATTTGAAGGAAAATTTATTTCCCACAGAGGAGACCTTCCAGACACTTGATACTATGGAAGAAAATTTGGGCAAAGAGCTGATGGAGTCGATTGAAAAAATGAGCGAGTTGACATGGCGATCCCTGGGACAAGAAGCATTCCTCGGTGGTGGCAGTCCGAGGATGGCAAGGAATATTATATCCAGCCCTCGAGGTGTGAGCTCGGGAGCGATGGGCAAGAAATTAAGATATCTACAAATAGAAGAATGCAGTATCGAATGGGAGAAGCCAAGAGATGAACAGTGTATCCTGATGCTCGATGCAAGGATGGTTGGGGAAGGTGTCTGGTTTTGGGTCTGGTTCTGTGGATGTATAAGAAAAGAGGACAATCTGAGGAGCGGTGGTGAAGGATGGAGCAAGACATGGGACAGAGGGGGGATAGGGTGAACTATATTAAGTATAAAATATAAATGCTTTGTTATGGTAATCTGAAATCGGAGGGTTAAGACATTAAGTTTTATTTTAATTTTTATAAGAAATGGGATATTTTGAAATTTTTTGATATTAGCAGCAGTTTAAGGGAAGAAGAAGTTTAGATTTAATATAAGATTAATTTTTTTAAGATCCAAAGAACTGTTAGTAAGATTGTTGTTTAAGGTTTGAATTTATTAAGTGAATAAAATTATTAGAGAAAGGAAGTTATTAAAGTAGAATATGGATATAAAACCGAAGGAGAGAGGGTGGGGGAAGTCAATTGTCAAGACTTGGAACTAGGACATTTTCTTAAGTGTATAAATAAGAAGAATTGTATTTGTGTTTGTATTTGATTTATATATGTAGGTGTGGGTGTGGGTATATGTTTGTTATGAAAATACCAATAAATTCTTATTAAAAAAAAAAAGAAACATTTGGTCAGTTGGGAGTCAAAATGGTGTGAGGCTTGTCTGCCTCAGACATGTGGCCTTGTTTGCTTGGCATACTTATGAACATTTATTATATAGACCGTAATTTCTATTTCTTACAACAATATGATGCAATGAACTCTTTGTGTGTGTGTGTGTGTGTGTGTGGTCATAAATCTGGGAAGGATATTGCAGCTTATTAATACTGTGCAGTTTGAAGTGACTGGATGCATTGTCCACACCCATAACAAATATTATTCAAATATTACTAGCAGAACTCTTCAGAAACAAAACAGAATACAGTAAATGATGCATCTAAAAGACCCATGGAATATCGTGTGCTGTTTAGCACAGGCTCAGCATCTTAGAAAATATGAAATAGTCCAAACAGACCTAGAAGCAAAGGTCTCTCATTCTTTAAGAGCATCAATTGCCCTGGAGCTGTTTTCCTTAAGAGCTTCATTTACATCTTCTGTTCCTGGTGGCCTTCAGAGAAAGACTAACAGCCACCACCCTTGCAAAGATGGTGAATTTTCAACTCAGTAGCTTTGTCACATGATCAAAGATTCACTCTCAGCAAAGAGCAGAAAACAATCAACGGGTAATCATTAACCTACTCAGGAGCTTAGGGTCCCTGAGAAAATTATTGTGGAAAAACCCCAGTGTTAGCAATACACATTTAGCCATTTTCCATTTTAAACATTCATTAATACACAAGTGTTTTCCATTTCTGTGCCAATTAAATCGATTATGCGTAGCAGACCCTGCCACTTTTGTGTTCCGTATCATGCCTAGAATTCAATTTTTTTGGGGGGTGGGGGGCACTAGTGTCTAAAAAGAGGAATCATAGAATTATAGAGTTGGAAAGGACCCAAGGGTCATCTAGTCCAACCCCCTGCAATGCAGGAAACTTGGCTAAAACATCCATGACACATGGCGATCTAACCTCTGCTAAAAAAAAAAAAAACCTCCAAGGAAGGAGGGTCTACAACCTCTGGAGGGAGACCGTTCCACTGTCAAACTCCTACTGTCAGAAAGTCTTTCCTGGCGTTTAGTCAGAATCTCCTTCTTGTAACTTGAAGCCATTGGTTTGAGTCCTACCCTCCAGAGCAGGAGAAAACAAGCTTGCTCCATCTTCCATGTGACATTGTGTCTAAAAAGAGGACATTGATTGGCATAAGATTTGCATATGCTAATTTTAAGTATAGGTAGGCGTCAATTCAGTAATATAAATAGAAGAACTGTATCTCAGCACAATGGAGAAGGCTGTGACCAGGTGACCCTTTGCACTTGCCAGATGGGCAATTCCAAGGTAGCAGGTCCAAGCTCAAAGGGCTGGGTGGGGGGTGAGTAGCAACCTTTTCTCCTCTTCTACTTAACTGGATGAAAGACTCTTCTGCAAAACGACTCTTCTGCAAACAGAAGAAATCCTCCCATTTTTGGAATGGCAACGTCTGATACAACCCAGTGTTATAGGATTACACCTTTGCTATTTACTAGCAATGGGGCTTATAGAAACGGCCACCATTATCACTGAGGTTCTGATGAATCAAATGACCGCATTCAGGCAGCTGCCAAACTTTCTATCATCTATCACTTTGAAAGTCAGAGTTCTACCCAATAGTTATGGAGCTTCCAAAGGCTGCAGCTTATGCTTATCTCAGGGTTGTTGATGTTTTTCATAGACTTTACCTGATTGCGCAGGTAAATTGGCCCCAAGAACAGCCTCCCGACAAATCGGGATGTTCTGCACTTTATCCGATGCATCGCTGTGCTCTCTGTAACAAACAATGCTCATTAAAAGATTAGGTTGCTTTGGCTTCCAGAATAAATGTTGAGATGCATGGTCAACCCTACCATTGGGCAAAGTCAGCCCAGTCAGCTTCTGTACATGGAAGGGGGTAATAGGCACCATTTTGTCCTTTACCTCAGGCAGCAAAATGTCTTGGGCCACTCTTGTCTCTGTGTCAATGCTACACCCAACAATTGCATCCAACAGTGAGTGAGGCAGCCCCTATGGGTCCTATCCTGAAAGTGATGCAGTAGCTGCCAGTGAACTATCAGTGCCAATTCAAATGCTCATGCAGGTGTACAAAGCCCCAAAAGCATTGGATCCAAGTACATAAAGGAGCATGCGTACCCTCCAACATTTTTCTGATGAAAATAAGGATGTGCTGTATAATAATAATAATAATAATAATAATAATAATAATAATAATAATGGTTGCCCCAGTCACTCTGGGCAGCTTCCAATATATATAAAGACATAATACCTTTTGAATTCTGCTTTTGAATTATGGTGCTGGAGGAGACTCTTGAGAGTCCCATGGACTGCAAGAAGATCAAACCTATCCATTCTGAAGGAAATCAGCCCTGAGTGCTCACTGGAAGGACAGATCCTGAAGCTGAGGCTCCAATACTTTGGCCACCTCATGAGAAGAGAAGACTCCCTGGAAAAGACCCTGATGTTGGGAAAGATTGAGGACACAAGGAGAAGGGGACGACAGAGGATGAGATGGTTGGACAGTGTTCTCGAAGCTACCAACATGAGTCTGACCAAACTGCGGGAGGCAGTGGAAGAGGGGAGTGCCTGGCATGCTCTGGTCCATGGGGTAACGAAGCGCCGAACACAACTAAACAACTAAACAACAACAATAATACCTTCGTTTTTGAACAGCTTAGTTCTCAAACGCACTGGTGTAGCAAGCCCAGATGGTACCCGGTGTGGAAATTTTTTTGGCACCCCGTACGGACTGCGCATGTGTGGCTTCCGTGTATGCATACTCCATACAGAATGCTGCACATGTGCAGTCCGTATGGGCTGCTGCTCGCGCATGCAAGCGGCAGCCCGTAAGGAGCTGTACACCCGGGAGGAAGCAGGGGCCATCTCGTCACCCCTCCCAGAGTGGCACCCAGGGCGGTCCGTCCCCAACGTCCCCCTTCCTACTCCACTGCTCAAACGTTTTAGCTTCTGAACGCTGCAAACATGGCTGTTCCAGTGTGCGAACTATTTTTGGGAGCTGAACGTCCGACGGGGCTTCCACAGCTTCCAATTGGCTGCAGGAGTTTCCTGCAGCCAATCAGAAGTAGCTCTTTGGTTTTCGACCGTTTTTGAACAGATTTCCAGAACGGATTCCATTCGACTTCCAAGGTACGACTGTAAAACATTAAACATTTTTTTTTTGAACTTCCCTATATGGGGCTGCCTTCCAATGTATTCTAAAGTTTCTACAGTTACATATCTCCTTGGCTCGGGGGTCACATAACTCCATATCCTGCCACATTTCTCCGATGAAAATAGAAACGTCCTAAGGAATGGCGGTACGTTCCAGGAACAAATCAGAAACTGGGAAGGCTTCTGTAAATCCTGGAAAATAGAGACACTTGGAGGGTCTAAATGTTGCCTCTTTTATCAACAATCCCAGACCCTATGAATAGCATGGGAGGCCTTGTTGTTTCTGTGGCAGCTGGGGGCTGCCCAGTTGGCTTCGTAACTTGTAACAAGGTGTGGAGGAACTGGGCCTCGCTTTTATGGATGGTTATGCATGGAAATGTGTGTTTTCTTGTCTGTAGCATTTGGGTTGTGTAGCCTGGTAGGAGGAATTGTGATGCAAAGGTGGTGGATAGAAAATGGCTTTTTGAAAAGGTGGGCAGATCACAGTGGATCTCAGTGTGATAAGGAAAGCCATTGTACACCTGGGAGAGAAAGGTGCAAAGAAGAACTACAGTATACGAGAGAAAGTGAGATTCAGCAGTAGAGTAAGTACTGAGAAAAGAGGGAAAGATGATTGCATTTTAATCTACTTTATTTTGCTCTGCTGGGGAATATATGGGTTTTCTGTAACTTTTCCATGTGAAATATACTCGGAGTCAAGTGTGAATATTCAACTCAGTACATAACACCATGTAATATAGGGGAAAGTGGGGCACGTTGAGCCATGGGGCACATTGATCCATTTCCATTTTTCCTCACTTTTTTCATACACCTGTGAGTTCTCAGCTTATTGTAAACACTCTCAAACCTGGAAGCATGACCTGTACTACCCTACCTTGAGAGGTGTCAGGAAAGACCATAGGGAAGCGTTTAGGCTGATTAATAAAGGCAGGCAAGTAGAAATATCCCCCATCCTTTAAGGGGGGTAAAGTCAGGGGGGTACACTCTGTTGTGGCTTGATTTCCCTTCCCCAGGTAGTACCAGACCCAGCTGGATGGGTGGCCATCCCATAGGACCCTCGGGGTGACCATTCCTGATTTATGGAATGCCCTCTTTGGTGAGGGGTGTGACGGATTGGCCCTAGGGTGGGGAGTTATTACCTCCCGGCTCAGAAGGAGTTAATCCACCTTCATCTTGACTGACAGTTCATCCTTTGGGGGCGGGGCGGTCCCCGGTTTAAAAGGAGGGAACAGCCGTTTTGGCAGTTGAGAAGAGGGAGGGTGTGTGTGGAGACAGGGAAGAAGAAGGGTGTGGGGCCAGGATAGTGGTGGTTTAGGTTAGGTTTAGTTTAACTTGAAACTATAGAGTGAAAGAGTTTCTGTATTAATGCAACTAAGATTGTGAACGCATGAATCTTTAAAACAACTATGTTCTCAAGAAAATAAAGTTCAGTTCTTTTTGTGCCAAGGAGGAATCGTCATTATTGGTCCAGCAGGGTATCAAATCTTACAGAAGTGTGGACTCAAGGAAGGGCAAAACTTACCTGAGGGAAGGGGGTGATAGTTTGTGTCCTAGAGTCACACAGAAAAGGGTTAGATGGTGAAAACCTAGAGTGCCACGAAGTTGCCAGAGTGTTGAGGCAAATCGATACAGTGGGGATCCGAGCTGAGGGGGGCCCTTTACTGTAGGCAAGAGGTTGTTCATTTAAGTAACCCAGAGTATTGAGGATACCAGGCCACGAAAGCTGGAAATAGACTCTCATTACTATAAGCCCTTAAAGTAAGAGGGGTTTGTTTTGAGGCGAACCAAGTGGAGGGGGGTTGGTTTCACCCCTGTACCCTTGTTGACACAATTTTTAGTAATTGAGAGGTGGGGTTCGTCGCAAGGGGCATCTTCCTCACCATATTAGCATTCAGGAGGCGTTCTAAAAATACCTGTTTACCCAGGGATTTGATGGTTCAAATCTGTGGCTCATGTTAACCTTGAAATTATTAGCTGTGTGGGTGATGTGACTGTTTCTAAATGTGTTTAATGCTTTATTTCTTTATTTCTAATTGCATTCTTTTGTTATTTGCTGCCCTGGGATATGAAATATTATCCTTAACAAAAGTGTGCAGGCAAACGAGCTTGTCTGCCCTTAGGAGTATGTGTAATTAGGAATACAACCATTTCAGGATGTTTTATGTCCATCATTGTCAGAGTAAAAGGAAATCCCATATGAACCATTAGCCAACCTCCCATGCCCCACAAAAATAAAATAATTTTTTTTTTTCTTATCTGCACAGACACAGTTCAATGCTTCATCTTATTCTAGGATGGTAAGGATAAGATGTGATACATTTTTCATTTTATTCCAAATGGCCAGTTTTCCATCCAGTTCTCCAGCTTATAACACCCGATGCCCTGTTATCCACTTTTTTTTCCCTTAACTGTGCTTAATGATATGGATCACCATGTTTTAAAACTCTCTTCTGAGCTGATGTTGAAACATTCCAATTAGCCCTGCAATGCAAGGGCTTGTTACAGCAGGTCAAAATTTCTGGTGGCTTTATTTTCCCATGGGAAATGCTGAGAGTAGATCTTGGCATTTTCTGGTTTTTTGAATTAAAGCAAGAGGAGAACTAGAGAAGCAGGGAGGCACGCGAGTTTCAGAAATGTGTGTGCATGTTTTGGATTCCCTCCCCCCTCTCTGCTGTTCAGAAATGCTGAAGCAATTATAAGTTGAGCCAAACTCCCATCCAAAGTTGAGCTCGGTTCATAATCAGTTCCTTAAAAGAGCCACACAATTACTGGCCTAGCATATGTGTTTGGCTTAGGAAAACATGAAGCTGCCATAGATTGACTCATGGCATTGGTCTACCTAGCTCAGTACAGTGCTACCTTGGTTTGCAACCATTTTGGATTACAACCGTTTTGGATTACAACCACGTTGAACCCGGAAGTGTGTGTCCCTTTTTTTGGATTACAACCCCTTTTTTAATTACAACCCATGGGGGGGGGGGCATTGGCAAAAGTGTGCCTTGGGTTACAACCTGTTTTGGTTTACAACCGGACCTCTGGAACGGATTATGGTTGTTAACCAAGGTGCCACTGTATTAGGTAGAGGTTCTCCAGGGTTTCTGACCATCCAAGTCGTACTTGGATATGCAAGGGTTTGAACCTGGATCCTTTGCTATTGACAGGGCTCTTCATTACTCTCACCAGCTGAAATGGCAGGATGAAGGGAAAGGGAAGTGACTGATACCAGACACACCCCTTTAGATGGATGATTAATACTTCTTCTTTTCTTCTTTGGCAATCACTCGTAGCCGAGTAAGATTGTCTTCCATAAACACGGTTTTAACAATGAGTCCGTAAGTGACTGTGGAGGCCAATTCTGGATCCACACATCCTTCCACAGTGGGGACATTGGTTTCTGGGTGGAGTTGATCACAGTGTGGATTTGCCAAGCATGCCTTCCTCTTAGCACATTTCTCCCTTGCGTCCTGAGTTCAAGTGTCTTCAAAGCCCATGACACCTTTGGTAAAGGCTGTTCTTCAACTGGAGCACTCACAGGCAAGTGTTTCCCAATTGTTGGTGTTTATACTACATTTTTTAGATTTGCCTTGAGACAGTCTTTAAACCTCTTTTGTTGACCACCAGCATTACGCTTTCCATTTTTAAGTTTGGAATAGAGTAGTTGCTTTGGAAGACGATCATCAGGCATCTGCACAACATGACCAGTCCAACGAAGTTGATGTTGAAGAATCATTGCTTCAACACTGGTGATCTTTGCTTCTTCCAGTACACTGGCATTAGTTCGCCTGTCTTCCCAAGTGATGTGTAAAATTTTTGGAGACACCATTGATGGAATCTTTCGAGGAGTTGGAGATGGCGTTTATAAGTGGTCCATGTTTCACAAGCATACAGTAAGGTTGGTAGTACAATAGCTTTGTAAACAAGCATTTTGGTTTCCTTGCAAATGTCCCGGTCCTCAAACACTCTGCACTTCAATCAAGAGAAAGCCACACATGCAGAGCTCAGGCGATGCTGGATTTCGGCATCAATGTTGGGCCTTGTGGAAAGATAACTGCCTAGGTAGGAAATTAATGATTAACACAAGGAGATGAGAGAAACTTGTAGAATTCTGAGGGGAGGGGCTCTTCTTCCTTTCTCTCCCTGGAAGCCAGGGTCATTCAATGAGACAGAAGTGTGGGAGAGTCAGGAAAATTCATCTAATAGTGCATCATTTTATGATGTAATTAATGTTAAGTATAATTGGTTTAATTGACAATGAAATGAAAATGTGTGTGTATTAATGAAGGTTGAAAATGGAAAATGGCTAAATGTCAATTGCTAACATTGGGGCTTTTCCACAGTAGTTTTTCTAATAGACTCTGAGCTCCTTAATGGGTTAATGAATAAATGCTGATTATTTCTACTCTGTGCTGAGAGTGAATCTTTGATCATGTGATGAAGGTATTGAGTTGCAAATCTCCAAAGTATCCTTTAGTTTTTTGTCTCCCATATTCCATGGAGTAAGGATGTAAATGAAGTTCTCCTGAAGGGAGAGTAAACAGCCAAACAGCCGAAGCTCAATGGAAGCTGAAATGCAGGCTGTGGAGAGAGAGAGAGAGAGAGAGAGAGAGAGAGAGAGACCTTTGCTTTTTGGTACGTTTGGATTTTCTAAGATGCTAAGGCTGTGCTGGACAGCACATGACATTGTATGGATATTTTGGTTGTATCTTTGATGCTTATGTTTTGTTTTGAAAAGTTATGCCAGTCAAAGTTTGAATAAAAATTTTATGGGCCTGGTCTTATGCTTCCAGTCACTTCAAACTGCACAATATTAATATCTGCAACAATTAATGCCCTTCTGCAACATGCAGTGATGACTAACAACTTGGACAGCTTTAAAGGGGGGGGGGAAATTCCTGGAAGATCAGGATATCAATGGCTAGTAGCCATGATTGCTATATATTATGTCCAGCTTCAGAGGCAGTATGTCTCTGAGCACCAGACATTGGGGAATATGAGCAAAGAGTGCTATTGCTCTCAAGTTCTGCTTGCAGGCGTCCTGATGACATTTGGCTGGTCACTGTAAGAACAGAATACCAGAATACATGGGCCTTCGGTCTGACCCAAACATTGGTTTGAGAACATCATTGGGGATCAACCAATGGAATTATTCACCAGTCAGTTCAATGCAGATAAAAAGAAGCACTTATTAATGTGTAAATAAGTAATGAGGTCCACCACCATAATATGTGGTGATGGACTCCAATTTATTTAACTTTTGAAAGTACAGTTGTACCTCAGAAGTCAAACAGAATCCGTTCCTGAAGTCCATTCAACTTCCAAAATGTTCAACTTCCAAAGCACGCCTCCTGATTGGCTGCAGGAAGCTTCTGCAGCCAACTGGAAGCCCCATCAGATGTTCGGCTTCCAAAAGAATGTCCGAAAACCGGAGCAATCACTTCTGGTTTTCAACCGTTCGGGAGCTAGAATGTTCAGCTCCCAAGGCGTTTGGGAGCCGAGGTACTGGACAAATTCATATGGTAGTAGAATATAGTCATACAGTAGCAGCTAAATGAATCTGCTATGAGCACAGATAGCACATGTCCAAATCCCATATTACAGGGAGGCTCTTGTCTCTAGGCATAAGAACCAACATTTTAAAATAAGGATTTCACCAATGTTAGCTCTAACAATTTCATAGGTTCCCATTCCCTCCTGTTGCCATTTGGGAAATCCAGCCAATTGGGACACAAGAATTAGCATACACTCCTATCTGTATCATAGTTGTGTGTTTTGAGCATGCCCAGAGTTGTTTCCTTGAAGGCCACACCACCTCGCCAGGAGAATCCAAAAGATGTGTTTCCTACCTTGAGGCACTTTTTTTAGTTTAGTTTTTGTTTTGTGACCTAGAGAAAGCATGCATGCACGCAAGCAAGCAAGCAAGCAAGCAAGCAAGCAAGCAAACAAACAATGTTTGACTCAGTGTGTGTCTTTCTATAATAATACTTAACTTTTTTTTTCTTTGCTTAGTAATTTTACAAGTATTTTTCTGAATTGGATAGGGAGGAGAAATGGTGGATTGCTTGTGAAGCATTGAGACAAGCTCTGCATTAACCATTTACCTATTAAAAGCTACATAATTGACTAGATAGGGCAGGGCAGATTTATTTGAGCCCCATGCAGTACCAGAGTATTTTCCAGAACATTTCCAGAAAGGGAGGGTTGGGTGTTGGTGTATGCATACATAGAGATCTGCTTCCAATAGTTCATGCTTTCCATATAGAGAAATTAATGTTTTGGATGGAGAAGTTTAACTGGTTTTTGTTTTTTGTTTTTTTTTTAGGGTGGAAGGAAAACAGCATTCAACTAGAAACAAATGTTCCTCACATTTATAAGTTTTTGTGTGTTTGATTACTTTTTTGGCAGTGGAAGTTTAGCTGTAAACAGTACATGAATTGAAAAATATGTGTCTTGCGTTATGGCTTAATTTTTAAATAAGACATATGGAGTCAATGTTGTCTGAAAATCATAATTGGGCCTTCTTACATAGAAGCTCTTCCCTTGTCTGTAAATGTGCAGAGAATAAATGATTTCTTTTATTGAGGCGACAGTGACATTCTGCTGATCATGACACAATTTCATAAATAAGTGCTCTACAAGTTGTATTGCAAGGAAAACAGAAAGGTTAAAAATGGCATCCCTACCAAGTCAAAATTTTACCAGCTTCCACTGTCCAAAATCTGGGAAAATTTTGGATAAGAGCATGGGTGGGTGGGAGGAATCCTTAAATGAACACTTCCCAAATTTTTACTTTTTCTGCAGAGATATTTTCACTCTTTTGCCTTCTCCTTCAACTCTCTAGAGTCTAGAATAAACCTCTTTTAAAAAAGTTTTATCTCCAAGTAAAATAGCTTACCCTACAGAACCTAAGATCTCCGAGCATTGATCATTTTTCAAACTGTTCTTTGACATTTCATATATTCCAGGGAGAAATCTGTGTTGCACCAGCAAAAAATCTGGTGTAATTCAACTTGACCTTTCCATGAGATACACAACATTTAACATTAGCTAAGGCACACCTATGATTTTTAATTAATTTGAAGCCTCCCTCCGTCCAATGTTCTTGTCTCTCCCTAGTCCCTTGATACAGGAAAGCTGTCAAGTTGGAGGGCGGGGGAGAATCAGATTAATGGATTAATTTGGGAAATGCAAAGCAAGCTGAGTGATAACATAATACTCAATCATCAGCCACTTCCTTTCTCCTTCTTTTTCCTCACAAGGGTGGACAGGCTTCTGGACAATTATCTAGAGCCAACAAAAAATTGCCATGTGGATTTGCTGGACTTGGAGAATCCATTCCATTTTTTTGATTAATTTCAAAACATCTGAGTGCAATACTTAGACATGAAAATGGGCCTCGATCCCTTAAGACTATTCTCATACTCAATGATGTATGCCTCTCTCATAGAGTGGTTGACACCAACCTCAACTGTCCCCAGGAAGACATCTTGACATAAGAAAGATAGTAATGTCAGAAAAGACCTTAGGGACCACACCAATGGCCCATCTATTCCGGCATCCTGTTCTCACAGTGGCCAAACAGATGCCCATTGCATACCTGAGAGCAGGAAATCAGCACAACAGAACTTGTGATTCCTAGCAACTGGGATTCATAGGCACGCTGCCTCCAGGTGTGGTGGGAGAACATTGTGGCTTGTAGCCTTTGTTAGCCTTATCCTCCATGAATCTGCAATCTTTGCTTGATTTAATAAATTAATTTAATACATTGTTCCATTTCTAGCACAACTTTCCCCTGAGGGGCTCAAGGTTGCTGAAGGAGCCCCTCCCTCTTTTATTTTCACAGCAACCCGGTGTGGTAGGTTAGGCTAAGACCAAGGTCATCCAATAAGCTTCATGCATTAGGGAATTAGAACCCCTGTCTCCCAGGCCCAGACCTTGTCGAACACTATACTACACTGCTAACAATTATACTATTTAAAAAATCCTTCCAGTAGCACCTTAGAGACCAACTAAGTTTGTTCTTGGTATGAGCTTTCTCTAAGGTGCTACTGGAATGATTTTTTTATTTTTTATTTTGTTTTGACTATGGCAGACCAACACGGCTACCTACCTGTAACTGGAATTATTCTATTAGACATCTGAATTGGCTGAGGAGCCAACTAGCAGCTTCTTCCTGCTTCCTTTTGTCCATGGATGTTCAAGTGGCTTCAAGACAGCCTGCATTCCTAGTAGGGAACCACTGCAGAGTTTATCCCCCCCAATGTCTTATAATAATCTAGTTTTGTGGGATAGCATAGTTATTTGAAATGGCCAGGTGTTACAAGCAGGGCCCATTAATGGGGTTGGTTAATGGCATTACCCCTCCATCAACCAATGGATGGTTGACTGATGGATAATCCCATCCACTTGTCAAAGTTAAAGATCTGGCCTGCTGGGCCAAAAAGATCCCTCACCCTGATCTGCATTGAATGTCTCTCCATGGTTTCAGGCAGAGGACATTTCCAGTTCTCCTTGGAGTCGCTGGTGATTAAAACTGGGGTCTTCTGTACATAAATTTTAGCTGTGAAATATCTGCAGGAAGAAGTGGAGCCACCTGCAGGCTTAACATACACCATGTGAAAACAGCAGCTAAAATCTCATATTGTTGTGATTTTAACACATTAATCAAGATCCTCGTTTGATCTAAAAGCAAAGAGACCTACACAACCTGTGTAGGTATCTGACACCCCTACCTGATCCACACACACACCCACTCCTTGGAAGACAGGGGGAGGAAACAGGATGCCGACTGATCCTCTTGTGGGTTGCCCTCTAACAGACAGAGCCTTTTCTGCTGTAAATGACTGGCCCCTTTCCTGTTCAGTAAAGACTTATACTTTTTCCAGAGTCCTTTTTTTGTGACAACAGAGGCTATTTACACCCCCCTGATTCTTTCATTTTGCATATTTATATGATGGTTTTGTTACATGATTATTTGGAATGACTGCTTTATTGCTGTTGTGTGTGTTGTTGTGGGGTTTTTGGTTTTTTTTTAAAAAAACACCCTATTGCTGTTCTAATACAGTACATTGTTTACCGCTCATGGGGGTTCTGAAGAAAAAAAGGCAGTACAGATAAAAGATTTAATAATCCTAATAAAATAACATGGCAAGTAGTCTGTGTCCAGCTTGGTGGCTCTCGTGTCATGCAGACCTGATGCAATGTTCAAAAAATAATAACTGGTGATCTGCCAAGATCTATAAAGCTGCTTGAAGGGGCTAAAAAGTATAGTTAAATTTATGGGCTGACTTTCTCTCTCTCTCTCTCTCTCTAAAGGGTTTTTGCATTGTCTCTTTCCTAAATCCAGCAAATGCAGATGGGTAAAAAAATAAATAAATGTCAGAGCAGGTTATAAATAAAGAACCAGTGTTGGGACAGCTGATAAAATATGAATACTATTCCAAAGAGCTTAATGTGTCAGCTCCTCGTAATAGAAAAGGGGATGAAGTGCGTATGTGCTCCTGCTGCTTAACAGTAGGTTTGAAAGAGGCTGTCGCAGTAGCACAAGTGGAAAATTTCCCCCTGTCTTTTGGCAGGTTTCCAAGGCGTCGATTCAACTTATGAAAAATGTGATGTTTCATTTGATTCCAAATTGCATGGATTGCGTCCTGCATATGGGATTTACGTTAGGCAGAAACACAAGGTGGCTTCAAAAGAGGACTGGGCAAACCCATGGAGGAGAAGGCTACCAGTTGTCAATGCACCAGGGAATCCGATCACACACACACGGTAGGCTGCCAGGAATAGATGAGACAAGGAAAGTTCTTCCCAATGTCTTTTATTTTATATTCACAGAGAGAGGCTTAGAAATGCAATCTCTTGGAGTAATGGTGTTGCTCCTAGTAAATCTCCACCCCCTTTTTCTCCTACTTCTTCATTCATCAACAGCACCACCCAACTTACTACTTAGGGCCATTTGTCTCCAAGACCTTTGCTCTCCTACTTTCAATGCTCGCTGGGTTCTGGGAGATGGTGGGTCTGGAATGCTTTCTAGTGGTAACGTGTCAGCCAGCTGTTCCGGCTCTGCCTGCTCCTCCTGCTCTCCCTTTATTTCCCAACTTTTCCCTTCATCTGCCTCTGAGTTGTGACCTCCTGCAAACCACTGCTGTAAATCTATACTGTCTTCCTATTCTCTGGAAGGTTCAGGCTTGGGAGGCGGTCTCCGCCACTCCTTCTCTGTCCAGTCCCTGACACTAGTACTGTCTGCCTCTAAGGTTGCAGGCAGTAATGCATCTGAACTTCCCTCTCTCCCTGCATCCTTCTTGTCTCCTCTGGGTTTCCTCAAACCCTTCAGAACAGATAGGGGGCACACGGAGCACATAGGAAGAGGAGAGGGCAGGGAAATGACATTGTGGAGCTAAACACTGTTGCATAGCAAAGCTGTTTATTTGGATGCTACCTGCTGGACATCTTATAGAGAAGAAAAGGCTAAGGAGGTAACCCTACACAAATCTGGAGTCGAATCCATAAGAGAGTTAGATGGCGTCTTTTACATCTCTTTCCAGCTACTCCTTGTCAGGAGTGCGTGCAGGAGCCAGGCCCTGTGACTGGTAGGGACTCGTAGGACTGGGGCGTTCCTGAGTTTGGCCTGGAAGGGCAAAGCATGGCCGCACAGGTGAGGCTTGACAGAAGACTTGTAGCACCTGGTGGCAAGGGCCGGGAGAGGAATATAAGACCAGCATTTCCCTCTGGCTCTTTCCCTCAGCAACACGCTACCCACCTAGCTGTGCTTCAGCTTCCTGACTCCTGGTATCCAGACCCTCGGACTCTTGGCTTCCTGACTCCTGGACTGCTGACCCTGGACTGCTGATTCCTGCTTCCCAACCTCTACCCCGGTCCCGACGTACCAAGCTGGGACTCCGACTGCCCGTAACCCGGACCGTGACACTCCTGCAGCCAAACTGGTGCCAAGTAGCTGCACTTTCTTAAATGCTTTGGGAGTAACGTGATAAGAGCAAGCACACTGTTGGATCAAGCCCATCTAGTCCAGCATCTTGTTTTCACGGTGGCCAACCAGATGCCTCTGGGAAACCTGTAAGCAAGCTTTGAGCACAAAAGCACCCTCATTTCTGTAGTTTCCAGCAGCTGGCATTCAGAAGCATTACTTTCTCTGACCATGCAGGCAAAGCATAACCAACAAGGTTAAAAGCCATTGATAGCCCTCTCCTCCATATCCTGGTCCGCTTCATTTGTCCCAAGAATTTTGAGAAGTATTGCCACAAAGGCAAATCTAGGGGAGCTGTGCAGTCGCACTGGGCATGGGGCTTCTGGGGTGCCATATCTATGACATTCTATTGAAGGCAAGAGGCAGGAGGTGCCAGGTTTTGCCATCACCCACGGCACCACTGAAATTTGAGATGTCAAGGTCTGCCACTGATGACCAGCTTCCTGCTAGCCACTCCTCAGGGTTAGAGCCAGTCAGGAAAGTGACAAACTTGCACCAAAACCTTCAGAGAAAGCTCTCCTCGCCATCAAGAAAGCAGTAGAAAATTGAATTGTGCTGTAATTCTCCAAAAGTTTGACTTCACCCTGGAAGGCGCATTCTTCCATTGTCCCCTGAGATAGATGGATGTCAACCAAGACAGATTTGCAAGGGGGTCATATTTTCAGGAAATGAGGGGTTGCTTGAATGAATCAGGCCACCTTTCCATTGTCTTGGGACCTCACATCCTGCTCTGAGTGGAGATGGCAAGGACCGAACCTGAAACTTTCTGTATGCAACACATGGGCTGCACCACTATGGTACAGCCCTGCCTCGAGTTCATGGGCCTCCAATGTGAAAAATAGCTTCATAAGCAAAGACAGAAATTGCGATCGATGCACTCCCCAGCTAATAATCAGGCCAATTTCCACCTCCAAGTGAATTGGTGTATTAAATTTACTTTCAAGGACTGACATTGGGGTCACATTAGCATTTGCACTCCAGTCATTGTAACATTTCCAGACCATTAACATTATCCCAGTACTCTATTGTTGGGAATTAAACATTTATGAGATATTTAGCAAGAGTCTGTCTGAAAGAAAGAGAGGCCAGAAGGTACCATGAGGTACAATTGTAATACTTATACTTCAATCTAAAGAAGATATTGCTCATGAAACATTCTCTTTTGCCATGGAAATGTGCATGTGGAAGCTATAAAAGATCAATGTGTTAACACCCTTATTGTGAAATTTGACCAGTCTAATGCTGGGATTAGAATTCCAAGTGGATTTGGTAGTCTCTCCTCTAGCTAGTGAAGATGTTTGAGGCGTTGAGGGCTCGGTATGGCCCAATTGTTTTCCTAAAATAAAACCCAAAGTTAATCTGCAGGGTCATAAAAATCCATGAAGAGTGCTGCTGGATCTGAATGAAGGCCCGTCTAGTCTATGTCTCAGGAACCCATAAGAAAGACATGGATACAATGGTACTCTCCCTCTCCCAGCAACATGTTTTCAGAGGAATGCTGTCTTTGAACCTGAAGGAAGTAGCTTTTGATAGCTGTATCCCGCATGAGTGTATCCATTTTAAGGCCATCTAAGTTTGTGGTCATCACTACATCCTGTTGTATTGAGTTCCATAGATTACTATGTGCTTTCTTTTGTATGTCTTGAATTTTCCAACATTCACCTTGATTGGATAACCCAGGGCTCTGCTTAAAAGAACGGGAGACAATTTTACACACCTCTATCATTTCCTAGCTTACACATATTTTTTTAAATAAAAAAAATGTTGGAGAAGGTGCCAGATTAGGGGAGGAAGTCTCTATTTGCTGGAAGAGGACCAAGAGGCAACACTATAACATGTCTGAATGAGAAGTGGTCAACTTAATTCGGCTTCCTGTAAACTGGAAGTAGAAAACGAAAACACCATCTGGAGCAAAAGTATAACAACAACAACAACAACAACAACAACAACAACAACAACAACAACACTTTATTATTTATACCCCGCCCATCTGGCTGGGTTTCCCCAGCCACTCTGGGGGCTTCCAACAGAATATTAAAATGCAATAATCTATTAAACATTAAAAGCTTCCCTAAACAGGGCTGCCTTCAGATGTCTTCTAAAAGTCTGGTAGTTGTTTTTCTCTTTGACATCTGGTGGGAGGGCGTTCCACAGGGTGGTTGCCACCACTGAGAAGGCCCTCTGCCTGGTTCCCTGTAACTTGGCTTCTCACAGGGAGGGAACCGCCAGAAGACCTTAGTGTCCAGGCAGAAGGTCCTTGGAGCTAGACCTCAGTGTCCGGGATGAATGATGGGGGTGGAGACGCTCCTTCAGGTATACTGAAGGAAAAACGAGGCCGTTTAGGGTATGGCACATGCACAGTTTTGATTCAAAGCTTACCACTTTGAAGCAGCCAATGATCTTTTATTGAAATGATTTCCAGGCCATGACTAAGGAACCAGCAAGTAGGGAGATGGGAAACCTTGTGGTTTTGTGGGTAATGGTTTTAGTATTGCAATGGCATATGGTGGAGAGGTGCCCCTAGGAATGCAAGCTATAAAACATCTTCCTAGTGGTAAAATATTATCTGGTTTTAGAATGGCCCTGCCCACCCAAGCTGTCTATTGGGCCCTTGTGGACAGGACAGGCTGTAAAGGGCCTCCTGTCTGGACCTCCTTCTTTTCTTCTTTGGCAATCACTCATAGCTGAGTAAGATTGTCTTTCATGAACATGGTTTTAACAATTACAGGTAGGTAGCCATGTTGGTCTGCCATAGTCAAAACTAATTAAAAAATTTAAAAAATTCCTTCCAGTAGCACCTTAGAGACCAACTAAGTTTGTTCTGGGTATGAGCTTTCGTGTGCATGCACACATGAAAGCTCATACCAAGAACAAACTTAGTTGGTCTCTAAGGTGCTACTGGAAGGAATTTTTTATTTTATTTTTGTTTTTATGGTTTTAACAGTGAGTCCGTAAGTGACTGTGGAGGCCAATTCTGGATCCACATATCCTTCCTCAGTGGGGACATAGGTTTCCAGGTGGAAGTTGATCATTGTGTAGATTTGCCAATCATGCCTTCCTCTTAGCACATTTCTCCCTTGCATCCTGAGTTCGTGTGTCTTCAAAGCCCATGACACCTTTGGTAAAGGCTGTTCCCCAATTGGAGCGCTCGCAGGCCAGTGTTTCCCAATTGTCGGTGTTTATACTATTTTTTTATTTGCCTTGAGAGAGTCTTTAAACCTCTTTTGTTGACCACCAGCATTATGCTTTCCATTTTCAAGTTTGGGATAGATTAGTTGCTTTGGAAGACAATAATCAGGCAATGAAGAATCACTGCTTCGACACTTCTGATATTTGCTTCTGGCATTTGTTCGCCTGTCTTCCCAAGTGATGTGTAAAAATTTTCAGAGACTCCATTGATGGAAACTTTCAAGGTCTTCCTGACTCTAGAGTTTGTCCCTTGGTCTGGTTTTTCTCCTCACCACTTTGAAGAATGGGTGTAGCTCAGTAGCAGAACATCTGTCTTGCATGCAGGAGGTCCCAGGTTGAATCTCCAAGTAGGGCTAGGAGACTCCCCTGCCTAGGACCCTGGGGCTCTGCTGACAGTCGATGTAGATAGTTCTGAACTAGTAGACCAAGGGTCGGCAAACTAAGGCCCGTGGGCCGGATCAGGCCCAATTGCCTTCAGGATCCAGCCCATGGACTGTCCATGGATCAGCATGGGGATTCTGTTCATTCAGGGTGTGCCATTCCCCCCCGTGCCATTCTATTTGCCCCCCTCACCCACCCACACACCGTGGTGGCGCCTCCTCCCTCCCTCCTTGCTTCTCCCCATCCTGCCTAGAGGAGGAAGGGGGTTGGGCTGAGCTGGCTGAGCGCCATTTTTAGCAGCCCCTCTCTGGAGCTGGGGGGTGGGGAGGAGGACTACTTGCCCCCCTCACCTCTTCTTACAGCTCCCCCCCCCGGTGCGGCTTCTCCAGCCTGTCACAAGGTCTGAGGGACAGTGGACTGGCCCATTGCTAAAAAAAATTGTTGACACTTTTAGTAGACAGTACTGGACTAGTGAGGTGGCCTAACCATAAGGTCACTTCCTATGTTCCGAAAAACTACAGATGGAAACTTGTTCCAAACTTTTCATCAATATAGGGGTGCAATGATTTTATTTACTGTTTTTTTTTTCCTTGTAGAAATACCAGCGCTGCATTGCTACACACTATAATAGAATTATGTAGCACTTTGACCTGTTGAGTTTGAGCTTGAAGCCTTTCCTTGCTTCCTTCCAACCCCTATCAGCCATTCTGTCACAGGATCTGGATAAAGACATCTGCTTCTTGACCAAGTTCTTGATCCGTGTCCGAAAGCATTCACTTAACTCAGAGCTCTGCTTCCCTCAAGGGTCAAAGTTCAAGTTTTCTTCTGTGTGAACCAGCAGGAAGTATCTCAAATCAAGCCACACACTCAGATCAACTGGGCTTACGGAAGGAATTTTGTTGGCTATTTTACACAGTGGGAAGACAAATGAACTACCCATCCAAGCTAAGATCACTTGGAACCTGCAGTGAATGTACTTTTTAAGGCTTTCTTGAAGTGCAGAGCTGTGGCACATGCTGTATGCTGAGGAGAAATTTGATAGCTCCAGTAATCACCAGCTCTATGACAATCTCCTGCACAATTGAGGCTCCCCACAGTAAGATGGGAAAATTAATCAGGAATCATTCATCTTACATTTTAAAGCAGAGATACTGAGCACTATGGGCCTACAACAATTGTTGGACCCCAACTCCAATCATCCATGGTCAGGGATAATGGGAGGTGATGTCAAACAACACACGGAGAGCCACAGATTGCCCATCCTTTATTTAGAGACTGCAGAGATGAGATAGACCAAATATTCAAGAACTCTAATATGCACTTCTTTGAAGCCTGCCTCAAAGTTGCATGCCACCTTGGCAATATTCAGAAAAAAATTGTGCTTGAATAATGTTATTTCTGTCCATTTCAGTGTGAACTGTCATGATCTGCACCTCCTGGATTAAAGTGTGGATTAGGAATTAGGATTTGTCAGTTTCAGATCTCTTGGTTTCTGCTTTTTTTAATATTAAATTTAGTTTCCCACCTTTCTGCAGAAATTTGCATTTAAAATAAAAATAAAAATTGGGCAGTCATCTCTTGTGGGTCCTTTAACTCTCTATTATTTTAGGTATCCTCCCAACTAAGGTTTGAAGAATCTGTCAATTTTTATTCTCTCAGTTCCCCGTTAAATTCAGTTCTTTGCATTTTGCAGCAATTTGTGATTTTCTTAAAATAAACATCCTCATGAAAATTCTCCAGTGTTTTAGTACAAATCTCTCCTAATATAATTCATTTTTGTATGTTCTTTTCACTAGTATATTCATTTTTGCCTAATAAATGCAATTTTATAAACATTGTTTGGTTAGGAGAACTGCATTTGGAAGGATGGCTGAATTTTAGTTTCCATATCTTTTCAGAAATTGCTAATTATTTAATGCAATCTGAATTGAATTTCTCCTTCACCCCTAACTGGAACAGAAATATCCTTTAGAAGTCACAATTCTCTTAATTTTATGATGGCATTCTCAGCTCCAAAAATGTGTTTGAAATATATATTTCAGGACAAAGTATATTTAGAAACATGTTCATTGAGATAATATGTGTGTGTGTGTGTGTGTGTGTGTGTGTGTGTGTGTGTGTGTGTGATGAGATATGCAGTTGAATTAAATAAAATGTAAATGCAAAATTTCATATGCATTTTTCTAAAGGTCATATTAATGCAGAGAAGGGACAGAACAGATTTATGAATCAACACATGTGAAATAGACAAGGACCAGATGCAGAATGACTATATTAGATATCTTGCCTGTTTAATATATGTCAGTAGATTAAGGCTTTTACTGATCTGTGCATTTTATTTTGAATAATTTTACTAATTTATGTGTAATTATTTTTCTTGTAACTCACCTTGCGGGGTTTTTTTATGATGAAGATATATATGGCAGCTTTTGATTTTGACCCAAGTTGCAACCTTGTTGCCTTGAGATTTTCCCTTATAGCATACAGAGGAGAAAAAGAAATCATTTGAAATAGTTAATCCAGTGCATCTCGCTTTGCCCAGGGCAAACTGTCTTGCTTTGTAATAAGCAAGGAGTCTGGGCAGAGGGAAGAGAATGACTGAAAGAGCCTATAATTTCCTCTTTTTTTGTCCTTGGAGGCATTGATCTCCACTGAAGAATGGTTCTGTCTTATGCATCAGATACCTCAATTAGAACAGCATCACGCCTGCCTAGGAGCAACTTTTCATTTGGTCTGAATTAGGGCTGTGTCAATGTTCACCCGTTTTTGATGTTAAAGGGGAAAGTGCTGCTTTTGAGGCAACTGATTTCCAGGGAGGGGGTGGCCGTATTGCTGAGAGATGTGGGTGTTGTTGTTTTTTAGCCTATTAATTACTGTTGTTTTCTCTCTGCTGCAGCTGCTTTGGTATCATTGATGTTCTTCAGAGTTCAACAGACCCAGCCAATCAGGGATTGCATAATGTCTGGGATGATGTCACAATGCCAGTCATATCTGGTTTCATGAGAACATCACTGAGAGCAAGTGGAACCCATGAAAGGAAAGGGCGGTGCAGCCTGAACTGGTCACATAGGTGATCTCAAGCAGTCACAACATAATAAATAGGAAGACAATACACTTGTAGTCTGTAAGATATGACAACATGCCAGTGTCGTTGAAAGAAGGCAAGACAGCCTTCAGAAAGTATAGACAGATCTCATTCTCAATGGGCAGACGCATTTGCCCCTTTACAATGCAATCTCTGAAAAGTACCATAAAAGGGGGTGTATTTTTTATGCTACTGAAAATGTTTGTGGAAAGCAATTCACTTTTAGTTCATCCCTACTCAGAAGGCAAGATAGGTCCTAAAGATGGTTGGCATTTCCTTCAAGATTAGCATAACTATCATTAAAATTATGCTTGACCCTCTATAGGGATTTCTGTTGTTGTTGTTGTTGTTGTTGTTGTTGTTGTTGTTGTTGTTGTTGTTGTTAATCATGTCAAGTTTGCTGGAAGGAGGGTGTGAGAAATTGCTGTCAAACATAATTATGCATGAGTGCACACTAGAAGGACAGATCCTGAAGTTGAGGCTCCAGTACTTTGGCCACCTCATGAGAAGAGAAGACTCCCTGGAAAAGACCCTGATGTTGGGAAAGATGGAGGGCACAAGGAGAAGGGGACGACAGAGGACGAGATGGTTGGACAGTGTTCTCGAAGCGACTAGCATGAGTTTGGCCAAACTGCGGGAGGCAGTGAAGGATAGGCATGCCTGGTGTGCTCTGGTCCATGGGGTCACGAAGAGTCGGACACGACTGAACGACTGAACAACAACAACTAGTTAGTGCATGATGGGGTTAAGACAAGTGAGCTGCGTTCCTAGACTTGGGTAGGTAATGCCTCCTCTTCTCTGATGAGAGAGGAAGTGAAACCTTCTATTTTCTTTCCCCACTCTGCGTCATGTAACTGAGCAAGAAAGACATGACTAAGCAAGCACCAAGCTCACAGCTATTTTTTCTGTATTTTCTACCCAATAATATTCTGCCTGTGTTCTCCTTGCTACTGCTTGGATAAATGCTTGAATCTGACCTTTGGAACATTTTGTAAGTAAAGCATTTTAAACTTACTTAATAGTGTGTGGTCTGTTCATTTCAAGAGGGGTAGAAAGAAAGGAGCACTGTTTGCAAGTGGAGTAAATGTAATAAAACAATCTAAGAACGTATATTCATAATATTATACTAGAGCTTGACTTGTGAGTTTAAACTCTGCTACTGGGGGCTCTGGTTGCAGAGTGAGTTTAGCCCTCTTTTTAGAATCCAGGCACCCAGCCAATACTTCACTGGATTTGGTTTTACATGTGTTGGTTTTAACCTCTGATTTTGTAAAGTATCTTATGTAAATCACCTTGAGGCCATTTGTATAAGGCAATCAATAAGGCTAATAAATTAGTAGTAATAGTGTTTACTATATCACTTAACAACTGTAACAACTCCCATAGAATTTCTCTGCTGAGTACTGTGGGGAAAGCCTTTGCCTGTTTAAGTCTCGACAGATTACAGCCACTCGCTGACAGGGTCAACATGGTTTTAGAGCTCAGAGGTCAACAGTTGACATGATTTTCTCACTGTGTCAGCTGCAGGAGAAATGCCAAGGGTAGAGACGTGAGCAACTTACATGTTCCAGGAGCAATGCCTCAATGCCTTCCACATGCGCTGTGTCAGGAAGATTGTGGGTATCTCATGGCAGGACAGCGTTTCCAACAAAGATGTGCTCTCCCAAGCCCCCATTCCCAGCATGCTCGCACTCCTGTCTCAGCGACGTCTACGCTGACATGGTCATGTCCACATAACGGAAGATGGCACACAAGGATGTGCTTTATGAGAGAGCTGTCTTCAGGCACCAGGACCATTGGTAGACCAACTCTGTGTCACAAAGATTTCTTAAAATGTGAAATGAAGGCAGGAAACATTCACCCTGCTGTATGGGAATCCCTTGCAGCACCTGGAGACAAACAGTCAGGTTGTGCATCCACAGCAGTATCCAGAGGAAGAATGACCACTGGGAAGAGGGTAGAAAGGATAAATGTTGTGGTGCATCTACATCAGCACATCAAGATGCCTTCAGCTGCCCCAGCTGCAACAAAACAGCTCTCTACAGCCACAGCAGGCGCTGTAGCTCACCAACTGTTTGACTTCACCCCCAAAGGTTCTGTCTTCCATTGCCTCCCAAGACAGATGGAAGCCAGCCATATCGCTTACTACACAAAATGTCTCAAAGTGTAAACAACAACACAAATGCAAAGATCTAAGACAACATCAAAAGAATGCAACATTATTTACTTATTTACTAAAGGTGCTCATCCTGCAATGCCACTAAAGGGCAGGTCCTGCTCCACCTTACTAAAAGATGAACACCAAAGCAGGCAAGGGTATATGATCCCAACAATAAACATACATACAATTTTCTTTCTTTACTAACAAACTAGAACAATGGTCATAAATGTGAAATCTCACTCCATACCTATTCTGACCTATAAAACAATTACCAAAATGAAGGGGGGGGGGAGAGATGTATTCCTAAGCAGAGGGAACTGGAAACTCCCTGCTTCTACTTGCAGCAACACAGTTGTTGTTTTTAATTTGGACAGTATTCTCGAAGCTACTAACATGAGTTTGGCCAAACTGCGGGAGGCAGTGAAGGATAGGCGTGCCTGGCGTGCTCTGGTCCATGGGGTCACGAAGAGTCGGACACGACTGAACGACTGAACAACAACAACAATACAATGGTACCTCTGGTTAAGCACTTAATTCATTCCGGAGGTCCGTTCTTAACCTGAAACTGTTCTTAACCTGAAGCACCACTTTAGCTAATGGGACCTCCCACTGCCGCTGCACCACCAGAGCACGATTTCTGTTCTTATCCTGAAGCAAAGTTCTTAACCTGAAGCGTTATTTCTGGGTTAGCGGAGTTTGTAACCTGAAGCGTATGTAACCTGAAGCGCATGTAACCCGAGGTACCACTGTATAGTACTTTTATTTCTGGTAGGTTTTGCCTTCTTGGAACAATGGTTCCCTCGTTCATCCTATAAGCTTGCATGGCTTCCCCAAGAAACAGCAACTAAACTTTCACCTGCTAAGAGTGTACTGAACAATGTCTCCTGATTTTTTCGGCTCAGAACATGAGATTAGACACAAGAAATGATGAGACACAGAGGAGGAAGGAGTGAATCACAGGTAGGAAAGTAGAGGGTAATAACATGATAGGCAGCCACACAGCAAAAAAGGGGGGGAAGAGGGGGGAAGGACTTCAACATAATAGCAGAGGGGAAGCTGAACATGACTCAGCTAAAGGGAGCTGGAGTTCAGATGGGCAGGCTTATTCTGAGACGAGGAAACAGAACATTCACAGCAGGGCTTGATGGAAACACTCTATAGCCAAGGCACTTGAAATGTGAGTCAGGACTTCCCATAGAGACAAGGTCAGCTCATTTTTGACCCTCATCATACCAAATTCATATACAACCACACCACTCAGGCAAACTATGAATCAGCTTGTTGAATGATAAGCCACAGGGTCAATGCACTCCGACTAGAACTGAATGTACAGTTTCAGGAAAGAGGTTGGCAGTCATGGTTCTCAGCACTGAGACAGCTGCGAATCTTCATTCTTCTGCGGCACTTTAAAACGACTACTGCTTCCCCCCCCCCACACCACACACAAAAAGCACAAGATGACAGAGATCTTAAAATAATATTGCTGTATTTTCCTTTTCATACAACGGCTCTCACGGATTTACTTCTCATCACTTCACAGCTCGGCTCCCATTCTTGGAGCAAAGGGATTAAGAAGCTGGATCCAAGCTAGATAACCACAATGTGGGCAACTGATACGATTTTGCAATGGGGGATGCTTGAGGAATTTTGATGTTTGCCAACTCCCATATGGTATGCCCTGATCTGCACCTCTCATATTAATGTGAGCAGTGGAATGAGGCTAGCCACTAGAATTCATACTTCTTCACATAGTTCACAACAGTATAAACTGAGTGGCCAATGTGGTGCCCTCTGGCATTTGCTAGACTCCAGTTCCCATCAGCCTCAGCCAATATGGCCAATGACTGGGGTGGTGGGAGGTTCTTGTTGTTTTCTACTATATATTTTAAAAGCTTGTCTGTTTAGTATGCACTTGGACACCTCTTAAGATAGCATAACAAAATTCTGCATTGCGGTTCCTGAAATCAAGGGACAGGTTTTCATCTATGTTTCAGTTATCTCGAAACCAAGCCTTATGAGGAACAGTTGATGGAGTTGGGCATGTTTAGCCTGGAAAAGACGAGACAGAGAGGAGCTATGATAGCCATCTTCAAATATCTTAAGGGCTGTCACATGGAAGGTGGAACAAGCTTATTTTCTCTGGCTCCAGAAGGTAGGACCTGAACCAATGGATTCAAAATACAAGAAAGGAGAGTCCAACTTAACATTAGGAAGCACTTTCTGATGGTAAGAGCTGTTTGACAGTGGAACAGACTACCTTGGAAGGTGGTGGGGATTCCTTCCTTGGAGGATCTTAAAGCAGAGGTTGGATGGCCATGTGCCAGGGATTCTTTAGTTGCGAATTGCTGCCTTGCACTGGGTTGGCCAAAATGGCCCTTGGGGTACCTTCCAACTCTAGATGTTTTTATTTTTAATAGGATTTTGATGATTGCTGCTTTGGGCTACTTGAGGAGTAAGGATAGATAATGATGATGATGATGATGATGATGATGATGATGATGATGATGATGATTACTATACCCTGCCCATCTGGCTGGGTTTCTCCAGCCACTTTGGGTGGCTTCCAACATCAGATAGTTGTTTATTTCTTTCCACAGGGCAGGCACCACTGCCGAGAAGGCTCTCTGCCTGGTTCCCTGTAACATCGCTTCTCACAGTGAGGGAACAACCAGGAGGCCCTCAGAGCTCGACCTCAGTGTCCGGGCTGAATGATGGGGGTGGAGACGCTTCTTCAGGTATACTGGGCTGAGGCCATTTAGGGTTTTAAAGGTCGGAACCAACACTTTGAATTGTGCTCGGAAATGTACTGGGAGCCAATGTAGGTCTTTCAATGTGGTCTCGGAGGCCATTCCCAGTCACCAGTCTAGCTGCTGCATTCTGGATTAGTTTCCCGGTCACTTTCAAAGGTAGAGTGCATTGTAGTAGTCCAAGCGGGAGATAACCAGAGCATGCACCACTCTAGTGAGACAATCTGTGGGCAGGTGTACCAGATGGAGCTTGTAGACAGCTGCCCTGGACACAGAACTGACCTGCACCTCCATGGACAGCTGTGAGTCCAAAATGACTCCCAGGCTGCACACCTGGTCCTTCAGAGGCACAGTCGCTCCATTCAGGACCAAGGAACAACAACAACAACAACAACAACAGCTGTTGCATTTTTTTTCACATCTGCAACGTGCTGATTCCCCCTGCCAAGGCAAGAGCAAGAGGCTGCTTGTGCACGTTGAGGATTGTTCCACAGTTTTACCTGATTTTGCCAGATAGAAAAATGCTGGGAAAATTTGTCCCTAATTCACGTTGCACTCCAATGATTTTTGCTAATGAGACACTACTGGGGAAGGCGTGGAGAGAAAAACCCATCCTTTTCATACCTTGCATGAGCAGGCAGAACTACTTAATGCACCGCGGAACCAGAGAAGCGTTTAAAATAACAGCACCTGTCATCTGGCTGGGATGACTGTACAATTTAGCAAAACTCTCTCACTACTATCCAGGCAAGGTTTACAAAGTCCATCCAACCTTCTGCCATCCCCATCCCCCCACCTTTAGAATATTCTGGAAATGTTGCACCTGCTGAAGCCCTTAAAGAAACAAAGTAAACTTTAAAAAAGATCGTAGTGAAAAATGTCTATGTGAATGGAGATTTTTTGTGTGTGTGTGTGTGTGTGTGTGAATTGCAGGGAAATATCACAGCTAATGTGGCACCCTTGTATAAATGATTCATATAAGCATGAACAATGTGTGTTAAATCACTTTTGCCTGCTGTGTGGATAATGTTCACTGGGATGAGGAAAGGTTACAAGATCTAGGTCTTTTTAGAAGAAAAAAGAGGAGCAAGAGGAGACATGATAGAGGTGTATAAAATGAGGTATGGTGTCGAGTAATTGGACAAAGATAAGTTTTTCTTCCTCTCTCATAACACTAGAACTTCATGGGCATAAATCTGAATGCTGAGAGATGCTGGACAGACAAAACAAAGTTCTTTGCAAAGTGCAGAGTTAAACAATGGAATTTGCTCCTCCAACTTGCTGCCAATTTGGAAGGTATTAAAACAGGATTAGACAAATTAGTGGAGGAAAAGACTAATGTGACCAGAGGTTTAGTAATGCTGTGCCATGGATTTCCACCAGGGTGCTGGGCTGGAGACCCACCCTTGGTGCGGTCAGGCAGAGTCCCCCAAACCCCAAGCGGAATAATGACACAAGACAACATGCTATGGGATTAAAATTGGCCACAACTTTATTAAGATTCAGATGTAGGGAGACCTTGGCTCAGGCATTGGGCGTTTATCCTTCCCAGCCCCCAGCTGGGGATCTGGGTAACTTCAGGGTTATCCAGCATGTGAGGGGATTGGGCTAGCTCTGGAGAACATATGTTCAAGCAGATAGCCTGCCCCCCTGTTCGCCGCCACTGGAGGGGGAGGGCAATGACAACCTCTGGGCGTATGGCCAATGCCTCCCCCCAAGACCCCTTTAACGGGAACCCTGGTACCGACGCCGCAATGGGGGAATGGGGTCACTGCCCCATGCCCCCCCCATTTAGGAAGACGAATAAAGGATTCCGCCCAAGGTCTGCAACCACCAAAGTTGTGACGTATTGCTACGGGAAAGGCAAAACCTGCCAATGCAGGGAAATTCCTTTCCGGCTCTTCAACAGCGGCCTTGTCATAGCAGCGCCTGCATGCTTGTGTGCCTGTGGAAAAGAGGCTAACCAGCAAAATAAGCGTTGAGGGAGCGGAGGGTGGGAGAAGCTCTGGAGCCGACTGCTGCTTCCCATGTAAGCTACACCCTCTATTGTGTGGGCTTGGTAGTCCCTCCTCCTACCTGGCCAATCCCTGGCAGCACCTCCCCAGGCGGGATTGGCGGCTTACTGGGGTAGGCGAAGACCACACGTATCCTGCCTGGGAAGGTGGCGCCAGTACGAACTGCCAGGTGCTGCACTGGGATCCAAGGGGGCTGTGGCAACTGTGCAAAATGTGCACCCCACTTGATGTGGGGAACAGTCATTTTGGCCATAGGCAGAGGCGTAGGAATCCTCTCGGGTGCCCAGGGTGGTGTTGCCGCACCGACGCACCCCCCTGGGGGCAGGGCGACCTGACGCATGCGCAGTCCATCCCATAGGCTCAGTCCATCCCATAGGCTCCTATGATGTAAGTAATGCCCCCCACCTGCTAGCCTGCTGCCTAAAATATCACTGGTTTGCTCATTTCTGTACAATTGTACCTCGTTTTGCAGCCAGGATCCGTTCCGGAGCCCCGTCCACTAGCTGAGAAGGACGCAGGGCAAAGCGCCGCGTCTGCGCATGTGCGTGGAGCGGTTTGCGCTTCTGCGCATGCACAAAGAGTGATTTAGCGCTTCTGCGTATGCACGAGCAGCAAACCTGGAAGTAACCCATTCCGGTACTTCCGGATTTGCCACGGACGTTCGCCAGAATGCACACTAGACAAGGCGGACGTTCGCGGAGGTATTACTGTATATAGGGTGCCTACATCCTGCATGGACGGGTTGCATGGGAACATGTAGCATGCAGCTTCAGACTGCAGTGCAGCACAGTTGAATGTAGGTCAAACTGTTGTAGACTGATGATCAGGCAGCATAGACTAAGGGTATGAGTCTTATGCCTACTGATTGATTTCATGTAATACATAATTTATTTATTTTGATCCCATTATGTCTTTAGATACCCATGAGACAAAGGTTCTTGAGAGCAGAAGAAGCAGTAAGGCCTACACAATCATTCCAGCCTAAGCCTGCTAACTGCTAAATGTTAACAGCAAACTGCTAAGTCACTGTAACTCGTGACTCATTCTCCTTACAAAAAGTAGCCAGCTCCAGTGTGTGTGTTGTGTTGGCTCCAGAACTCCAGTTGATCAGTAACTATGACTGTGGCTTCTGTGAAGAGTCAGATAGCTGCTATGAGGACTCTGTGTATGCTCCTTAATTTTGCTGTTTATGAACAACTTTATTTTCTCAAGTAAAAGTTTTATTCTGTTTATGAAGAAGACTCTGCTTTGATTAATTTACCACTGTGCGACAATTACAGTCATACCTTGTGTTGTGTTAGGTTCATGTTGTGTCTTTTTGGCTTGTATACTTCCGGGTTTCACCATGCTTCGCACATGTGCAGAAGGGCTCTATCACGCCACGCGCTTGTGCAGAAGCAGCGCTCTACTTACGGACTTTTCAGGGTGCGAATGGCAGTTATGGCACCCTGAAACGGATCAAGTCCGTAACTATAGGTACCACTGTAGGTCCATAAATTACCATACAGCATATATTCAACACAAGAAAACAGTGACAATTGGTTGTTGACAAAAGACAGCTGGACATATAAAGGGCCCCATTACCTTCAGTAGCTTAGGGCCTCATCAGACCTAAATCCGGACCTGCCCTGAATGCCAGTTGCAGGGAATCAAAAGTGCGTAGAATTCTGCTGCGCTCAAACCCTGCTTTCAGGCTTCCCACAGTCATCTTGTTGGCCACAATGAGAGCAGGACGCTGGACTTGAGGGGCCATTGGCCTAATCCAGCAGACTCATTTTATGCCCTTTTCTGTTGCTCAGTTTATAGATGTTCATAGATTCATCAGATTATAGAATTGTGGAGGTGGAAGGGATTCTGAGGGTCATGTAGTCCAAGGAAGGAATCTCAACGGAAAGCATCCATAACAGATGACCATCCAAGCTCACGTAAGTTTTTTTTGTTGCATTTTAGCAATTTGTTGCTGTTGTTGTTCAGTCATTCAGTGGTGTCCAACTCTTCGTGACCCCGTGGACCAGAGCATGCCAGGCATACCTATCTTTCACTGCCTCCCGCAGTTTGGCCAAATTCATGCTAATAGCTTCAAGAACACTGTCCAACCATCCCATCCTCTGTCATTCCCTTCTCCTTCTGCCTTCCATCTTTCCCAACATCAGGGTCTTTTCTAGGGAGTCTTCTCTTCTCATGAGGTGGCCAAAGTACTGGAGCCTCAACTTCAGGATCTGTCCTTCCAGTGAGCACTCAGGGCTGATTTCTTTAAGGATGGATAAGTTTGATCTTTTTGCAGTCCATGGGACTCTCAAGAGTCTCCTCCAGCACCATAATTCAAAAGCATCAATTCTTCGGCAATCAGTCTTCTTTATGGTCCAGCTCTCACTTCCATACATACTACTGGGAAAACCATAGCTTTAACTATATGGACCTTTGTTGGCAAGGTGATGTCTCTGCTTTTTAAGATGCTGTCTAGGTTTGTCATTGCTTTCCTCCCAAGAAGCAGGCGTCTTTTAATTTCGTGACTGCTGTCACCATCTGCAGTGATCATGGAACCCAAGAAAGTAAAATCTCTCACTGCCTCCATTTCTTCCCCTTCTATTTGCCAGGAGGTGATGGGACCAGTGGCCATGATCTTAGTTTTTTTATGTTGAGCTTCAGACCATATTTTGCGCTCTCCTCTTTCACCCTCATTAAAAGGTTCTTTAATTCCTCCTCACTTTCTGCCATCAAGGTTGTGTCATCAGCATATCTGAGGTTGTTGATATTTCTTCCGGCAATCTTAATTCCGGTTTGGGATTCATCCAGTCCAGCCTTTCGCATGATGAATTCTGCATATAAGTTAAATAAGCAGGGAGACAATATACAGCCTTGTCGTACTCCTTTCCCAATTTTGAACCAATCAGTTGTTCCATATCCAGTTCTAACTGTAGCTTCTTGTCCCACATAGAGATTTTAGCAATTAGTGAACTTCTTTTGGCCCCACTGAAGTTTGGTCATAGTGTGCTGCTCTGCGAGGAAGAAAATCTTTCATCAGTAATTTCCTGATGCATTCCGTATGAATTTTCATGGCTCTTCTGTGCATATATTTCTCATTGCCTCTGATTATTATTCTTTAGATAATAGAACTTTATAGAGAAGGATAGTGAAATTTCCTGACACCACTCTGCAAGTATTCTGCTGAGGTAGAAAGTAAAATTACAGTCTTCTCTTTCTTTGCCAAAGACATTCAAATTTCTTCTCTTTTTTTAAAAATTTTTTTTAATACAAATCCTCCCCTCCCTCCATTTTTGGAAACATGCCATCATTTCAAGTGCTTCTAGTATCCAGTGAGAAAATGATACCATTATATGACAAAAGTGAGTAGTAATTTTCAATGCTGGAGACTGAGGGCTGATTGGTACGTTGAATTTAGAGGTGTGCGAATTGGAGAGCTTTTCGTGAATCATTATGCAAAGATAAAAAGCACAACACCTATTTTTTTTAAAAAAAATCAGTAATTAAATATGCCAACCATAAACAAAGCAAATTGACAAACAGTAAAAAAACAAAAAACAAAATAACGTTAATAAATTCGCAAATATCTAGTGGTGCCATATTTCAAAAAGCAAAATTCCTGACACCCACAAAGTTGTGGAGCTATTTTTGGGAACAAACCCAAATTGCTGAGCTATTGGGGGGGGGACCTAACCCTAAAATAGTGGTTTTAAGCGTTTTGAGCTGCTCTTCTCATCGCCTTGCTATACATGTGGGTTTTCCCTGACATTTTGCGGATTCAACAAAATCCCCCCCCCCAATGCCATTTATACACCTGACAACCAGGACACATCGGGAATTTTCCTGGTGTATGGCAAGCCTATGTACACCATGAGGGGAAAAGATGGGGAAGGATTCAGCTAACTATTTCTACTAGCAGGAGTCCAAATAAGGACATCTGCTAATACAATGTGGCTTCTCCCTCTCTCCTCCCCATGTGCTCATGCTGCAACCTTGGAAATTCATTGGGGGGTGGGGACCCAGAACAAGACATGGATATTGTTTAGTCGTTTAGTCGTGTCCGACTCTTCGTGAACCTATGGACAACAGCACGCCAGGCACTCCTGTCTTCCACTGCCTCCCACAGTTTGGTCAGACTCATGTTGGTAGCTTTGAGAACACTGTCCAACCATCTCATCCTCTGTCGTCCCCTTCTCCTTGTGCCCTCCATCTTTCCCAACATCAGAGTCTTTTTCAGGGAGTCTTCTCTTCTCATGGATAAGCCCTTTCATGGTCCAGCTTTTTTATGGTCCAGAGCCTATATTGCCCCCACAGAGCCACAATTCCCAGTGTGGCAATCCCTTTTTTTCCTTTACTCTTTACTCTTTTCTTTTATATTTTTATTTTGACAAAGCAAGCAATCCCTCTTCCCAGGGAACTCTGAAAACTGTAGCTCAATGGGAGGAAAGTGGGGTCTCCTAACAAGTCTCAGCACTCTTAACATGATACAGTTTCCGTAATTCTTTCAGGGAAGCCATGACTGCTTGAAGTAGTATTGTCATGCTTTGAATGGGTGAGGCCCTGACTGACTCCAGCTACAAAAGCTGAGACTGCTGAACAGACTCTTGGGCTGTGAAATTTTGATGGGTTATTTTGCTGCTGTTACTGATATTAATTTTCTGTCTCTTCATTTTCAGAGCTTGTGGTTTATGATTTTCTAAAAACTTTTATATGTAATTGTTGTTTAGGGCTTCTTTTGCAACCATGCAAATCTTTGCTTGTTGTAGGCCTCCTTGAGCATGATTTAAAATATGGAAAGGTGGTATCCAAATAAAAGGGTGATGATAATGAAATACATGGCGCAAATGTGGTCCGTTCCAGGTATTCTGGGACATTGTGGGGAATTTAAAATGGCAGCCAGTTATTGATGCCACCCATTGGGAGCCCAACAATGTACAAGGAACATTGAAAATCCTGTCAAACTTGGCGTTTGTCCTTACTTGCAGCTTTAACACCATCAGAGCCCAGTTCCAGGGATAAGGGATGGGATCGATGGAGTTTCCTATTCTGATCAGCCCATGAGCTGTGTTTGTGCACTGAATTGCAGCCACTTTATAATGATCCAATTATTAGAGTCCCCAAATTCTCTTAGAATTCAGAGAGCCCTGAAGCCCTCCGCATAATAATATTTGTATTTGTCTAATCATTCCTTTTAATTTGGAAGTTCATAAATTAATATACAATGGCTGTGTTATGATTTCGGCAAGACATTCTGCCGCAAGTGGTGTGTCTTTCCACCCAGTATCCTGGCGCAGGCCATCTTAATGAAGCAATTAAATTAATTAAGGTGAAGAATGCACTGGGCCCACATTTCTTTTCATCTGTAATCAGCAGGTCAGTTAGCTTGCAAGGAACAGACATGACAATTTTTGCATTTTAAAAAGTCGAAATTAGTGTCAGATCTCTGAGGGCAAACTAAACAGGAACATATTAAGGGAAGGTATCGAGAAACTCATTAACTGGGGGTGGGTAGACTACTAGAAGAGAGAACAAAGTGCAAAAAATAAGATTGCCAACTTCAAATACATTGCATCTTTGTAATTAAAGTACTGCTAATTGCTTACTGGAGAACCATACAATCAGTGCACTTGTAGCTGAGCAAGTACTTCCAATGAGCATAGGAAAATTAGAGTTCATATTCAGAACTGTGTATCTGTATTCATTGGCTAGGGCTCGACGGCAAATGCAAGATACTCAAGATACAATGGGTTCTCTGTTAGGATGCACCAAAATGTCACAAAGATGTGAGCAAACTTTGACACATCCAAGACTCTTCATCAGACTAGACATTAAGCAAAACAGAGGGAGTTGGGAGAGAAACAGTTGGCTTGGTGCTGGTGCCATAAAACAGCGATGGGTAACTCTCAACCCTCCCAGCAAAATTTTCTGCCCACTCCAAGGCCCACCAGACACAGTAGCAAAAATTAAGAAGACACTGAACAGGGTGGGCAGAGGTGTTTAAACACAGATAGCCCAGCACAATGTTCTGATGGGAATAATTATAATTATCACACACACACACACACACACACACACACCATTTCCCTCATAGGTTGGTGTCTCTGGGCAGGGCAAAAACCTTTATTCTCAGTGGCCTGGAGTGCCTTCGATCAGCTTCGGCTGGCAGTCCAGCTTTGCCCCTATCTGGACAGGGATAGCCAAACTACTGTTGTCTATGCTCTGGTAACCTCGCTAGATTACTGCAATGCATTATACGAAGGGCTGCCTCTGAAGACAGTTCAGAAACTTCAGCTGGTGCAGAATTCAGAGGCCAGGTTGCTCACCAGAGCAAGACAGTTTGAGCATATTACACCCATCCTGGTCCGACTTCACTGGCTACTGTGAGAATACGTTTTGGGATTTCCCGCGCTTTTGCTGCTTCACAAAACCTTCTGCACTACTGCACGGAAGAAAGAGGATCCGGCTGGTGATTGCTGCCTGGATCCCTCCGCGCCTGCACGAAAGCATGCCAGGAAGCCTCCTGGTAACGGTCGCAAAGCTTGTTTCCCGCCCGGAAACACTGACTATTGCAATGCTCTGATTGGTTTATGCTTGCATGATGACGCTGTTCAGTTTGTTAATAAATGGCCCCTGCTCTCTGTTAGCGGTGTGTAGAAACGAGAGAGAAACGAAAGAGAAAGAACACGCACAGAGAGTAGTTGGGAGAGCGCACCCCAACAACCGACTGCAGTCTTTTTTATTTGGCCTTTTTCCTGCCTTCGGCCGCACCTTCTGCTATATTTCTTGCTGCCTATCCTATCCTCTTCAGAACCTTTGCAACGCCCGAAAACTTCTCACGACCTTCAGGAAAACTTCATAACCAGCGGACCCATCATAACCAGTGGGAGCAGGCTCTCCAGGATTACTGGTTATCCCAGAAGCTGGTTATCCCAACAGGCTACCAATTAGTTTCTGGGCAAAATTCAAAGTGATGCTTTTGACTTATAAAGCCTTAAATGGCTCAGAACCACAATACCTCAAGGACCGCCTCTTTCCATATGAACCTACCTGGACCCTGAGAACATATTCCTAGGCCCTCCTTCATGTGCCTCCTCCTTGAGAGGTCCGGAGGGTGGCAACACGAGAACGGGCCTTGTCTGCAGTGGCTCCCCGTCCGTGGAATGCTCTCCCCAGGGAAGTTTGCCCGGTGCCTTCATTATACACCTTTAGGCGCCAGGCAAAAATGTTCCTTTTTAACCAGGCCTTTGGTTCCTCTGATTTACAGTCTATGCCCTTTTACAATGTGTTTTCGGGAGAATATTTTTGTTTTTATTTTTACTACGTATTTTGTGGTTATATATCTTGATTTTATTCTGTGAACCGCCCTGAGGCCCCCAGGTATAGGGCGGTATATAAATTCAATAAATAATAATAATAATAATTCTCGACCTGCATAATAGCCCTGCTCATATGGCCAACAGTACTCAGGGATAGTCTCCATTGCTTGAGTTAGAGGTAGGCAATAGTGGTAAATCAGATCTGGCAAGAATTTGTGAATGATACTTGTCATCATATTGTCTTCTTGTACCGGGGCCTACTCTTGATCCTAAAAACCATACTGCCAGTGGAATCAGGAGCATTTGTAATACAACAAACCCTTGCTTCCTATTCCATGATATAGCAGCAGTCTTATATCTGACATTGCTCAGGAGCTCTAAGAAACAAAGAAACAAAAATCATTAGTGTTGTGATCAGTGGGTGAAACAATTCTGAAAGGCCAAAACCCCACCATCTTGATTCAAAATGGCATTTAATTGGATCCAAACATTGAAAAAAAACAACCTGCTTCTTGATCTCAGGAACAAACACGAAAAATTTGGTTGAAATTAACACTGTTTCGAAGGGTTCCGCCTGCCATCTTGATTCAAAACGGTGTCCAATTGCATCCAAATGCAGGTGAAAACTTGTTCCTTGATCCCAGCAGCCATCATCAAAAGTAGTCGTGCTATTCTTATGTACAGCAAACTGACAAGCAACTTTTCAAAATATGAAGTAGAAAAAGAAGTAGCAGAGGAGACATTGTCCATTTCCTTCCTAATTAGCTATCATATCCTCAGAATGACAGCCAAGAGGGGCAGTCTAACCCAATGAAGGCTAGTTACCAAAATGAAAAATAATCCTCCTAGGATGCTATAAAATTTCTGCTCTATGCCAGAGTCACTAACTTACTGAAAGCAACATGTGATTGGCATTTTCTATGTCTCAGCTTCTCCCCAGAACACTGGTCTTGTGCAGGCTTGAGCCAGAAATGGAGAAAACCTTGTTTTCTGTTCCTTTTCATGTGTGTTGGAAATGGCTTCCTGTTCACTGCAATTTTCAGTTGTTTTGTGCCAGCTGGCCCAGCTCATGCAGATGAGTGTCGCTTGCTTCAAACACCGAGATTTGGTTCAGTAGGCATTTCAAGGAGAACCAACATAATTTGCACTTCCCCAAGCAACATGCAAACTGAAACACAGCCAACCCTCTCGATTTTACAATACAGTTTTCCAGCAAAGTAATCCATGTCCCTCCCAAAAAAGATTTTTTGTTTTGATCGAGACTAAATTATAAGACTAATAATTGCAAATGGATGTGGGCATGTAGAGAACTGAACTTCAGACTGGGAAAAGGAGAAACCGGAAGGACTCAGCTACACAGGTCAATTTATAACGTTAAAAACGCGTTATAAAAATGTGACAGCAGATGGCACTGTATAGCAGAATCCCAAAATGATTTATTTCATTTATTTATTCAACTTATACACCGCCCTATACCCAGAGCTCTCAGGGCGGTTGACAACAAGATCGCAACATATAAAATCAAACCAAAAGCAGTAACCCAATAACCCCCCCCCAAAAAAGCCACATTCTAAAAGGGTGTTGGATGTCAATAAGATCAACCAAAGGCCTGGTTAAAAAGGAAAGTTTTTGACTGGTGCCTAAAGGTGTGTAATGAAGGTGCCAAGCTAACTTCCCTGGGGGAGACCATTCCATAGATAGGGAGCCACTGCAGAGAAGGCCTGTTCTTGTGTTGCTACCCTTCGGACCTCTCAAGGAGGAGGCACATGAAGGAGGGCCTCAGAAATCAATGGCAGATTGCCTTGGGAGCTCCCCCCACCCCCATAATGGGTTTTTTCCCCATAGCATTTTTTATATCTGTTATAAAGGTAAAGGTAAAGGTACCCCTGACCGTTGGGTCCAATCGCAGATGACTCTGGGTTTGCGGCGCTCATCTCGCTCTATAGACCGAGAGAGCTGGCATTTGTCCGCAGACAGCTTCTGGGTCATGTGGCCAGCATGACTAAGCCGCTTCTGGCGAACCAGAGCAGTGCATGGAAACGCCGTTTACCTTCCTGCAGGAGCAGTACCTATTTATCTACTTGCAATACAGAAATGCTCACTGCTACAAGTGGCCTGCATGTTGTGTGGTCCCAACCTATTTCAGAACTTGAAATGGTATTTCTGCACATGCTCTGAACTCTAATTTAGATTGCACACTGCAACTCACAGTGCTTTGGAAGTGCCACGGTGGAGCATAGAGCTTCAAATCTCATGAACTAGAAAACGTGCATCGTTACCCGACATTGGAAACTTCAACTGGTCCAAAATGCATCTGTGGTTGCCTTTAGAAATATTATAACCCCTTTTGCTAAAACAGATGAATTGGGCACCAATTTAATTTCAGGGCCCAATTAAATGTGCTCATCATTCCTCGATAAAGACATTGCGTCTTTTTATAATGTACGGGATTAATAAGGTAGAAGATGATGTAAACCTGTGATGGAATCCTGTTATGTTAATTTATCATGTTCAATTTTGGTAGGAAATTTTGTTCCTGTATTTTTAGTTCTAGATCTCCCTTTCTATTTTTAATTTAGATTAGTTTATTTGGCATCCGTAATTATACTTTATTATGTTAAAAATAAATATATGTCAATAGGAGTTTTTAAAGGTGCTCATGTTACTGTTTAAAGCCCTGGACAAACCTTTTCCTATAAGGCAGATGCTCTAACCACTGAACTTTAGCCCTTCACACAAGGCTCAGTTTCTAGGTCATGTAAGGTGTACCACTGGATCATATGGAATATTTCACGACATCTCCTTCGAGGTGATGGCCAGGGGTGTGGGGGACAGAGCAGTCTCTTAGCTAACCTTGCCTTGGGTTATAATACACAGTGGTACCTTGGTTTACGAACTTATTCTGTTCCGGAAGTCCGTTCTTAAACCAAAGCGTTCTTAAACCAAGGCGTGCTTTCCCATAGCAGCGGGGGACTCAATTTACAAATGGAACACACTCAACAGGAAGCGGAACATGTTCTGCTTCCAAGGCAAAGTTCACAAACCAAAACACCTACTTCCGGGTTTGCAGCGTTCTTAATCCAAGTTGTTCATAAACTAAGATGTTCTTCAACCAAGGTGCCACTGTATACATATCACTTCACACATCCATCCATCTCCCAAAGTGAGTTACAATAGCAAAAGACCTAAGAAATTCAATAAAAAAATATAGACTCCTCAGAGTCTTAATCCATAGCAAATGTCATCAAAAACACCACAAAATATACACCATGCAGGATAAACTCCATAAAAAATCCAGACAGACACCAGTGTTCTCCAAATGCCTAGGTATAACATGACTAAAGTTAAAAGATGTGTTACTTGATGTGAGCTGTTTTATTCCCCCCCCCAAAAAAAGAGCCTTCAGATAAAAATAATAATTGCAGAGGTCCAGAAAGAAAAGTTGACACACACACACACACTTTTGCACCTGTCAGGAGACTGCAAATCATAAGCTCCAGGCACCCATCTTTGTAAACAAATGGTGTTGGGATAAATATTGTCAGATCTGTCTTGTAATCTGAAGGAAAGGAAAGCAGCCATCTAAAGGGAAATCATAGTGTGGGGAAAATCTGTCGAAGTCAGGCTTTTTTGTGGTGGTGGTGGTGGAAGTTTGCCTTTCACTGGAAACCAAGGAGCTTTGTTTAAAAAAAAAAAAAAAACCTCCCTTCCGCTCCATCCCCAGGTGAACCCACAAGGTAGAATTAATCACAGCCCCGCAGATAGCAGAACCATTCAGCCTAATAAATGCACTCTGTTAAGGCGGGGGGGGGGGGGGTTGAGAGGGAAAAAAATAAGGAAGTTGGAAAGATGGTAAATCCAAAGGAGAAAACGCATGCAAGAACTGGGCACAATTTGCAGCCATCTGTCTGGAGGTAACAAGACAGCAGATGATGAGCTGAGTATGAGTCAGCATTATGGTCTCATTGCAAAGGATGCCAACACCATGCTGGGCTCCATTAATGGGATCTTATTATGAGTTAGCCATGGGAGGTCATTTGGCCATCCTGCCAGAGATGTTAGTGAGAACTTTTTTTTCTTGGACGATAGCGTTCAGCACTGGTAAAGACTTCTCAACAAGCACAGTATATATTTGATATGGAAACCTTTACTCCAACAATAGTCATGTTTGTTTGTTTGTTTGTTTATAACCTGCCCATCTGGCTGGGTTTCCCCAGACACTCTGGGCGGCTTCCAACAAAAGATAAAAAAAAAAATACATTAAAACATCAGTCATTAAAAACGTCCCTAAACAGGGCTGCCTTCAGATGTTTTCTAAACACCAGATAGTTGTTCACATCTGATGGGAGGGCGTTCCACAGGGAGGGCGTCACTACCAAGAAGGCTCTCTGCCTGGTTCCCTGTAACTTGGCTTCTCACAGTGAGGGAACCGCCAGAAGGCCTTCAGCACTGGATCTCAGTGTCCCGGCAGAACGATGGGGATGGAGATGTTATTATTATTATTATTATTATTATTATTATTATTATTATTATTACTATTAATTTCATTTCTATACCACTTTATATATATATTTGAAAAATCTCAGAACAGTTCACAACCTACATTAAAACATGAAATAAAACATTGCTGAAGAAAGTCAAATATAAAGTGTTGTTGCTGTTGGCATCCATCTGTTTCAAGAGACAATGGAGTGCACCACCAGGGTCAGACCACCGGAGAATCGCAGCACCTGCTGTGGCTGCAGAGACCGGTAATTCGTAACAGCTGCCTCTCGTGATGTTTTTGATGCGTTAGCAGCACTGAAGTGAGGTTAGCAGCACTCTCTGAGGTGAAAGCCTGGGCAGTGTGTATGGAGGTCTTGAGCTAGGATTTTTATTTATCCACTGCTGCTTCAGCAGGACTGTTCTGATTACCGGTAGTGTAAATCAGGGATCAGCAAACTTTTTCAGCAGGGGGCTGGTCCACCGTCCCTCAGACCTTGTGGGGGAGGGGGCGGACTACCAGTATATTTTTTTGGGGGGGAAGCAATGAACTAATTCCTATGCCCCACAAATAACCCAGAGATGCATTTTAAATAAAAGCACACACTCTACTCATGTAAAAACACCAGGCAGGCCCCACAAATAACCCGGAGATGTGTTTTAAATAAAAGGACACTTTCTACTCATGAAAAAACATGCTGATTCCCGGACCGAACGCGGGCCAGATTCATAAGGTGATTAGGCCGGATCCGGCCTCTGGGCCTTAGTTTGCCTACCCATGGTGTAAATCACATGAGTGCCTGAGAGAGAGTGTGGGAACAGAAGTCTGTCTTATCTCTTCCGCCTAAGTGTTGTTATTGTGATTCAGTTTCACTTCTGCCGTGTCGCAGTTTGTACTCTTGTTCACAGAACACAGACGTGATTATGGAGTCTCTGTATATAGACTGTGAATAAAGTAGTTTAGAGCTACAGATGAGTCTTCCTTCTTGCTGTGTGATGCTAGAAGACCTGTGTGCACTTTTCATAAGGAAAGGGTCACAGATTACTGGTGCTCTGGACTGAAGGGATGTTCCAGCCAGAGAGGGCCACCAGGAGTCTTGGGGAGTTTGCCATCTGCCCCAGAGCATTTTCCCAACAGCAAGACCCCTGTCTCAGCCTCACTGATGTGGTCCAAAAGAAAGCAGAGAGGTTGGCACCAGCTTGGGTGCAGGAATTGCTGAAAGGAGGAGTACAAGACACCATCCAACCGTCTTAGGGACTCCACTCCAGATTTGTGTAGGGCAGGCATAGGCAAACTCCGGCCCTCCAGATGTTTTGAGACTACAATTCCCATCATCCCTGACCACTGGTCCTGTTAGCTAGGGATGATGGGAATTGTAGTTCTAATTGTAGTAAACCTGGTGTAGGGTTTACTTCTTAGCCTTTTCTTCTCCCAAAGGTGTCCTGCAAGGCAGTGGGTTATTCTTATAAAGCTTCATTATGACAGAGTATAATCAAACTCAGTACAGTGGTACCTTCGTTTAAGAACAGTCCTGTTTACGAATGATTCAGTTTATGAACTCCACAAAACCGCAAGTAGTGTCCCAGTTTGCAAACTTTACATCAGTCTAAGAATGGAATCCAAGTGGTGGAAGGGCACCGGTGGTGGGAGGCCTCATTAGGGAAAGCCCACCTCGGTTTAAGAACCGTTTTGGTTTAAGAACAGACTTCCGAAACGGCTTAAGTTCGTAAACCAAGGTACCACTGTATTGACGTGTGTGTGTGTGTGATGTGATGTCGCATGTGACATCAGGAGGTAGGGAGAAGCCAGGGGAAGAGCCAAACACTGCGGCAGCACAGCTTCAATGGCCAGTGGCTCTTGATCTCCTTCCACAGGGCCTGTAAGACAGAGCTATTCCGGCTGACCTTCAATTTAGCCTGATCCTCCATTCCTTTTCCCCTTCCCTTTTTCTATGAAGAAACCCTTCTGGGACCCCACATTTAAATTCTTCCCTGGTCTCCTTGCTGGCCCTAGCAGGACTAACTTGGCCAGTTAGCCCTGGCGATGCTACATTTATGTTGTATTTTATGCTGTTTTTATGCTGTTTTTTAAGTCGTTTTAATCAATGTTTAATCAATGTTTTATATTTGTCGGGATGCGGGTGGCGCTGTGGTTTAAACCACAGAGCCTAAGGCTTGCCAATTGAAGGTCGACAGTTTGAATCCCCATGATGGGGTGAGCTCCTGTTGTTCAGTCCCAGCTCCTGCCCACCTAGCAGTTCGAAAGCATGTCAAAGTGCAAGTAGATAAATAGGTACCGCTCCAGCGGGAAGGTAAACGGCGTTTCTGTGTGCTGCTCTGGTTCGCCAGAAGCAGCTTAGTCATGCTGGCCACATGACCCGGAAGCTGTATGCCGGCTCCCTTGGCCTATAGAGTGAGATGAGCGCTGCAACCCCAGACTCATCCGCGACTGGACCTAACGGTCAGGGGTACCTTTACCTTTACCTTTATATTTGTTGTTAGCTGCCCTGAGCCCAGTTTTTAAATCAGGAAGGGCGGGGTATATATAAAATTTATTATTATCATTATTATTATTATTATTATTATTATTATTATTATTATTATTCCTGCTGCTGCTGCTTCAACCCTCCTTCCCCTCCACTGCAGGAGGAGAAGTACCCAACCACTGAAGTCACTCTGTGTTCGGCTCTGTTCTGGGCCTCCTCTGCCCCCTGGTTTTTTGGAACATTGGGAGGGGGGGGACGACAGCCACCTCCCAGAAAATATTTTTTGGGCGTCAGCACCCATGAGTTGGCACCCCTGCTGCACTGACTGGAAGCAAGTTTCCTGGGTTTCAGACAGGGACTCTTTTCCAGCCCTACCTGGAGATGCTCGGGATTAAACGTAGGGGTTAAAAAAAAATATCATCCAGAGCATGAACTCTAATAGTGAGCCATGGTCCTTCTGTGTTGCCATTGTTATGCAGTAGGCAGCCCTCCCTAGAACCTTCCTCTAGGAACCTTTGTTCTGCTAAACCAGGAAAGGCCACAGCTCAGTGGTAGAGCATCTGATCTGCAAGCAGAAATGCCTAGATACAATTCTTCAGGTCTCTAGGTAGAACTGGGGAAGACCCCTTTCCCAATGCCCTGGGGAACCACTGTTAGCCAGTGCAGAAAATATTGAGTGAGGTGGACCAATGGTATAAGCTGCCTTTATAAAGCGCAAACATGGACCCAACCCCGCAAACCCACAGGCATCGTTGCACTGTATCTACCACACTGCATGCACAGCAGGAAGTATACTGCAGTCCCTAAGATGCTATGTGGCAATGAGCTTGTGGTGCAAGGAAGCCCCAGGGGATGTTAATTAACTAGCAGGCACCGGGATGTGCAATGGCATTCCAATTACTGCAATCTCTCCTAGAGAGGAATATGAAATGGAACACGGATTCTAATGCAAATGCCTCTGCCTCACACTGTGGGCTGTGAGGGGCTGTTAGCTGATCTCTTCTGGGCCAGAGATGCACACAGATGCAGCAAATTACAAAGCTGAGGTTTACTTTGTATTTAATCAATCGCTATGAGAGAGAACATTTTAATCACTTCAGAACTCACTAGAATCATGTTCCATTTCAGTCAATTTCATAGAGAATGTGAGAGAGGCATTCATTTCGAACATGCCTTTTAGGCAGCAAATCATAAAGCCAAAGCGCTGAGGCTTTTACTTTTCATTTAATCCCCAAAACTTTTTAATCACTTCACTTTGCTTAGTCGTATTGTATTTTGCAGCTGCATCGCCAACTGCGGATAGGCAGCCAATCACAAGGTTGGGCTGACAACATCGTGAAACTTCCTGATTAGCTGCGCTGCCGCGAATGCTCAATAGTAACTGAGCCACTGGATTCCTCAAGCTGTTACATCATATTTGTGTAATATGTGTGCCTAAGGCTTCATCCTCGGCGCTCATTCCACAACCCACGGATATAGCTTGGAAATGCAAAATGGCCTTGTAGTTCCTGTCATTGGGAGCTCAGGGTGCCTGGTGGCAAGCAGTGCCTTTTTACCAGTTGGTTCTCCAACTATGAGCCCTTTGGGGACAGACTTGACTTGGCCACTGTACTCCATGTTCTGGTGATATCCACACTTGATTACTGCAATGTGTTCTATGTGGGGCCAACAAGCCGATTGGGCGCCTGGGGTGGCACATGTTCCTTGCACCCAGAGGAGGGTCCAGCCGCCCACAGGGCAGGGCAAGCCGGAGCAGGACTCTGAGCCCTACAGCTGAGGGGGAGGCAACGGAAGGACCATTTGTAGCAGCGTGGAGCCTGCAGGCAACTAAGCCACCACGTCACTCCCAAGAGCAACACGGGGCTCGGGCGCACTGCAGGCCCCATGGTGAGTGCCGCCCGGCATTTTGTCACCCCCCTCAGTGGTGACACCTGGGGCAGAACGCCCTACTGCACCCCCTTCCTCCACCCCTGTGTGGGGCTACCCTTGAAGATGACACAGAAACTGCAGTTGGTCCAAACTCCAGCGGCCATTTTACTGGCTGGGGTTCCATTTAGATCTCATATAATCCCTGTTTTAAAACAGCTACACACATTGCCAGTTCGTTTCTGGGCCTAATTGAAGGTGCTCACATTGGTGTTTGAAGCCCAAACGACTCAGGCTCCAAATATGTGAAATGTCGCTTCCTTCGGAGATTGGCAGAAGAAGGCCCTCTTGGTAGTTACTCTACCCTCAGAGGTTTGGGGCATGGCAGCCTGGGAGAGGGCATTCATTGTGACAGCCCCTAAGCTGTGGAATGGCCTCTGCAAAGATAAGTGTCTGGAACAATCATTATATAGCTTTTGGAGAAGGCTGAAGACATACCTCTTTACCCTGGCTTTTGACAATTGATGTGTATGTTTTTAGAACCCACCTTATTTTAAACCACTTGTTTAATAATAATAATAATAATAATAATAATAATAATAATAACTTATACCCCGCCCATCTGGGAAGGCCTCCCCAGCCACTCTGGGTGGCTTTCAACAGGATATTAAAAACACAACAAAACATCAAACATTAAAAACTTCCCTAAACAGGGCTGCCTTCAGATGTCTTCTAAAAGTCAGATAGTTGTTTATTTCCTTGACATCTGGATGGGAGGGCATTCCACAGGGCGGGCACCACTACCAAGAAGGCCCTCTGCCTGGTTCCCTGTAACCTCATTTCTCGCAGGGAGGGAACCGCCAGAAGGCCCTCGGAGCTGGACCTCAGTGTCTGGGCAGAATGATGGGAGTAGAGACACTCCTTCAGGTACAGGGAGGTGTATAAATTGAAGGAGGAGGAGGAGGAGATATTGCAGCTTAATGCTGTAACCAACCCTGGAACCTTAAGGTGAAGGGCAGGAAATAAATAAATAAGAATAATAAGGATTATAGCTGTGTTCCAACATGTTCCTTTACCTAGAGTCACCAACCTCCCCTACTTACTGTCAGGGACCGGCTGGACACTGAGGAGTGGTGGCTGGATCAACTGATAAGTGGGCACTAGAAGAAGCAGGGTTGGAGAATGACTTGGAATAAGGGATCAGTGAATTGGAGGAGTCTGTAACAGCCAAGAGACTGAGGAGAAGAAGGACTCAGATGGACCCCCTGCCAGTTTGGGCATCTTACAGAGCACTGTGGATTGAGGCATACTCTGTTTCAATGTGCTGAACCCATGTTCAATCTGAATCTTGTGCTTTCATTTTTCTTTTTCTTTTTAATTTGTATGCTACCCTTCCACAGTTAAAAACAATGCTCAAGGCAGCTTACAAACATTACAAGATTTACATAATTACAAAAGTAATAAATAAATAAACCACATCAAAAAAATACGCAACAAAATGGAAAAAAAATTCCACATAAATCAAAATCTAAAACTAAGAATACAGCATTAATATCACAGTTTAAAATGACATAGGTCAGGTGGTGAGTGGCAGGACTGGGGCCCTCAGGCGCTGAGCAGGGGAGTCCTTAGTGCACACAGCTAATTTTGCGGCCCCGCACATACCCATACATACAGGCCTATTTCCATTTCTTCTGTAAAATAAGCCAAAGTGCATGGATTGGTCTAGGAGGCTCAGCCGATCACTAGTGTTCACACTTTGTATAAGCCTCCAATGATTCCTACAATCTCCTTCCTCGTCCCTTAGAGTGACTATAGTCGCCATGAGTAGAATAGCACATTCATTTCCCTCGTGGAATTTGTATCTGCCTATCATTGTATTTCCCAGGCAGAGTTATTCATAGTGCGGATACACTCCCTACAAATATGCCTTAGAATAGTTTTCTTTTCTGATTCCCAGCTGATTAGCAAAGTTCACTGCACATTATTTATCTTCTTCTGCCTACTCAGCATACATCATCCCCTGTCACTCATCTTCAGTTGCTCGTTTCTGTTCAATTATCATCACCTGAAATGGCTCATCTCGTTTACCTCCCATGCATTCCATAGTCGTCACCTGACATCATTTTTCGATACGGGATTCAGACAGCCATTTTCTTTCCCAATTATGACTGATGGCAATTAACTGGAATTAGAATATTCATGCCAGCCTATCCAGGAAATTTGCCACCCGATGCTGATCAAAGCGATCATTACTGCTAATAGGAGCCCTGCTCATATGCTCACCCAGCTCCTTCTCCTTAAACCTCAGACCTTCAATGGACAGATGAAGGCCTGGTCACCTAAGAATTAGGTCCTCAGAACATGATGGCTACTGAAATAATAGACTTGAACACCTGGTTCTGAACAGTTCCATTTAAAACAGATTGATACATAGGATGTGCACGCGCGCACACATACACACACACACCAAGGTATTTGGAATTCATACACTTCCAAAATGACTTTTGAAATCAATCTGCTTTCAAACTCGACGCAGTCTGAGTAAATGGGACATCACATCCCCAATGGTGTCATTGGGCTACAGACTTGAAAAGCATCCCCTTCAACAACAGATGTATCAGAAGTGGAGCACCAGATGGGATGGAGCTGCTACACTATCTTCCTGGAAGGTGGGTTGTTGCAGCTTAAAGGGAGGAACAAGCCAGCAGGGATGTCAGCGCAGTGCAAAGGTACCAGTTGAGCCAATCCAGAGCTTCTGCTGGCGCGTTTTCACCATGGAGACCTCCTCACCAATTAATACCGAAGTGTAGGACGCCTGCTTCTTGGGAGGAAAGCAATGACAAACCTAGACAGCATCTTAAAAAGCAGAGACATCACCTTGCCGACAAAGGTCCGTATAGTTAAAGCTATGGTTTTCCCAGTAGTAATGTATGGAAGTGAGAGCTGGACCATAAAGAAGACTGATCGCCGAAGAATTGATGCTTTTGAATTATGGTGCTGGAGGAGACTCTTGAGAGTCCCATGGACTGCAAAAAGATCAAACTTATCCATCCTTAAAGAAATCAGCCCTGAGTGCTCACTGGAAGGACAGATCCTGAAGCTGAGGCTCCAATACTTTGGCCACCTCATGAGAAGAGAAGACTCCCTGGAAAAGACCCTGATGTTGGGAAAGATGGAGGGCACAAGGAGAAGGGGATGACAGAGGATGAGATGGTTGGACAGTGTTCTCGAAGCGACTGGCATGAGTTTGGCCAAACTGCGGGAGGCAGTGAAAGATAGGAGTGCCTGGCGTGCTCTGGTCCATGGAGTCACAAAGAGTCGGACACGACTGAACGACTGAACAACAACAGGACTAAAAATACTAAAGGCAGACTCGTACTTGATGTCAAAATATTATTTCAAATCACCATAACAAGAGAATAGAATGAATCACAATAGCAGATCTCATTTCTCACCAGCTCAAAACAAATCAGCAAATTTTAAAACCATATTTCCTACCAGAATTGAAGGGGAGCGAAACCAACAGTATGTCTGAATTATAGAAATGTTCCCCTCCACTCTTCATCAGCGGTGGCCTATGGGCCAAAAGAGAATGTTGCTGTATAGCCAATCTCCTTTTAAATATCACCAGGCTCTGTAGTAGTTGGTGCTGCATATCAGCAAGATATCCTTTGCCTTAAAAGAGATTTAAATGTAATAGGGCTGCAGGGAGGGAACAGATTAAATTGCTTCACGGGTCACTTCTGGCCTACAGGCTGCCTGTTGGAGGAAGATGGACCAGTTGATGTCATTGATCTTCTCCTCTTTATCATCATCAGGAATGTTTCCTGGCTTGAAGACATAGCTGGCTGAATTTTATACTCATTGATCTAAGCCAGCCTATTTTCTAATTTGAACATAGTCAGGAAATAATTGAATGACAATTAATCACTGCAGCTTTTGGAAAACTGCATTCCCCCCCCCCAGCTTCTGCACAGGGAAAAAAATAAGGTTCCATAACTCATTTCTGCCAAAACAAAAAATAAAAATTGAATATGCAGCCGATTGGTTTTAATAACAAGAAGTTAATGAAAACAGTGATTTGTATTTTAAAAAACATTAATCAATTACAAAAAGGCATGTATTTTAAACCAAATCCTTTCCATTCTGTGCACAGGTCTTCAGTCCTAGGAAGTGAAGACTGACTATGAATGAAATAATAGACTCATAATAGATGACTCTGGGGGAAATCTAGTCCAACCCCCTGCAATGCAGGAATCTCGGCTAAAGCATCCATGACAGATGGCCATCCAATCTCTGCTTAAAATCTTCCAGGGAAGGAGAGTCCACAATCTCTTGAGGGAGACTGTTCCAACGTCAAACAGCTCTTAGCGCCAGAAAGTTGTTTCTGATGTTGAGACGGAATCATTGGAGAGGAAGAAAGAGCGCAGAAACTTATGCTGTCTTGCATGGATTGGGATGTAGCTTGCTGTACAAACCTAAGAGTCACATCTGTTGCCCCACCTGGGCTTTCAAACAGTCCCTCGATGCGCTTTGACTGTGAGTGCCTGTTCCCAGCAAAGTGGTGAGCAGAGAATGCAGTGCTGTTCGCTGCAGGGATCTACAATGCCTGGGTGATACCTGCAGTCTGCACACCCCTAGGAACGAATCACATTATCTATATACCTATATACTTGAGTATAAGCCTAGTTTTTCAGCACACTTTTTGTGCTTTAAAAGCTGCCCTCGGCTTATACTCAAGTCAACCATTCCTTAAGAAGTGTACAAGAACGGTGGTTCTTTACTCTCCCCAGGCAGCTTGTTCCATTCCTGAACTGCTCACATAAATGCAAATTTTAGACCCCAGAAGGCAGAAAGCCTATCAGTTAAGGAAGTATTAAAACCCCACAGGTGCTCACTTTCCCTGGCTCCTGCTTAAACAGGACAGGATCCCAGCCTTCTCTGTATAACACAAGGGAACATTGCGCTGTGGGTTAAACCACAGAGCCCTAGGGCTTGCTGATCAGAAGAATGGCGGTTCGAAACCCTGCGACGGGGTGAGCTCCACAGCAGCAAAGGAGGAAGAGGAAGGAGCAGCCCAAAGGGCTGCTTTGGGCTGCTCGTTCCTCCTCTACCACAGTGGCAAAGGTGAACCGGCTTATACTTGAGTCAATAAGCTTTCCCACATTTTTGTAGGGAAATTAGGTGCCTCGGCTTATATTTGGGTCGACTTATACTCGAGTATATACGGTATATAAAACGCAAGTGTCTCTGCATCCAGTCCGTGTGTCTCTGGGTTTGCGCTACTGAGCATGTGCCCCACGGACACAGGGATTGGAGCAGAAGGCGGCAGTTGAAGCGGCGGTTGAAATGGAATGCTGGCGCACCAGAGGCTGAAGGGCGGCCGAGAAGGGAGGACACGCTGCCACTCTCGCCGCTGGGCAGAAGGAGGAGGAGAACCGGGGGGGGGGAAGCCTCCCGGGAGATGATGCCGCCGCCTCCGCCTCACCCCCCTCGCTTCCCCACCCATCGCCCCACACTCCGAAAGGGGCTGGGAGCCCCACACATCCGGAAGGAAACCTGTTCTACCTTCGTGCAGTAAGTATGTTTAGGACAGGAACAATAAAAGGAAACACGCCGTCATTTCTCCCTCAGGAATCTTAATGCCGTGTGTCAGAAATGTTCTAGCGCCCGTTATTTTAACGGATTTAAACCACTAGTCTGTATATAATCTCAGTGTTTAGGAGGTTCTAAGAATTCCTGGGCAACACCGGGTACTTTATAAAAGACAGAATGGGGTTGGTGGGTGTTCTGGATCAGATTAGCCATATTGATTTGTATGCTGTCAGTAGATTTTTGTCATTGTCTTGTTGGGCTGTGTGTGTGATGAAGGGGAACCATACCGGGGTGAAGGTGTCTTCTTCTGTTTGTCCCCGTGTCAGTTTCAGGTTACTGGTTAGTTTTTCTAGTAGGGCTGTTTCCCATACTACTTGGTACCATTGGTCCATGTTTGCTCCTGTCAGGTCTTTCCAGTGTCTGGTTATGATGTTTCTGGCTGCTGAGAGTAGATGGATTATGAGTTCTTTGTGTTGTAAGTGGGCATTATTGTCTTGGAAGATGTGGAAACCAAAGATCACCACAGCCAACCACAAATGAACAATCACACCCTATGCCAACCCTGACCTCTCTCACCGCCAAAGGAGCACAAGCGAACAACAGAGAACCTACACAAACAATGCTGACACCAAACCCTACTCATATTAAGTAAAATAAAAACATCGTCACCCCACCCCACCTATCTCCCCATCCCACCCACCTCTCTCCCCCTTTTCTTCCTAATGTCTCAACAACAAAAACTGATTTGTAAAAATGTTATATGGAAAAATACGAGAGAGACATTGCACTACCTTTGTAAATCAAGAAAATCTTTAATAAAAATATTTTTTTAAAGACAGAATGTAATTCTTACTTTGTTTTAGGTAAGTGGCGATAAGCTCTCTGTTACACATGTGTATCCATGCATGTGCGCAAATTATTATTTCCACATGAAAGCTACCCAATTTGATGGGTCTTGTTCGCCATGCAACTTTGGCCTTCCCCAACCTGGTTACCTCCAGATGTTGTTGTACTACAACCCCACCCCACCCCCAATCTGTGAACACAGGATGTGCATGTGCATCATCTTGGAAAAGGCAGACATACCTTATTTCCTGTGCACGGAGACAGCCAATCAACCAATCAAGAGGTTTGGAGCATCCCTTCTGAAAAGACCCTTGTCACAAAGGCTTCTGATGACACCCAAGTAGCTGTTCGCTCCTTTGTAAGAGAAGATCATTTGAAAAATGCCTGTCTCTCTGACTTTGCTGCTGTACCAGTTCATAATGGGTCAGAAGGTGGCTTGTTCTAGACTGTGACTTGGCTCTAAATGGTTTAGTTTCATCCGGCTGAGCCTGATGTTGCATCAAAATATTTTTATTTTTTTGCCATGCTACAATAACAGACAGATACATAAGAAACCCCCATGGGTTTTAGAGCTCCCTGCGATTTGAACGGTTGTTCACCCTTAACGGCCAAGTTAAAAGCAAGGGCCGTGGTTGTTCCATTTAGACCAGCACGAGTGCCATGATAGAGATTTAGTGCGGCTAATCATAATGGTGCTCAGGCACATGGAGGTGTTGGGGAAGAAGTCTTTTTATCAAAATGACAGCTTGATGGTGCATAGATACGGCTCTGTTATGACTCCCATGTCATATTTGCTCAGTTTAATCAGGCAGGCAGCATTCTTGTTATCATCCACCTTTTGGGGCGGAACAAGCTGTGCATTGGGGGCAATCTGAATTTAGTCTCACAAGTTCATGTTACATTGCCGGTGACAAGGCAGAGTTAGCACTGGTCAATGACTGATATGGAAGCCAATCCCCCTTACCAGCCACTTGCCTGGCCTTTGCTCTTGTCGGCTTTTTAATACATCAGTGGTAGTCAGAAGGTAGATCAGAATTAACTGGTAGATCTAGGGGTGAAAACTCACCTGCCAGCAAATTAGGGGAGGCAGATTGGGGGGGGGGGAGAGACACTTTACAACATTTGCCATTTACTCCTGTGGAACAGGAGGAGGTGGGCAGAAAGTACAGCATTGCACTTGGAGTTATGAGCCCTTTTCAGGCGGTCAGCCTGATCATGTGTTAAGAGCCAGGGGCTGGCTTCACTCACAACGTCCCCTGCATCATCACCTGAGCTGAACAACTTCAGAAGCCTCTGCACAATAGGATCCCTGAAAATAAAGAACTTCCAATGGCAAGAAGACGTTGAAGGCCATTTAGCTGAACGTTTCAGCCTTTTTACCCAGGTCCGAAGAGGCAAGAGCAGGTGCTCGGATGTCATTGTGATGTCAAGTGATTGACAAGTGACAGTCTCCACCCATATGTAGAACCTGACCCATGTGGGTGATCGGGATCCTGCTCACTGGCTATATGTAGTTCCCCTCACCTGCACTAAATGCATAAAGATCAGAGTGAAGTAGGGTGCAATCGTTGTGGGGCCAGCACATGAAAACCATTCCTCAAGCATATATTGGGTTTGTTGAATGCTTGAGATGATGACAGCAAATCTGCCCCCTGAGCGACTTTGAGCCTATATGTCAAAATAGAATGGAATGTGACAAAGCAGCATTGCTTCACACCCCCGAAAAGAGCATGATCAGATTAGAGGGAGACCAGATGCACATTGCTCCTCCTTTGCACCACAGCTCCGAAGGGTCCCCACTAATTGCTTCACAGCAGGCCATTGCAAAAAGACGCCGAAAATTGAGCTGTGTAATCTGGAAGTCCTCTATCAACTCTGTTCAGTACAGCAGGAATTCAGCTTTGATTCAATTACTGCGCACTTACTCAATAGGAGCTTTGCCTGAAGAAAGATGGGAAGTTTTGGCCATGGATTCCTGCATTATCAACTTCAAGGTGCACCTTGCTAAAAGCTTTTCTCCTGCCTCCGGTCCAAGTCATCCCTGAATGCCTTCCACATAAGAAAGAAAAGGGTGCCAAATGGCAATATAGCTAGTACAACTAATAGACCTTTGCTCTTACTCTTCCAGATGCCCCCTGCTTTACTGGGGCTTAAAAAAATAAATAAATTGGGATCCCCCACACCGTAGAACCAATATATCAGTTCCACTGTCTTCTGTTCAATGGCTCAGGGTTTGCAGAGAAAAAACAGAAGGGCGAGCATAGCCATTCAGAATGGTGTGATTGCGTTGAGCAAGTCTGAAGGGGCAATCGTAGGCAGGGAAGGTGTGAGATTTGCTTGGACTTAACTCAGAACAGGATTTGCTCCCCTCTGTCTGCAGCTACCCAGGTCCTCCTGCCAGTCTCTCCTGCAAAAAGAAAAAAAAGGGGGGAGACTTGCATTGGAGCTGGTCATGGACATGACAAGTGCTTTCTCCCACATGAGAGGCCATGTAAGCACTTTCCTCAGCTGGAAATGGTCCTTGAAAAATGTCATATCCTATCAGGGATCATGACACTTGCATGGCTGGAAACAGCTTTCCTTAACCACCTTGCTTTGTTTCTCTCAAGCTGGAATGCAACAGGTGTCCATTCTGCTGCAAGCTTAGCAGAATCTTCTCACCATTAAGCTGGAGTATTCCTTAATTGTCTACAATAATTCTCCTACCCTCTCATCTCAAGTGTGCACAAACACACACACTTGTGCTCCCTTTATGAGTAAGTCATGCCAGATGAATCTCATTTTTAATAGACTTAAAACCTTGGTATTTGCTTTGAATGTGGTGTATCTTACTCTGGATTTGTAGCTGGTGGACTGACCAAGGCCCAAAAGTGCTTACTAATGATTACTCAAAGCGACTGGCATGAGTTTGGCCAAACTGCGGGAGGCAGTGGAGGATAGGGGTGCCTGGCGTGCTCTGGTCCATGGGGTCACGAAGAGTCGGACACGACTGAACGACTGAACAACAACAAAATGATTATCCTAGGGAAAAAGTGACAAGTAGGGTGTCACAGGGTTCTGTTGTTAATGTCTTTATAAATGACTTGGATAAAAGTATTGAGGGGATATCAAATTTGCATATAACACCAAATTAGGAGGGTTAGCTAATGTGGCTGAAGACAGAATCAGGATTCAAGATTACCTTAACAGATTGAAGAATTGGCCCAAAACTAACAAAACAGATTTCAATGGGAACAAATGTAAGGTTCTGCACTTCGGCAAGAAGAATTAGCTGCACAGATATAAGATGGGGGACATCCAGATTGTCAGTAGTACATGTGAAAAGGATCTAGGGGTCTTAGCAAATCTCCTGTCCTGTTCAAGGGAAGTCATAGCACCTCTCTACTCTGCCTTGGGCAGACTACACCTGGAATACTGTGTCCAGTTCTGGGCAACACAATTTATCAAGGATATTGATAAACTGGAATGTGTGAAGAGGAGTGCAACCAAGATGATTAAGAGTCTGGAAACCAAGCCTTGTGAGGAATGGTTGAAGGAGTTGGGTATGTTTAGTCTGTAAAGAGGAAATTGAGAGGAGTTATGATAGCTGCCTTCAAATATCTTAAGGGTTGTCACATGGAGGATGGAGCAAGCTTGTTTTCTTTTTCTCCAGAGGGCAGGGTCCAAAGCAATGTCTTCAAGTTATAAGAAAGGAGATTCCGACCAAACACCAGGAAGATGGCCCTCTGCAATTGAATGATTCTATGAAATGCATTTGCTTATAAACATACAAAGCCACTTTGCTAAATCATCGGCTTCACTGTTTTGACAGAACTGTGAAGAATTCTTGAAGGGGAAAAGATACATTCTAGTGAGTTAATTTTTTTCAATACATAATTGATGTTGATAGACGGAAGTTCCATAAACACACCTGCATTGTTTATTCCGTTCCGTTGAGCTTCCCTTTTCGAAACTTGCTCTGTAGCTGTTCAGTTCCACCTAAGAGGCTAATAAGCACATGAAGCATTAAATGAAAAACGGGAACCTGAAGCGGAGGAAAGATATTTCCAGAGTTTGCATAAGTTTCTGTTGCTAGGGAAACAATTTATTCATCTCTGAAGAGCACGGGGTGTCTTGAACATCTGCCTCATTTGCAAGCCTGGTTTTGTAGCATATAGGTGCCACCGATGGAACCAGAAACACAATGCGAACAAATTAATTTCTCCTTTATTAAAAGAAATATATGTCTTTTCTTATGATCCTCTTATCTGGAGAGAGAGAACTTCCTTAGCTGTGAAGTCCTGACTTTTGCATGCACAAAAAGCACAAAAAGCACAAATCCATGATCTTGATAAAACATCATCATTATGGGTCCCGTGTGGTTCTCCCAAAGAAGGAAGATATTATCTCCTGTGCCCTGGCCTCAGTCCAAGTTGGGTAATTGCATTCTGCCTAATGTACCTAGAATCCCCTGCTGCTTTGATAGGATAAGGAAGCCGCCTTCTCCTCCCTGTGTAGAAGTGTTGAGTAGCTTAGCTCATAGAGTAGTAATGACTGTTGTGTTGCACCCAAAAGCCCCAAACAAATGGCACCGTCTCACCCTAGAGCCAACAGTACAAATTAATGTGCTGTTTGATTGCTGTCAGTTGCCTAAACTGCTGAAGTGCAACTTTAAAAAAGCAACATTTTAATATGTAGTATATAGTAATCATCTTTGGAAATTAGCATCTGATCTTTAATATCCAAGATAATAAATCATGCACTTTTTCCCCTGAAGCTGGTTTTTGAGTCCATTCGCTTGTATTCATCCATGACATAGTAAGGTCATCTCAATGACATTTAAGAGTGGGTGGTGGGGGCACATTTCATTTTCTCCAGGTAGGGCTGGGAGAGACTCCCTGTCTGAAATCCTGGAGAGCTGCAGTCAGTCAGCTCGGAGAGTAGAGCTTTGTAGGAGTTCATGACAGCTTGCTAGAATCAGCACTTCTTATAGAAAGGCCACCTGAATGGAGGAATGAGATATGAGGGGTCATGTGCCCTTTAGAGATAAGGACAACTGGGTCCCCATGTTAGCCAGAAGACACTGACTCAGCATGGAAAGATCTCAGCCACCACAACCCTTTGTAATTCAGCACTTGTTATGAAGAAGAAGAGTTTGGATTTCATATCCCGCTTTTCACTACCCAAAGGAGTCTCAAAGCGGCTAACATTCTCCTTTCCCTTCCTCCCCCACAACAAACACTCTGTGAGGTGAGTGGGGCTGAGAGACTTCAAAGAAGTGTGACTAGCCCAAGGTCACCCAGCAGCTGCATGTGGAGGAGCGGAGACGCGAACCCAGTTTCCCAGATTACGAGTCTGCCACTCTTAACCACTACACCACACTGTTCCCCTGGCCTTGCCAGACATAGACAAGGTCATGGGGAGGTGACCCTAAGCCCAAGTGGTCAAGTGTTGCCGGCACTCCCAGATCAAAGATCAAGCCCACCTACGACAAGCAGGAATCTCAGTGCAGACCTTGCTGTTGACACCTGTGCTGTACCTCTCACCTGTAAGAAGTCTGACCCATTTCCTTCCCAGGAAGGGAAGGGGATTCTCTGGCAACATATGGGACGATAAGATGTCGTCCATTTCTTCTCTCTTTATTTTCCTCATCCTTTAAATAAAACCTGTTAAAACTTTGGTGGATTCCATAGTTGTATCTGAATTCTAAGGACTATCGCTTTAGGCTTCCAGAACCTTTGGCAGAACACACAGGCAACATGATCAATGGTCATGTAATGGTGGGGGTTGTACTTGAATAACGCACCAGGTTGTGGGAAGCAGTGATGGTCCTATTGCTTCCCTACTTGGAAAATAAATGAAAAGGAGGAGAATGCTGTTTTGGGGGGAGGGTGAGCTTGTAGAAATCACTGGTGGTGATGCTGGGAATGGGCAGTTGGAGGGCAGGCACTCCCCTCTGGCTCAGATTTTTGTCCCAGTTGGGGTAAAGCATTAGGGACGGTGTCCATCTCATCTTTGAGGCAAATTTTAACAAGCCCCCATGGACCATTTCCCTACTCAAACCTGGCAGTCGGCCAGCATCTCTAATTGAGATATATATGCACATGGACACACACAATATATGCATATGAACTTGTCATTTTGTTTAGCACCGTTCTTGACATAACTGAACTATCCCTTTATATCTCAATTTTCAATGTGGAGAACTCATCTGACATCACTTACATCCAGGGGGGTATTAAGAGATGGTGAACGAAGCCAAACTTGTAGGATTCAGATTCTCCCAAGCAGCAAGCGAGAAAGAAATCTTATATCCGTACCAAAGCACTATCCCTGAATTGTTAGGCAGAGCTACAACATAATGGAAATGAATGTGATTGATAGCAGGTGTCAGTCACAGAGGGGTAATTTTTATAGTGAAATAGATACCTCATAAAACTTTGACATAGGCTGACCCTTCACATGAAAAAAAGTAAGAGAAATTGAAGATAAAGATGAAACAGTAATAAAACTGGGAGTTATATTTGGACTGTCCCCAGGGATGGGGAGCACAAGCCACAGGGCATTTTCAGCTTAGTATAGACTCAGCAATGGAAAGGCAATAACCATGCATGGTTAAGATAAGATGGCAAGAACAATTCTGCTAAGTCACACATATTGTACAGGTATCTCTTAGATGTGTCTTTGACTGTGCGTAGAACAGAGGTGGTGAGCACAGTCCCCTTCAGATGTTGCAGACTACAAAATGTATCAACCCCAGCCAGCATGACTAATGGTCAGAGATGATGGGTGTTTGTAGATCTCCAGCTCTGGAGGGGACTAGGAGATCTACCCCAACTTTGGAACATATGTAAGCGATCATATCCTTTATTTATGTCCCACCGTTAAAGATGGAACCAGTCTTTGCCTAAAAAAAAAAAAAAAAAGTTTCAGTACCCCCAAGAAATATGCATTTTGAACATAGAATCATAGAGCTAGCACCCCAAGGGTCATCTAGATATATAATACTTCTTGAAATACATTGTTGTTGTTTAGTCTTTTAGCCATGTCCGACTCTTCGTGACCCCATGGACCAGAGCACGCCAGGCACTCCTGTCTTCCACTGCCTCCCGCAGTTTGGTCAAACTCATGTTAGTAGCTTTGAGAACACTGTCCAACCATCTCGTCCTCTGTCGTCCCCTTCTCCTTGTGCCCTCCATCTTTCCCAACATCAGGGTCTTTTCCAGGGAGTCTTCTCTTCTCATGAGGTGGCCAAAGTATTGGAGCCTCAGCTTCAGGATCTGTCCTTCCAGTGAGCACTCAGGGCTGATTTCCTTGAAATACATATTTAAATGCTATTTTTGCAAAGCATTTTTAATGCAAACATATTCGGAAATGGGACAGAATGGACTAAATGCCATCATCATCATCATCATCATCACTATTAAAAATATGTAATTTAGCCCCTTACCTGCTTTATGTAAAACAAAACTGTCTCTGTGTGCTCCCCATTCACTGTAAAGGGGAATCTTAAAATGGCTAAAACCTTTCCCCCATTTTGGCCCAAGAGGATGAAATGCACAGGAATGGGAGCCCCTCTCAAGTGGATTAAGCCTGCCAAATTGCAAATGAAAGGAAAGGAAGGCCAGGGACCATTTTATGGGGGAAGCAAACAGGGTTCACTTTCCTCCATAATCCGCTATTGGGCAGGGAGTGTGGGATGTGGTTGCCTCTTTCATTTTTTGGTGGGGGTGAAGTGAGGTTTGCCTCTTGCTCTTTCTTACTGAGCTAGTGTGGAACCTAGCTTGTATATTTTTACAAACTTTGCCGCTTCACCCTGGCCTTAATTTCCAGTGCCCTCTGATAGACCACACAAGCCTTCAATAAATACTTCTAGAACACAAACTGTGGCATTCTGAAGAGCTCTGTTTTTGTTTTTGTTAATGGAGAGCAATGTAGGATTGTGTTTTTGCGTCTTCAGCTTAAATGAAGCTTTTGGCTTCCTTATTTTTTTTTTTAAAAAAATCTGCTGCTGTGTTTAACAACTACAGCAGCAGCAACCAATCCAGATCCCTTCAGTTCTCCACAGGCAAAATTTTAGACAGTCTCACTTTTGGCAAAGCCTGTGGACCTAGGGAAACACCAGGCTATACACAAACATCCAGCTATTCTGTACAGAAAAACAGAGTAACAGAATCCTCTGTGTTTGCATGTGGGGCTGTGTTCTGACTCAAGGGAGGGTTATTAACATTATGCTACAACTTGCGGGTGGCGCTGTGGGTTAAACCACAGAGCCTAGGGCTTGCTGATCAGAAGGTCGGCGGTTCAAATCCCCGCGACGGGGTGAGCTCCCGTTGCTCGGTCCCTGCTCCTGCCCACCTAGCAGTTTGAAAGCACGTCAAAGTGCAAGTAGATAAATAGGTACCACTCTGGCGGGAAGGTAAACGGCGTTTCCGTGTGCTGCTCTGGTTCGCCAGAAGCGGCTTAGTCATGCTGGCCACATGACCCAGAAGCTGTACGCCGGCTCCCTCGGCCAGTAACATGAGATGAGCACCGCAACCCCAGAATCGGACACAACTAGACCTAATGGTCAGGGGTCCTTTTACTTTTACCTTTACCTTTACAACTTGGGAGGGCTGCCAAGGCCCTGAATCGCCCCAAATTTGCCTTGCCTTTTGGTCACCACACGGAGCCTACTAAATCATGGAAAGATTATATAAGAGAAGACACAAAACTACAAAATCCTATTCATCCAGCCATTTTCTACATGTGGGTGATTACTGCTGCATCCCAACTCACTAGAATGTGCTAATCTTCATTTAGTTACTTTGCATGGTTACAACGATGTGAGGATGCTGCATAGGAATTCAGCACAGAGTGAACGGAGCGATTCGGATAATTGGGGTGTGGATAGCTGGAGTTCTTTTGTGTTAGTTAATGGTTAACTGTTAACTTAAGAGGTGATTAAACAAAGCCACTGTAAGAGTAGCTCAGGGGACTCAATCGTCTAATTGCCTTTCTACCGGCATATGCCAATCTTTTATAATAAGCATAGCAATGATTCATAACAATAAGAAACAGTTCCCTCGGTGTTCGCTATTTTATTATATAGATGCCAATTATGTTGGCTGGGGCAATCATCTATTATACCAGTGGCTCAATTGATTGCCATGCTACAGAGGGTTATGCTTTCATATATCATACTCAGTTGGGCTAGTAAAGTACTTGGATTGCTTTCATTTCTTAGAGGCACTACAGCTGTGCTTGACCTTATTTGGAGACTTCTCTGGTTTCCAAGGAAGGTGAATTCCCCACCCCACCCCCCATTGCCTGTGCTATAGCTAACCAAAGAAATAATTCATTTTATAGATCCCAAATCACAGCCTTTGTGAAGGGGAGACAGCTGAGAATGTTCCTAGGAGAACGGAGAGCCTTTCATTGGGGGCAGCAGAAGTGGGGTGGGTGGCATGGGGGTTGGGGGAGATAGCACAATCATAGAGGCAATCGGAGGAAACAGCCAGCTCCAAATCTTGATAAACACCGGGCGAAATGCAGGAATGTATAATTCACTTCTTGAAGGTAATTACAGCCCAATCAGCCTCTGTTTCCAGTTCAGGGTTAAATAGCATATTGCCAAACTTCTAGAAAATTTTAGGATGCTTTGCCACTGGAAAACCTTTCCCAGATGTTATCTCTCACTTGAAGAATTGGGCCGTGTCTGTGCAGAACTAGGTCCCAGCTCAACTGAAATTATATAAACAGCCTGATCTTTATTTAATCTGATTACATTTCTATTTAACCTCCCATCCATCATGGAACCCAAGGCAGGTTATAGTGTACGTAGTTGCCGGCAGTTACCCATCCAAACATGGACCAGACCCAGATCTGTTTAACTCCACAAGCTGGTGGCTGAGTGTTTCTTCAGACCATTGTTCTGGTACCTGTGAGCTAAGTCCGTTGATTCCAATGGGTCTGCCTTGGCAAATTTATATGTAGATATAACCTTCATATAGTTCTGCACCTACCATGAGTAAGGCCAGTTGACTGGGTCACCAGACACTTCTGTGAATGGGTGAATACTCATTTGAACGAATTACATATCCGTCAGGCTGAAGCCATGGGAGAGATCAGGGCCTTTCTATCAGCTCTGCTGGAAGATCAGTTCCATCAGGCTCCTCCTCCCATCAACTGGCATGTGGCCATAGCAGAGGGAGAGATGAGAAACAGTCCCTTTATTGTCTTTGCTAGCAGGCAAGCTCTTTTTGGCTTGTCCTCTCCCAGAACTGTTCCATAGTGGCAGCAACTTTAAGAATGGGCATCTGAGGTTGCATAATTTCCTCTTTCCTTCTCATCCCTTTTTTGTGTGCCATATCTTATAACTTTTTCTGCATCCTTTTTGGCTAATCCTTCTAGATATGAATAGTTGATTGCAATCAACCCCTTCATTGGCGAGCATCTCCTTATCCACAGGAGCACAGCACGCTGCTTTATCCTGAGTCAGGCCACTGATCCATTTCGCTCAGTATTACCTACACAAACTGGCAGCAGCTGCCCATGGTTTCCCCCCAGCCCTACCTAGAGAGGCCACAGATTGAACCTAGGACCTTCTGCAAGTAGGCTAAAGGAGATGCTCTACCATTTTGTTAAAGATCGTGACTCTCACATTGCTGAGCACACATGATTCCTGGGTGGGTGGGTGGGTGGGGCGGGGAGCAGACACTTTCAAAATTCAAAATAGAACTGTAACAGAAATCTGAAATAAGGCTTCGGGCCTCAATGTGCTTCCTCAAAATTTATTTCCCCCAAAATACTTTATCTGAACACTTACTTTGGAACAAAGCTTACCTGTTCGGTGCCCTTCTTTCATATCCCTCATGGTTACGAAAAACGAGTGGCCCATCCTTGCAAATGAAGTACAGACTGATGTGCTCATTTCCATTCATTTGTTTATCACTCTGCCTCTGGCTTTGCTCATCTGGGTAGAGGAACTCCCTAAGCGTGGTCAGAAAAACTCAAGAATCACATAGCTCCTCGCCATGCTTTGTGCGCCCAAGTGCTCAAGGATTTCATACTTCACTGAGCCCTTAAAAACCAGCCTTTGTGAGGTTTTGCACAGCTCTTTTTTGAGCTGTCCTGACTGTCCAGGACTTCTGTGAAAAGCAGAGGAATGCTGTGGATATTCATATAATTTCCACACACACACACACACAGTATTCTTTATTGGATATGCCATACATGACATGGGAATGGGAACTACTTACAATGGAAATTTCAATCAAAGGTCAGAGAATATTGGGGAAGGGCTAAGAGACAGTATGCAACACAATGGTACTCTGCACCCTGCTTTTTAATTTAGCCATTATGCTGGATAAGATGCGTGCTGTGGAACTGGATTCACTGGCTGTTTCCATTTGCCAATTTCCTACTGATAGTTTTATCTTATTGATAGATGCCTTGTGGATTTTTGTTGGGGTTGAAGGGAAGGACAGAAACATTTCTTAAACAAAAATAAATAAAGAAATGTAACACTGGAGGTTTAGAAGAGGAACCTGTATATTGCTGATGACATCTACTTATGAGAAAACGACTCCCATGTCAGGGATCATTAAACTCATTCCTGGCCACCCTGAAAACTCTTTCACGGAATGCATCTGTGGCAGGAAATGGTAGTGAGAGTCTCAAGTCACCATCACTAATCTCAGCATAACCAGATTAGGATGCCTCTGAATACCACTTGCTGGGAAGCACAGGTGGAGACACAGGTGACCAGCACCCTCCCAACTTGTGATTCCCAGCAACTGGTATCCAGAGGCATATAGCCTCAGAAGGCAGAGGTAGAACACAGCCATTGAGACTTGTAGCCTTGGATAGCCTTCTCCCCTCCACTAATTTGTGTAATCCATTTTTCAAGCATCCAGGTTGATGGCCACCACTACCTCTTATGGATAGGGACACAGGTGGTGCTGTGGTCTAAACCACTGAGCCTAGGGCTTGCCGATCAGAAGGTCCTGCCCCCATCCACCATCTAAGATGAATGCTTAGACATGCCAAACGATGCTGCTTGCTTTAGAAAAAGAACATCTTAACGCTTCCCAGGTTTCCCTACGTAATTGGTTGTGCTTGCCTCTAGACTAGCAAACCTGTCTGTGACATCATGGCTGTTGAGTCCAAGGCAGCAAAAGGAAGTATGACACGTCAAGTTGCATCACAAACAAGGCAAGCAGAGAAGAAGACCAATGGCATCTGATACCCAGAAGCATTGAGAGATTAGAGCCCCACATAGATATTATAAGGGAAAGGAGGTCAGAGGGCAAGGGAGAGGGATTCAAGACTGTTTAGAACAGGGGTCAGCAACCTTTTTCAGTCATGGGCCGGTCCACTGTCCCTCAGACCATGTGGTGGACCAGATTATATTTTTTTGGGGGGGTGAACGAATTCCTATGCCCCACAAATAACCCAGAGATGCATTTTAAATAAAAGCACACATTCTACTCATGTAAAAACACGCTGATTCCCGGACCGTCCGCGGGCCGGATTGAGAAGGCGATTGGGCCGCACCCAGCCCATGGGTCTTAGGTTGCCTACACCTGGTTCACTGATGGTTCACTGATCAGCCTGTTGCACTGAAAAGCCCTAAACTAGGAGAGCTATCTAAAGAGTGGATGTAATTCTTAGCTCAAGCGATCAACAGTTCAGTTTGATCTAATTGAGAGGGCTGCAACTAGAATATTTGATTTTATTATTATTATTATTTTTAAAAAGAAACCCTATATTTTAACAAGCTCAGGCAGCCAATTAGTAATGTACTTTGGACTATTACCAACGATTGATGAGTGGCAGACAAAGATGGTGGAACATGCTGAACTTGCAAAACTGACTGGCAGGGTCAGAAACCAGGATGACTCGAGGTTTCAAAAAGACTGGAGTAAATTTGTGGAGTACCTAAGATTGAATAGAGGAAGTTTGAAGACACTGGTAGGATTGGAATAAACCTTTGACATAGACTAATATGGAGGAATAAAAACTGTGCGATAAGATTGGACTAGAAAACCTACTGACGTGGGGGAGGGAAGTCAAAACTCGGCGGAGTTATGGGATATAATTTGTGTTAGATGTGGAACTAATTGGTTGTATATTTGAAAAATAATAAAAATTCATTTAAAAAAAAAAAAGTAATGTACTTTGGACTACGGAAACATGCCTTTGCGTGCAGAAAAATAAGTGGAATATCTTTTAAAGTCAATTTTGCATAGATTAACAATCTGCATACCAGTCAAGATGAAAGGCTCCTGATCCAACAGGATACATCTTATACTCCATTCCCAAACACATCTACATAGATACAAGTTGCACTGATTTAGTGGGGGGGACGGACGAGCTGGAAGCCTAGATAAGTGGACTATTTATAAAGGAAGGTATTCAATGGTTTCTCCCATTCTGCCTCTTTATTGTCCTTCTGGTTTGCTCTGGTTTGTTATCCACTCCTCTAAACTTGCAGTTTAGCTATGAGAATTTCAACATCGCAGACCTTTCATAAAAACTAATTCCCAAAACACGTTGCTGCAGTTGTTGGCTGCAATTTCCAGAGTGGGTTGCCAATCAATCCCTCTTCCTGGGTAATTCTGCAAATGTGAGGGGAATAGGGTTCTGTGAGGGGAATACGGTTCTCCTAGCAACTCCCTGTTAGCAAACGTCCCGTGGGGGCAAGTTGTGAGACTGACCCCCAGGTAGGGACGAAGCTTGAGTGCATTCCTGGCTACTCGAGTCCAGGGGCATATTGATAATATGCGATTGTTCCCCAGCGTGAAGAACAACACACACACAAGCCATTAAGGCTAAACTACTTTATTATAGATAAAATGCAGAGTATGCCTCTGCTTTCCATCTCAGTAAGTCAGAGCTGTGCATTAGCGTGTCCGGCATCTCTGAGCCAGAAACGAAAGTAAAGTACCACAGTAAAGTACAAAAACATCACGTGTGTGGGAAAGCTGTTAGGACTAGTGGCTTTCCCACAGGATGAAAACAGACACATAGTCATGCTGGCCTCGGTGCTGCAGCTTTCGCAGCTCGGCTTGTAATAATATCCTGACACTCCCAGCACCCTTAAGAAACTTCAGCTGCCAGAATTATTTGGGGGAAGCCAGGACTGCTTAAAGTGGTACCATAGTGTTTTATATGGATGGTGTGGATGCTGCATGCAGTTAGATATTGCTGCACGGCTAGTATACGTATGATGATGGGGGAGAACCACCATATTAAAAGGTTTACAAGATACTAACAAGAAAAAGTGCTCAACCTGAGATGATACTTTTCACAAGGAGCTTGGTGGGGTGGTCTGATTTAGTGCTTCAGTTAGATTATCGGTAGTAGCGCCCCGCCCTGTGGAACGCCCTCCCATCAGATGTCAAGGAAATAAACAACTATCTCACTTTTAGAAGACATCTGAAGGCAGCCCTGTTTAGGGAAGTTTTTAATGTGTTTTAAATATTCTGTTGGGAGCCACCCAGAGTGGCTGGGGAATGAATGAATAATGGTTGTTGTTGTTGTTGCTATAATCATCATCATCGTTATCATTGATGTCATTTAGACTATTTTTATATTAAAAAACACATTGCATTTATTTTATTTTAGATAGGTAGGTAGGTAGGTAGGAAGGAAGGATTTGTGCAGATTTCCCCACCAAATAAAATGCATGTTACTGGAACAGGGCAAGCTTGAATCCGGTCCCAAAAGTAACTGGGAGCCCCCTTGGAATGTGGTTTTCAGCCCAGGCCATTCCTAGACAAAAATTGTGCATTTATGCCAACAAGATCAGCCTAAAGCTCCCTCACAGCCCTTTTTCTTTCTTGAGAGCTAAAAAAAGAAACCCTGAAACTCTATAGCCCACTCCTGAAATTTCAAACAAGATCAATCACCTGCAATCTCCAAATAACTAATTTGTTTTTGACTGAAAAGGAGAACTGGCTGTATGTGACTAAATTAAAATGCAGTCCTGGAGATTAAATTTCAAGTTCAATCAAATTTACATATATTTAAATATAATCCAATTTAGCTATTATATACTCGCAATTATTTTCTTCTCTTTAAGTTGTAATTGCTGTGTGATGGACCCCCTTTTAATTTGCTTTTAAAAATAGCTGCATTGTGAAGCATTTAACACCATCCTTCTTTGTCATTGGAAACCTGCCATGCAGCATTTACCCAGCTCTGACCTCTCAATGAGAAGGAGGAGATTGCAACAGTCTACAAGAAACAACTACTTTTAGATTGGGAATACTTAAGGGCCCTATATTTTCTCCTGACTTGCTACAAAAGAAGGCAGGCGGTCTAGACATGGGTGGGAAGACAGGGGAACTAATACCAGTGTACTGAAAGAAGCAAAGATCACCAGTATGGAAGCAATGATTCTTCAACATCAACTTCATTGGACTGGTCATGTTGTGCGGATGCCTGATTATCGTCTTCCAAAGCAACTACTCTATTCCAAACTTAAAAATGGAAAGCGTAATGCTGGTGGTCAACAAAAGAGGTTTAAAGACTGTCTCAAGGCAAATCTAAAATAATGTAGTATAATAGGAACAGGAATAGGAATAATTTTATTGGCCAAATACCAACATACTTGGAATTTTGCTTCGGCTACATTGCAATATAATCATACCTTATACAACACTATTCCACTCACAATACAATAACACAGCAAAGGAACCCCACCCATTACTGGCCTCCAACAATTGGGAAATACTTGCCTGTAAGAACTCCAATTGGAGAACAGCATTTATCAAAGGTGTCATGGGCTTTGAAGACACTCGAACTCAGGACGCAAGGGAGAAGTGTGCTAAGAGGAAGTCACACTTGGCAAATCTGCACCGTGATCAACTCCTGCCCGGAAACCTATGCCCGCACTGTGGAAGGACGTATGGATCCAGAATTAGCCTCCACAGTCACTTACAGACTCATTGTTAAAACCGTGTTTATGGAAGACAATCTTACTCAGCTACGAGTGATCGCCAAAGAAGAAGGGGCTTCCTGTCATCCTTCAGTGCTGTTGGACTACAACTCCCATAGTCTTAGTCACTATGTCCAATGGTCGGGGATGATGGGAGAAGTAGTTCAAAAACACCCCGAAAGCCACAGTTTCCCCACCCAGTGGTAGCTGGTGCCCATTGGTAGGCCTGCCAAGAGACTGGTAGAAGGAGCTGGATTTTGGAGTGGCACTGTGAGTTAAACCACAGAGCCTAGGGCTTGCCGATCAGAAGGTTGGCGGTTCAAATCCCCGCGATGGGGTGAGCTCCCGTTGCTTGGTCCCTGCTCCTGCCCACCTAGCAGTTTGAAAGCATGTCAAGTGCAAGTAGATAAATAGGTACTGCTGTGGCAGGAAGGTAAACAGCATTTCCATGTGCTCTGGTTTCTGTCACAGTCTCCCATTGCACCAAAAGCGGTTTAGCCATGCTGGCCATATGACCCAGAAAGCTGTCTATGGACAAACGCCGGCTCCCTCGGCCTGAAAGCGAGATGAGTGCCACAACCCCATAGTTGCCTTTGACTGGACATAACTGTCCAGGTGTCCTTTACCTTCACCTTTTATCTTACTGGGTTGCTTACCATCAACCCCTGCTCTATAAACCTCACATCTGGATGCAGCCTCAAGTCACAAAGGCTTCCATTTAGTTATCATGGCTAATAGCCAACATATTTACTGATTCTTTTCCCTTCTCTCTTTCCCTACGTTGGTCTAATTACAAAATTAGTTATGCATGCATTAGTCTGCATCAAAGCTGTCTGTTTCCAGAAAGGAAAAAATGTGAATAAAGGAGAGAGGCAAAGACCAAATATTGAAAATCTGAACCCAAGACAACAATTAGTCATTTTCTTCCCTATCGAAAACACCAAAACAATTAGGCAAGGGGAGATATCAAGGCAACATTTCTGGACAACACAATCAGGGTTAAAGAAGCTCAACAGTTCGCTCCTCCCACAGGGACGAGGATGTGTCACAGCATCCAGGGTATCTGCTGTATGCGATGTCTTTGTGATTTATGTGACGCACCGTTTATTTCCTGTTCAGTCTTACCTTCGTTTTTGAGTGAACCGGAGAGGCAGGACATGGCGTCCGTGTCTCCGGGAGAGTGTCCGTGATTTATGTTTGTAATTAAAGCTTGCTTACTTTGAAACAACCCAGATGTTGTGGAATTTATTGCTGGCACAAGGCACACATACCGTTGCGCAAGAAGAAGAAGTAAGAAGTTTGAAAAAACTCTGCAAAAGCACTGGAGAAGCAGGAAAACGCAGAGGAAGCGTAGCTGGACACCACTCCAAGTGCTAAACTGGTTTTGAGGCTTTTTCCAGTTAAAACCAAAAGCCCTACACAAAGGCTTCCATTTAGTTATCATGGCCAATAGCCAACATATTTACTGATTCTTTTCCCTTCTCTCTTTCCCTACGTTGGTCTAATTACAAAATTAGTTATGCATGCATTAGTCTGCATCAAAGCTGTCTGTTTCCAGAAAGGAAAAATGTGAATAAAAGAGAGAGGCAAAGACCAAATATTGAAAATCTGAACCCAAGACAACAATTAGTCATTTTCTTCCCTATCGAAAACACCAAAACAATTAGGCAAGGGCAGATATCAAGGCAACATTTCCTGACAACAGAATCAGGAAGTTGCCTTCCCCTATTAAAGCTTCACATGAGATAATGAATGTGACTAAGAGTGTCATTTTCTTAGTATTAATATTCTCATTAATATTTTTCAGCTACAAAGGGATGAAGTGGTTCATATGGAGTTCAAAATGAATGTGGTTTGATTTTGCAGGGGGGAAAGTGTATCTATCTTTGAGTGTTGCCATTTAGCACATCAATTTGACATGAATTAAACATTAACTCATGATAAAATCATCAAAATGCAGAAACAGAGGCATGGCTGTGGGATCAAAGGCACCTTTCAGTTGCTAAAGAAAGCAAGGATGGAGCAGATACAGTCGCCACACCGTCTCATGAGATGGCTACACATAAGAGAGATGTGAAATCCGTCCCTTCCTTTCTCTAGTTATTTCCACCTTCCCTACACAGGCATCACAAGTTCTGGCCAACGATGTGGGGAAGCAGTTATGTGGCTTTCACAATAAAGCTCCAAATCATTGCTCCGAGATTCAGGCGGATGGCTAGGGTGGCTCGGAAGGGCCCTCGCGCAAACGTGTGTGTGTGTGAAACGGTAGACGCCTGACTGGAAAGCTTCAAGCCTGCTGCTGCTGCTACACGGGAGATGGATTGAAGAAAAGGAAATACAAATTGGCCCTGCCCCATAGCTTGACCGATTGCAGGCAGGAGTGGCTGGGAGCTAGGTAGAATCGTGGTTCTAAAAAAGTGTAGGCTGGCACACACTGGCCAGTTTCCGGTTTGACTTGAAATGTTCATTTTGGGCTTCCCGTGTATATGTAAAAGCAAGAAGCAATCAGGAGGAGCGCTGCCCCACAATGACGCCCAACTTAGAGGTGCTGGAACTGCTCTTTGTCTCACTCTGTCTTTTTTTCCCTTCCTATTTTATGTTTTTTAAAAAATATATATTGCAAACTGCTCTGTATCCTTGGATGAAGGGGGGTATAGAAATTTAATAAACAAAATAAAAAAGCACTCCTTTTTTCATTAGCTTGCTAATGTGAATTTCAATGTTACATTATGAAACATGTTCGATATGTTTGACCAGAAGCTGCTCACCAGGTGGAATAGAATCACTTTGCTAGTTTCACCTGCTAGACAAGTGAGTTGCTGTTGTTCATCGAGAGGGAAATGAATGAGGCAGCAGAGATGTATTCCTGTTTCTGTGTTTTTTACCACTGCAATGACTCAGCTGCTCCTTTTTATAAATGATTTTTTATTAGTTTTCCAATATTTCCCCAATAATAACCAGATTAAAACAATACCAATTAGTCCCCAATTAGTACAGATATAAAGGTAAAGGTAAAGGTACCCCTGACCATTAAGTCCAGTCGCGGACGACTCTGGGGTTGTGGAGCTCATCTCGCTCTATAGGCCAAGGGAGCCGGCGTTTGTCCACAGACAGCTTCCGGGTCATGTGGCCAGCATGACTAAGCCGCTTCTGGTGAAACCAGAGCAGCACACGGAAATGCCGTTTACCTTCCCACCAGAGCGTACCTATTTATCTACTTGCACTTTGACGTGCTTTTCGAACTGCTAGGTGGGCAGGAGCTGGGACAAGCAACAGGAGCTCACCCCGTCGCGGGGATTCGAACCACCGACCTTCTGATCAGCAAATCCTAGGCTCTGTGGTTTAGACCACAGCACCACCCGCATCCATAAGTTATACAGTTATTCAAATGCCAGTCACCTTCCAGTTAATACATTTTAGTATTAATTGTTAATTAATAAGTTGATAAATTATTTCCCCCACATGATGTATTAGATGCATTTCCGATCTTATGTTACTGTGTTTCATAATCTTATTAATTTCAGCTACATTTCCATTATCTTCTTCTCCCTACTGGTAAGCAAGAGTGACCCAGCTGCTCTGAAGCTAGCACAGTTGCTCCACCCCACTCAGAGACCTGCTTTTCGATTTGACTGTGCTTTTGTTGTACCTATGCAAAAGGTAAGGTAAAGGACCCCTGGACGGTTAAGTCCAGTCAAAGGAGACTCTGGAATTGTGGCGCTCATCTTGCTTTCAGGCCAAGGGAGCCGGCGTTTGTCCACAGACAGATTTCCGGGTCATGTGGCCAGCATGACTAAGCCACTTCTGGCGCAACGGGACACTGTTATGAGTGCCAGAGCACACAGAAATGCCATTTACCTTCCCGCCGCAGCGGTACCTATTTATCTACTTGCACTGGTGTGCTTTCGAACTGCTAGGTTGGCAGAAGCTGGGACAGAGCAACGAGCCGGCGTACAGCTTCTGGGTCATGTGGTGAGCATGACTAAGCCACTTCTGGCGAAACCAGAACAGCACACAGAAACGCTGTTTACCTTCCTGCCGGAGCGGTACATATTTATCAACTTGCACTTTGATGTGCTTTCGAACTGCTAGGTGGGCAGGAGCAGGGACCGAGCAATGAGAGCTCACCCCGTTACGGGGATTCTAACCGCCGACCTTGCAATCGGCAAGCCCTAGGCTCAGTGGTTTACACCACAGCGCCACACGCTCCCTTGTATTCCTGTGGACTGATCTGCTTACTCTTCCCATTAGCCATTTGGAGCATGATTGGGAAAGCAGCATATAAATGAACAGGATGGAGAATCCTGGAACAGAATGTTGCTGGATGGCCTCACTGGCGGAGGAAGAGGAGGGTGGGAGGAGTGCACCGTCCCTGACAACGCGATCCCGGTGGGGTGCCATCACGGCTGCCCCGCTGGGCGCCACCCCACCCCCCAGGATGCACCCCATGCCCCTGCTGGCAGTGTGCCACGCCCCCAGGACATGCACCAGATCTGCCCCCACCTGCTCTCCACCCCCCGGTGCCAGAGCATGAAGCTCCGCCACTGGATGGCCTAATTATTTTCACTACACCCCCCAAGAAACCCACTCTTAAATTCAGCAAGTTTGAAAGGATATTATGTGGTGGAGATACCTTTCTTGGCATACATCTCCTGAGCCACAAATGATGTTCAGAACAACACCCCCCCCCCCGAGAGATCATACGCTTGTAGTTAGCAAAGTACAACCCTGACAATCCCCTGGAAGTACTGTAAATGGTACTGTGCACAAAAGTAAACGCAATGGAGTCGGTTGGTTTGGGAAGGTCTGGCAGGGGAGGAGAAAGCAACAGGAAAAAATAATAATTGGGTTTTCATGCATGGTTGTTGTTTTTTTTAAATGCTTAAAAGTAAAAGCCCTTGCATTTGACAGGAGCACTCGAAAAGCCCAATTAATTTTGGAAGGGAGCCAAATGGGAATCATGCATCCCTATCTCAGGAAAAGTAACTGCAGAGCAGCTACCTCCAGATAATTAGCCAGCAAGCACAGCTACATGTCACACTCTCAGTATCCTAAAGATATAAGAAAAGCAGACAGTGGCTTCATATTGAATCAGACCATGGGCTCATCTAGCTCAATATTGTCTATTGTGGCTGGCAGTAGCTCTGCAGAGTGCAGACCAGGGTCGCTCCCAGCTATACCTGGGAGGCTATGTTTTATCGTTGCATTACAGCTCTTCTCCAACACTCCTCTATATCGAGGATAGGAAATCTGTGGGCCTTCAGATGTTGCTGGACTACTGCTCCAGTCATCCCTGACCAGGGACCATGTTCATTGGAGCTGATGGGAGCTGAAGTTCAACAACACCATGAAGGCCATTGGTCAGCATACTGTTGTTCTGTCTTGTGCTACTACCTCTTGTAGGGTGATACCCAATGACATCATAAATTTCCTGCTTAGGTCCATTGATTTAAATGGGACTGCATATTGAATAACCCCCATGGTTGTGAATGGACCAGTAGATAATGAGTTGATTAAAACTAAGTAATTTCTTACCCAACAGTAACCACAGAAATGTAAAGTAACATCTGTAGATGGCCTCAGAGAATTGTTTAATTAGAGTGCCGATAATTAAAAGTGAAGCATATAGTGTTTAAACTTGATTACACTCAAGTCAATATGCGTTATGTTATTTCACCAATATGTTATTTCCCAAACTTAAAATATAGTGGTATAAAGTCATTCTGCCTTGTTACATTAAGCTCCAGTTTCAACATAAAGTTAAACTCTAGTTTAGCTTTTACCACACAGATGTAGTGCCCCACAGGAACAAGGTTGGGTGAGGGCTTGATATGAGGGTTTGACCAAAGGTAGGGGAGGTGAGATGGATTGTTTTGTGATGGTCACACCATTACCTAATGGAATTAGGCCTGGTAGTAGCAATTCACACCTTGAAGGTGGTGAACCCATTTAGATGTTCCTTGCACAGAGACTGATGGGAACTGATGTGTTCCTGAATACTCCAGGGGATTTTCCACAAGAAAGCTGATCATCCTTTTGAAATCCTGGTCTCATTATGGAATGGCAAGATGAAGGTGGCAGTTGACACAATCACTGCCAAGTGTCCTCTCTGGCACTATGAAGCTCAATGGTCTTCTGGGAAGCTTCAGGCTATGAAGCAAGCCAAATGAACATTGCAGAGCAAGAGGATGCAACCAAACATTGGTTCGCACACATTATCATGTCTACCATGAATGTGTGATTTCCACAAGCAGGACTGTCAGGACATAGCTGGTCTCCCATGGTAAACACAAGGTTGTTGAGACTGGCTGGCTCTCTCTCATTTTGTGTTAGCCACATTCCCATAACAGCTATTTTGTGATGGGTGCCACCAACACCCTTCTCAAAATTCTAAAGGTGCCCCACTGGTCCAAAACGGTTAGCAACCCCTGATATAGAAGATTGAGGTAGGAGTTCCAGACACAGAAGGTGCCCACCTCTGCCCAAGCCATGAGCGTCTTTGGTGCATGCATCCAGAAAAGGGTTGGGAGGAGCTTTGCACACGCCACCTTTTGTTGAGAAAAATCATTGGGGTTAAAGGGCTGCTTATTTGGCATGTGCATGTGAGGGTCCTGCACTGTTAGCTCACCACAGGCCCCTCCAAGAGGTGGTTCCTCAAGGTTAAAGTCATGTTTGGCACTCAAGGGCACAATGTAGGTCATTTCGCTCTGATCGCTCCTGCTCCCTCTTCTGCACATTTCCTGGGTGTGCACACTAATGAAACGTGCTGCGCACGGCTATGTGTGTGGGTCTTTCCAACCAAATAATTGCCCCCAAACCCAGTGAAGCACCAATTGCCCAGGAGGTGGCCATGCAACTAGTCCCACCCTTCTTGCTGTTAAACCTTAAAAGAGTAGCCCTCTGAGATGAGAAAGAGGAGGGAAGAGCTCTCACTCCACTCCTGTGATATCTAAAGGGCATCTTTGTCTCCTGTAATTTCAGTCTTCAGAGTGCAGGATTTCAGCCTCTCGCTCTTCTTTCTCCCACTTCCAGGTAAGACACACTCCCTCTCACTGGTTTTTTTTTTGGGGGGGGGGGACTCTCATACCAGAAATTTCAAGCAGCATTGATGATTTCTACTTTTTTTTCTCCCCAGCCCCCAGAATATCTTGGGGGAAGAAATATGAGAGATTAATTCCAGTCCGCCTCTTCTGTGCTGTACTCCAAGTTGGAACTTTACAGCCATAAGACACCGTGGTGCTTAATCAAACCAGCCGTTCTCCATATTACTCATTTGGATAGCTCGATGCAGATAAAATTTCAGGAACCTTCCAAGATGAGTTTAACACAACAGCAACATGCAATGCATTTTCCTAGGGACATTGCGTGTCTTTAACCGGTACATGCTGACGATGATTGCTTTCCTCATATTATTATTATTATTATTATTATTATTATTATTATTATTATTATTATGCAAATAAATGTTATGAGGTGGGGACATTTTTTCAAGCCACATGCCAGTGCTGAGTGGGGCCAGAGGCAAAGTCTTCCCCCCTGCCTTTCATAAAAGAGCCCCAGGGTGGATTACATTACAAACATTTTAAGATGCAATAAAAGCACAAAACACAATTGGCAGACTAAAAAGCTGCCGATTAAAATTGCAAAAAAAGGAAAGCCAACGAAAACTGGTTGTTTATTTATTTATTTGTTTGTTTGTTTGTTTGTGCAATTTATATACTGTTTGACTACAATAGTCTCTAAGCAGATTACAAAGGTACCCCTCAAAAATCAGTTAAAGCTATAAAATCTATTATCAGTTAAAACACCTGCTGGAATAAAATAAGTATTCAGTAGAGAGGGGACCTCTCTAAAAATTTGTTCAGTTGAAACACACACACACCCAATATGAAATCTGTCAGGAGTTAAGGGAGCGCCGAAGGACAAGTGGAATTTCTTTGGCTGACAAAGATAATTTCTTTTGGGAGAGAAGTTCACAACTTTTGTCAGGAGGCCATTTTGTTAATAAGGACTTGGATCACATGACCTTTCCTGCTGTAATCCTGCCTGTCGTTCTCTCTCTATGTCCACTCAACTCTTGTATTTCCCTCCTAGATTTTTTTTCTCTCTCTCACACACACACACACACTCAGTATCTGTTTTCTTCAGGTAGATTTGCACTTCTTTCCGCCCATTTTTAAGGTTTTGATAGTCGTAAATCAAATATAGATGAGCTGTCTAACAGGTGGCAAAAGAATTGAAGGGGTGAGATAGCTGCAGAGGAGTGAAACTATTTATGGCCAATAGCTGTTAAAATGGCAAAGGAAGTGAAAATGGAAACACAGCATCGTAGTCTCATCTGTGAAGTGTACAGAACTCCAGAGTTAACAGCAACTTTTTGCTGCCTCAGATGTGTGGTTCCTGATGCAATTTATCTACCCACCCCTCTTGTTGCCCTACTAAATTTTAATCAAGGTGTTGAAATGTGCCCACAGTTTCACTCTCAAAAGCAGGGGGAAAGTTTTCTAAATTCATGACAGGTAGAAGTTGTGCACTGCCATTTCAGTCTTGTATATAATTTTTTGGCCACCCGCAGAGATGGATTGGATAGCAATACAGACTTTATGCCTTTGGACCTCTTACTGGAGGCTAAACTGTCCTCCCCCAACACTGCAGTTGGTCTCTAAGGTGCTACTGGAAGGATTTATTTATTTTTTTGACTACAGATGTTATTCATGCTTCTTCTTTGCTCAACCTTTTTTCTTTGTGTGGGGTTCACAGGAGAGAGGACCTTTTCAGTGATGGCTCCTCTGTTGTAGAATGTCCTCCCCAGAGAGACTTACCAGGTGCCCATTTTGCTACCTATTCCATGCCAAGTGAAGCTGTGTTATCACCCCAGGCTTTTCAATTGAGATTTTATTTTTTATTTTAGCACATTTAGGGTGCAAACCCATAGTCCCTGGGAGGGCATTTCAGAGACCAGAGGATTTTGTAGAATTCCCTCCCTACCTTGTTGCATTTGCAGAATCCTCTATGGGTGTCTCAATTTTCCCCAGAGAAGCTATGTCTGAGAAATTTTGGGAGAGTTCTATTAAAATAATAGCAAACTCAGTTAAGGTTTGCATAAGCCCAGAAGAAGAAAAATCTTTAGGGGGGAGCCTAGAAGGAGTGGGAAGAAACCCCCCAAAATGTGGGTTTCTGGGTGACTTTGAGGTGGGGTGGTAATGGAGTATTCAGGAACAGGGCATGGCTGGCTGAAACCGTAAACAGGAGCACTCACATTACAACACTTGGTTGCAGCAGGTGACACTTGTAACCTCTTGTAATATCTGTTCCCCAGCATTTATTCCCATTAGCGTAGCTTTCATATATGAACCTTTTACATCTTATTGATCTCATGCTCACACATCAAATATTTATGGGGACGGAGAGACAAGCTAGGACACCACAAGGTCAGAGCACCTTGCATTGAGTTTGACACTGTGCATTGATTTTATTATTAGTATCTTGATTATTATTTAATGTAGAGCATGGGTATTGTTGTGTCTTCAGCTTGTCTGTGCAAAGAGAAAACAGAGAAGAAATCATGGCTGGTTTTGACATATGCTGAAGCTCTTTCCTCGTGTAATCTCAGAATTCATGGAGGGAGGAGAGCCCCATTTTCAACACTGGCTCCTTTCCTAAACTTCACACATTGAACAGAAAAGTCCAAAGGCGCAATCTTTGCAAATGTGTGAGAGCATGCTTAGAACTCTGCATGTGTAGATTGGAAATGCCATCCAGGCAAAAATCCAGATCTTATGGAAGATACACAGTACATTCAACTGAATGCACAAAGATTTCCCCTTCAGAGCTTCCTGCTCAGCATGCAAAGTCCTGAGGCTATGACTAACAGGGGGTAAAGATGTTGGGAGCAGAATTAACATGGCCTTTCCCTTTCCTCTGTACATTCTCATTGAAGAGGGAGAGTTTTAATTTTCTAGTTTATAAGTTTATAAGTCTGTTTGTAACCAAGCTTTCTTGGTTAGCTTTCTCTCTCTCTGTATAACTTGAAGAAAAAAAGTTTTTAGCTAAGAGCTCGTCTGCTAATGCATTCTTTACTGACATACTGTTAATCCAGAAGCGAGCAGTTAAGGGGGCTTCCCCCTCCTCTTCCCCCTCCTCTTGCCCTCCTCCTCTTCTCTCTCCTCTCCCTTATCTATTTCTTACCTGGCTCTGAGTTGAACGGGGAGGCCCCACTGAATAACTGGAGCTTTCAACTTTCCCTGAACTGAAAGTCAGTTTTTTTCTCTGAAGGACAGTCTCTGAACAGAGAGAGAGAGAGCTTTTAATTTTGAACTGGACTTTCTGGGCTGAAAATCTTCCTTTTTTTGGAAAAGAAAGAGACCCTTCTCCCTGAATACAGGTAGCTTCTTCTTCTGAAAGACAGTCTTTTAATTTGCTACCAAGGAGAGACTCCTTCTTTGGAGGTCTACAGCCATTTGTTAGGCATGCTTTGATGGTGTTTCCTGCTTGGCAAGGGGTTGGACTGGATGGCCCTTGTGGTCTCTTCCAACCCTATGATTCTATTCTGTGATTATATATTGAAAGCCTCCTGGAAAGCCTGATGTAAGTTCCCCTTTTACCTTGTTCCCTATGCAATTAAGTCCTTTTAATTGACTTTCCTTTCTCTATGTAAGTCTCTCTTAAGTCCCCTTTTTTACCTTCCTTCTTTCTCCCTTTTAAGTCTTTTAAACTGAGATTCTTTGTCTCTCTCTCTAATGCTTTTTAAGTTCTTTTATTTGACATGTAGCTTCTACTGATGTGTAGCATTCCTAGCCTCTCTATAAATGGTATTTAGACTTTACCTGAGTTTGTAAAACTTTGGCTTTTGTCTGTAGCCCCTTTTATTTGATACTATTTGCCTGGCTTTTATTTGATACTATTTGCATGGCCTTTTTAATATTTCTATGTTATTGGCATAATATTTAGCTTTTACTGTAAGCTCTGTCTTTGTGCTACTTGCTCTTAGTGCATACCTCTCTGGCATATCATTAATCAATGAAAAGCGCCCCTTCCCTGGAGCGCCCCTTCCCTGGATGGCGCAGGAATTCCTGGCCGAGGGATGTGAGAGTTGCCAGATAGCCAGAGACAGGATAATTCTTTGATGGATGGTCCTGCCGGTTGGAGGAAAAGGCGGGAGGTACCAGGGGCAGCCAGGGGCTGCTTAACCCCCACTTTGAGATAAGAGTGTGAGACAGGAATTTTCACCCAATAATGAACTCAAGGCTGAAACCCTTTAAGTAAAAGCTTTTCTGTAACCTGTTTAGATTAAACCTTTTCTGATAGATATGAACCTTGATTAGTAGTGCATTCCTTACTGGCATATTAAGCCAGGAAAGGAATAGATCAAGAGGGGCCCACTCAAGGAGACAGGCAGGCACCAGGAACGAACTCAACGCTAAGTGACCTTTTGGCCTAGAAGATTGTAAAAACAGGAATTTTCAAGGATGTTACTAAGGCTGTGACGTGCACAGATTCCTGGGGAGGGGGAAAGAGGGGTTTGAAGATTATATAAACTGTATGCAACTGATGCTCGGGGCAGTTCGCTGTGAATTATCACGCGGGTGCCTTCCTGCCATTCTAAATGACAGGAATAAAAACTCTTTCTCTATTTCAAATCCTCAGTGTCTTTTTTTGACTCCTTCCTCCCTCACCCCCCCGGGTGCAACAAAGAACCCAAGGTTAACGGAAAGGCCTGCAATAAGGCTACATCATGACACCTCTGGTTAGAGATTCAGTTATCTGGAGGAACCATAGTTGTCAACTTTTTCCTTTTTTTAAGGGAAATTCCCTTATTCTGAATAGGATTCCTCGCAAGAAAAGGGAAAAGTTTATTCCAGTATCAATGGAGACCAAGCACTTGCTTTTTCTACAAAGTCCACACACAATAGAGATCCATGGCACATATTTGCCACTGAAAAAAATGCTACTTGAGAAACTGGTTTCATTCTGAAAATGAAAGCCCATTGCAGATTGATTCTGCACGAATTCACAATGTTGCCATTTTCTTCTCCTGACTCCAACTGGTGGAACAACAACACCTCAAACCCAGCAATGGAATTGAACCACCTCAAACCCATCAATGGAACTGCACCACTTCAAATCTATCAGTGGAACTACAACACTCCATGATGCAATGATACCACCCTACCTTAAATCTTATTTGATTTTGGATCACAGCCATTTTGCCTCTTCAAAATGCAACAAAACAAAACCCAGGATATTTTTATTACAGCTTTATCGTTGTAATTTGCAACAAAGTTGGGGGGGGGAATGATCTTCAATTTTGCTCCATGATGTTTCTGTGCCACTTAAGTTATGCTTCATCTAACACAACATTATATTCGGCGATAAGATACAAATCAACCAAATACAGGAAAAGGCTTGGGGCAAATTGTTCCTCCTTGTTAGCATATCCATCATGTTGGTGTTATTTTGAAAGCTAATTACTGTTGTGAACCATAAGCAATAAGGAAACGTCAACCTGAGCAGCAGATTAGCCTCTCTTCCCGCCATATGTTCTTCATACCGAAAACAAAGGTAATATTTGCCCCTCCTCTGGCATGGAGTCATTAAACTATCAGAGGAACAACTATCTAATCACTGAAGACAACTTTGAAAAATGACATCACAGAAGAAAGAAAGAAAGAAAGAAAGAAAGAAAGAAAGAAAGAAAGAAAGAAAGAAAAGCCTAGTGATAAACTACCAGAAGGAAGACAGCCCTTAGCTTAATAAAAGCCATTGGACTGATTGCCTAATTCTTTGGGGAAGGAAAAGGGATCAATGAATATAACTCATCACTGTTCACCACAATCTTTCATTTCAGCATTGAACTGTATATGCTGGATTCAGCTGCTTTACAGCTCAAAGAGAACAGAAGCAGGTCGCTGCAAAGCCAGAGGAACAAGACAACTAGGAATGAATGAATGAATGAACACTTTTACTTATATGCCACTTTCCCACAATGGGTTGTGCCCAAAGCAGCTTACAGGAAACATTCAAAACACCAAAATGTAAATATATGAAACACAGAGCATGTCAGTGAATTCAGAAATAATCTCAACAATTTAACAAACACAGAATGAATTGAACAGTGTGTGTATGTGTGTGTTTAAGTACATAAATTCAAAGTAACCTGGCTTATCTACAGTTCAGATACGAGGAGTTCTCTTACTAGGCTAGATAATATACAGCTGACTCCCATATCATTACTCATAGAATCATAGAGTTGGAAGAGACCACAAGGGCCATCCAGTCCAACCCCCTGCCAAGCAGGAAACACCATCAAAGCATTCCTGACAGATGGCTGTCAAGCCTCTGCTTAAAGACCTCCAAAGAAGGAGACTCCACCACACTCCTTGGCAGCAAATTCCACTGTCGAACAGCTCTTACTGTCAGGAAGTTCTTCCTAATGTTTAGGTGGAATCTTCTTTCTTGTAGTTTGAATCCATTGCCCCGTGTCCGCTTCTCTGGAGCAGCAGAAAACAACCTTTCACCCTCCTCTATATGACATCCTTTTATATATTTGAACATGGCTATCATATCACCCCTTAACCTTCTCTTCTCCAGGCTAAACATACCCAGCTCCCTAAGCCATTCCTCATAAGGCATTGTTTCCAGGCCTTTGACCGTTTTGGTCAAAGAGGCTGGCAACCACAAAAAGCAAATGTTGGGGAGATTTCTTAAGGGATGACCTGGCTTCTTATACCCCTGTCCAGGTTCTGTATTTGTCAACATAATATAATATCTATGAGAAGTAGGGTATTCAGTGCAGCAGTCAGTACCTTCAACAGAGCTTTCCAAACTTTTCATGTTGGTGACACACTTTTTAGACATGCATCATTTCATGACACAGCAATTCAGTTTTACTAGCAAGCTGGAGGTTAAACTAACCCCTTTCCAGCCCTGGGAGGAGCACGGGGAGCATTCGTGCAACATTCCTACACACTGCAGCCGACACATTAATGTCTCACAACACACAGTTTGGAAAGCTCTGACCTACAGTATATTGTGAAATCCCTTCTGTTGGATTTGAATTGATTTTAAGTGTGCTCTTCTTGATGCAGTTTTCTTGTGTTTCTCTCTTTATATATAGTGTGTGTGTGTGTGTGTGTGTGTGTGTGTGTGTGCAAATGTTGTAACTGTTTTGTTTTTATATGTACAATTGTTTGACATATTTTAATATTGTAAATTGTTTTGTGATGCTTTTGGGGTGCTTTTTATGTTGTGAACTGCCCTGAGATCTACGGGTATAGGGCACTATACAAATTTAATAAATAAATGATAATAATAATAATAATAATAAATAATAGGGACCTATTCCTACACACACACACACACACACACACACACACACAAACACACACACCTGTAGCATTTTAGACTGCACTCAGTACCTGCCATTGTTTCCATCACAAAACCAAATCAGGTTGCTTCACGCGGCACCCTGCTCCCTTACTTTCTCTTGGAAAGTTGGAAAGTTCCCTCTAACTCAACGCAATGAAGTGTCCATTGTTTTCACTCCGATAAATGAATTTAATAAGGGTCCCAGCAAGACTCTGAAAACATGGTTGACTTGTCACACCTCCATCACCCTAGGCGACATTTCCTTATTGATCTGTTTATTGCTTCCGCTGAGAGAACAATGTCAATCCACCTCTGTCAGAGCCCAACCCTCGCAGAAGGGAGCAGACACCGTTATTACCATTTAGGTGAGAAATGAGGCTCGCGTTTCATTCAGCATTCTGAGCAAAGTCACATATTTATTTCTTCCAAAAGCACAGATATTTAAGGGCAAGTGAACATCTAGCCTCACTGTTAGGAAAAATCAATTGCATTTGGTGGGAATGTCTTCGGAGAACACAAGGTTGTGGGTATCAGTCTCGAGTGCTTTTGCTTCATTGGTGTGAAATTAATCCTTTAGAAGCCCCAAACATGCTCTTTGGAGGCAGGTGATGAAAGGACCTTGCCATTTGTCCAAATGGGCATGGGACTCCTGAGAAGAGCCTAGATGTCCAAATTCTAGGATCATCTTGCAGTCAACTTCAAATAATTTCTATCCCGATTGTGGCACATAAATCAAGGCTGACCTGGCATGATCTAAAATGAGAATGCAGACCTTCCAAACTTGAGTGTAACCAACTAGATTCTGGTAAGTCTGTTTTTTGGTCCAGTTTGATTTCACCAGCTTCGATGACCTGGAGACAACTCAACAAAGGTTAGCAACATTGAGCCTGGGGAAGATCAGCAGAGAAAGGTGACTGCTGTAGAAGCTGATCAGGCTCATCGGGAAACCCAAAGAGAACCAGGTGCAGTGGCATCGGGGGAAAACAGGCTTTGGGGGTCTTTTAACTGTTCTATTTCCACAATCAGGACCGGCAGGACAGAGCTGATTTTCCATGGTAAGCATGAGAAATTCTATGGGAGAGTAGCAGCAAAGACTCTCAGAGCCCAATCCTTTCAGCAGGGAGATGGCACCATTATGACTCTCTCCAATTTGGTGTTGTGCCCCACGCAACCCTACGGCAGCCATCTCATGCTATACCATGGGCCCAAGGCAGCCGCTTTGTGACAGGAGCCCACAACACCCTATCAGGTTTCAAATTACACCACAGGGTAGTGTTAGGGTTAGAGCATCGGGCTAGGAACCTGGGAGACCAGTGTTCAAGTCCCCCCCTCAGCCACAGATGTGACCTTGGACCAGCCTTATCTAACTCACAGGTTTGTTGTAAGGATAAAATGCTGCAGGAGAAGTGTCTATACCACCTTGAGCTCCTTTGAGGAAAGGTGAGATATAGATGTAATAAATAATTACATTAAATTGAATTATACTTGCCCACTGATCCAAAAGGGTTGGTAACCCCATCTTGTGGCATGGCTATGTGAGAAACCTAGACCAACGAAGGAGAGAGGACAGGCCATCACCATAGCTTGGCACCCAGGATGTGCAGCTTCAGATGGGCTGACATTGATACCAGGATGTGATCCTCTTTGTACACCTATAAAAAAAGTGATCGGACCAGCAAATACCTGTATATGCAGCTCTTTGGGTCATGGACCTCAAAGGTTTATTTTGTTGCTAAATGACCCTTCCCTTTCGATTCTAGTGACACCTTCTATGAAGCTTCAACTCTGCCACTGAGTTCTGCATGGCATAATGACCCAGCAGATCACAGTAGGACGGAAACTACGGTATCTGGGTGGTGGATAAAGCCAAGCTACTATGTAACACCAAAACAAGGTTCTATCATTGGTTTCTCCTTTACGGTCTAAAGCAGAGTTAGCCGACATACAGATGCCCTTGCAGGTGTTTTTAGACCAGTGTTTTTCAACCACTGTTCCGCGGCACACTAGTGTGCCGCGAGATGTTGCCTGGTGTGCCGTGGGAAAAATTGTTTATTTGATTCCTATTCAAGAGAATTACTTTATATTATAGTCAATATAGGCACAGAGTTAAATTTTTTAACATTTTCTAATGGTGGTGTGCCTCGTGATTTTTTTCATGAAACAAGTGTGCCTTTGCCCAAAAAAGGTTGAAAAACACTGTTTTAGACTACAGTTCCCATCATCCCTAGCCAGCATGAACAGTGATCAGGGATGATGGGATTTGTAGTTCAGCAACATCTGGTAGGCACAACATTGGTTGTCCCTGATCTAAAGGGTTACAGTTTTTGCTGATATAAACATGCAGGGGGTTTGGAAGCCGCAGAAAAGATAGTGGTGGTGCGAATGTCTTTTTTTATTATTATTCTGTGCCATCTCCTTCCTTTCTAATCATGACGGACTAGAATTTCCCCTCTACTTTTATGCTGGGAGTATATAACATACACACCCTTCCTGTCTCCTGGGTGCTCTTTTCTGTTTGTGATAAAACATGATAAATGGTTTCTCTCCACCTAACCTTGAATCTCAGAGTCCTTTAAAAACTTACACACACAAAAATGTCAGTCTTGCTGTGCTTGAAATAAGTGTAAACTACAAATGTTGTTTAAATGGAGGCACGATGAGCCAAAACTCCGAGCTTCTATCTGTCTGTCTGTCTATTCCTCAAGAATTTTGATACATTGAAATTGATTCATTTTGCATCAGGACAAAAATAAATAAAACCTGTATCTGTTTTTAATGCAAAGAAGGTTTTTTCCCATTATTATTATTTTATGGAAATACTGTAAGGTAGGCTGTGTTGACAGCATGATTATCCTTGGTGAATGACATGATTCATGTGCCACATAAGACATGCCTGAGTCATGAATCAATTTCCCTTGCAATCATATTGATGGTTGGTTGAATATTTTATTGAGCGAACATTTTCCCATGGGTTTTTTTTTTTCCTTTTAGAAAAACGGGCAGGTTCCACAAGGTAGCACAATATTAAAAACATCCACAAGTGCCTTCACTTAAGGCAGCACAGAGGACTAACTACTCATTCTGGAGGGAGGAGGAATTGCCTCCAGCCATATTTTTAGAATCCTGGGTCAATTTTATGAATGAAAAAGAAAATGCAATCGGTGCAAGAAGAAGAGTTTGGATTTGATATCCCACTTTATCACTACCCGAAGGAGTCTCAAAGCGGCTAACATTCTCCTTTCCCTTCCTCCCCACAACAAACACTCTGTGAGGTGAGTGGGGCTGAGAGACTTCAAAGAAGTGTGACTAGCCCAAGGTCACCCAGCAGCTGCATGTGGAGGAACAGAGACATGAACCCGGTGATCAGCTGATTGGAAAACCTGACTCTTGACGACTCTTAACGACTGCAATTGGTCTTACAGGGAAAGGCAAGGGGTGAGATGGCTAAAGATAGCTTTGTCATGTATAATAGATGAAGAATGTAAGAATCCAATGTCTTTGTTCAGACCAGGTTTTTCCTGTCTTGCAGAGAACTTGCTGCAAGACAGACCCAAAAATGAAAATAACAGAACGCCACTAGTAATCACATACAACTCCCAAGTTAAAACAGTACAACGCATCATCAGAGATCTACAACCTCTCCTAGACAATGACAGTTCTCTTTCTCAAGCTCTGGGAGGAAGACCTTTCATCGCCTACAGACAGCCACCCAATCTTAAACAACTCCTCACCCACAATAATACAACAACAGGACTCAACATGGACTCAACTGGTACCTGGTACCAGAGCCTGCAATAAACCCAGATGCCAACTTTGCTGCCACATACACACCCGGACAACACCATTACTGGCCCCAACAACATCAAACATACCATCTCAGGACTATTTAATTGCTCATCTTCTAACATTGTGTATGCCATCAAATGCCAACAGTGCCCTTCAGCTCTCTATATTGGACAAACAGGCCAAACCCTACGCCAAAGGATAAATGGACATAAATCTCTGATATCAGGAATCACAAGACAGAGAAACCAGTAGGAGAACACTTCAATCTCCCAGGACATTCTATAAAAGATCTCAAAGTAGCTGTCTTAATACAAAGGAAATTTCAGAAATAGACTGGAAAGAGAAGTGGCTGAATTGCAACTAATCACCAAACTTAAAACCATGGAGAAACCTGGTCTGAACATTGGATTCTTATCTCATTATACATGACAAAGCTATCTTTAGCCATCTCACCCCTTGCCTTTTCCTGTAAGACCAATTGCAGTTGTTAACAGTCATCAACAGGTTTTCCACACCTATCAGCTGATCACCCATTCCCACCACCCTTCTGAGTAATACCCCTCCCCACTCCCTCACTATATTTAAGGGTCTGGTGACTTCCGTTTCAGTGTATCTGAAGAAGTGTGCATGCACACGAAAGCTCATACCATGAACTAACTTAGTTGGTCTCTAAGTTGCTACTGGAAGGAATTTTGTTTTGTTTTGTTTTGTTTTGACTATGGCAGGCCAACAGGGCTACCTACCTGTAACAGGAAATAAAGACGTAATTGGAAAAGCCTTTTGACTCCTGGTGACCTGCTTCAGACAAGTCTCTTCTGCTGTGAATTTCAAACTCTGCCGGAAGCATACTTCCATGGGCCACTGGAAAACTGGGGTGTGAGTTTTCTCTTAGCACTTCCAGAACCCAGTTGTTCCCAAAAGAGGCATGCCAGACAGGATTTATATGAAAAACAGAATGCATACAGTGGTACCTCTGGTTAAGTACTTAATTCGTTCCGGAGGTCCGTTCTTAACCTGAAACTGTTCTTAACCTGAAGCACCACTTTAGCTAATGGGCCTCCCGCTGCCGCTGTGCCGCCAGAGCATGATTTCTGTTCTCATCCTGAAGCAAAGTTCTTAACCTGAAGCGTTATTTCTGGGTTAGCGGAGTCTGTAACCTGAAGCATCTATAACCTGAGGTACCACTGTATTTTGTGTATCTGCAGCCATCTAAATATGCTATCAGGTCTGGTTTTGTAACAGAAACTACACTGGATTCTCTGATGCATGATCCTGGGTGAAAGAGACAGGGACAGTTACACTTCCTGGATCTTCCAGTAAGTTTTGAGAGTATATCAGCCACAGTATCGCTCTGTATAGACAATCCAGGCCAAGAATTGGTGGCACAACACTCTAGTGGTTTGGTCTCAGTTCCTACCCAAAAGGTGGTGCTGAGGGTCTACAATCATACCTTGGAAGTTGAATGGAATCCATTCTGGAAGTCCGTTTGACTTCCTAAATGTTCAGAAACCAAAGCACAGCTTCTGATTGGCTGCAGGAAGTTCCTGCAGCCAATCAGAAGCCACGGAAGCCCCATCAGATGTTCGGGTTCCAAAGAACATTTGCAAACTGGAACAATCACTTCCGGGTTTGCGGCATTCGGGAGCCACAACATCCGAGTACGAAGGCGAGTTAGTCATGTCAGACCAACCTGGTCTCATTTTTTGACATAATTACAAGCCTGGTAGATGAAGGGAATGCTGTGGATATAGCCTATCTTGATTTCAGCAAGGCCTTTGACAAGGTGCCCCATGATATTCTTGTAAAGAAGCTGGTAAAATGTGGGCTAGACAATGCTACCATTCAGTGGATTTGTAACTGGCTGACTGACCGAACCCAAAGGGTGCTCATCAATGGCTCCTCTTCATCCTGGAGAGAAGTGACTAGTGGGGTGCCACAGGGTTCTGTCTTGGGCCCAGTCTTATTCAACATCTTCATCAATGACTTGGATGATGGGCTTGAGGGCATCCTGATCAAGTTTGCAGATGACACCAAATTGGGAGGGGTGGCTAATACCCCAGAGGACAGGATCACACTTCAAAATGACCTTAACAGATTAGAGAACTGGGCCAAAGCAAACAAGATGAATTTTAACAAGGAGAAATGTAAAGTACTACACTTGGGCAAAAAAAATGAAAGGCACAAATACAGGATGGGTGACACCTGGCTTGAGAGCAGTACATGTGAAAAGGATCTAGGAGTCTTGGTAGACCACAAACTTGACATGAGTCAACAGTGTGATGCAGCAGCTAAAAAAGCCAATGCAATTCTGGGCTGCATCAATAGGAGTATAGCGTCTAGATCAAGGGAGGTAATAGTACCACTATATTCTGCTCTGGTCAGACCTCACCTGGAATACTGTGTCCAGTTCTGGGCACCACAGTTCAAGAAGGATACTGACAAGCTGGAACGTGTCCAGAAGAGGGCAACCAAAATGGTCAAAGGCCTGGAAACAATGCCTTATGAGGAACGGCTTAGGGAGCTGGGTATGTTTAGCCTGGAGAAGAGAAGGTTAAGGGGTGATATGATAGCCATGTTCAAATATATAAAAGGATGTCATATAGAGGAGGGTGAAAGGTTGTTTTCTGCTGCTCCAGAGAAGCGGACACGGGGCAATGGATTCAAACTACAAGAAAGAAGATTCCACCTAAACATTAGGAAGAACTTCCTGACAGTGAGAGCTGTTCGGCAGTGGAATTTGCTACCAAGGAGTGTGGTGGAGTCTCCTTCTTTGGAGGTCTTTAAGCAGAGGCTTGACAGCCATCTGTCAGGAATGCTTTGATGGTGTTTCCTGCTTGGCAGGGGGTTGGACTGGATGGCCCTTGTGGTCTCTTCCAACTCTATGATTCTATGATTCTATGAAGGCGTTTGGGATCCAAGATACAACTCTAATGATTGGTCTTGTGGGACTTGTCTACACCATCAACAAGTGCTGCCTGATGAAACTACCAAAGTTAAGCACTGAAAACCAGTTCACCCAGACAGGGCCTGTGTTGTCACCAAAGGCTGCAAAAGCAAATATTTAAAAGCCGTTTAAATGAATAAGGCAAGTAACTCCCATTTTTTATACTAACTTTCCCTTATTTGTTCAAGTGATATTAAACAGAAATTTGCTGCTCTTTGGGAAATGATCCATAATGAATTGGAAAAAAAAATGTCAAAACAAAATAAAAAATAAAAAAAATTCTTCCAGTAGCACCTTAGAGACCAACTAAGTTTGTTCTTGGTATGAGCTTTTGTGTGCATGCACACTTCTTCAGATACGTATCTGAAGAAGTGTGCATGCACACGAAAGCTCATACCAAGAACAAACTTAGTTGGTCTCTAAGGTGCTACTGGAAGGAATTTTTATTTTATTTTTTGTTTTGTTTTGACTATTGCAGACCAACACGGCTACCTACCTGTAACTGAAAAAAATGTTTCAAAGTACTCCCCCCCCCCCAAAAAAAAACCAGAGTCCTTTCAGAGTGAAATTCCCAGGTGTCAAAAAAAGGTTATTTATGTATGCTACTACCGTGGCCCGTGTTTTGTTAGCCCCAAAATGGAAAACAAGTGAGGTCCCGACTAAAGAAAAATGGCAACTTATATGTGCATCTTGCAGACCTAACATACAGAATAAGAGAACAAGAAGAACATGTGTTTAAAGAAGATTGGAAAACGTTTATTGAATATATGGGAAATAATTGTGTACAGCTGAAAATGCTGGCAGCATTAAGATAAATTCAACAGTGTAAACAAGTTTTGATGGATGCAATAATGGAATACTGAATGGTACAGTTTTTGTAAAATATGCAGGGATTTATGATATGTAAAATGAACCATGGAAAGAGAAAAGGGAAGTCATTGATATCTTAAGGATGTAAAATGAGTATTTAAAATTGTAAAACAAATTTAGTGCAGACACTCTCTGGGTGACCCTCGCCCATAGCCTCTTCCTTGAGCAGGGAACCCTATCTCAGAATCAGGCGTGGGGTGCTTGTTGCATTCCTTTGCAGGAGGGAAGCCTGTCAGGCCACATAAGAACATAAGAATTGCCTAATAATAATAATAATAATAATAATAATAATAATAATAATAATAATTTATTTATACCCCACATCTGTCTGGGTTTCCCCAGCCACTCTGAGTGGCTTTCAACAGAGCATTAAAAACAAAATAAAACTTCAAATATTAAAAACTTCCCTAAACAGGGCTGCCTTCAGATGTCTTCAGATGTAGATCTGAAGGCATTGTAGATCAAGCCAATGACCCCCTCTAGTCCAGCATCCTGTTTTTACAGTGGCCAAGCAGATGCCTGTGGGAAACCAAGGAGCAGAACGTGAGCATAAGAGAGCCCCCCCCCCTGTGATTTCCAGCAACTGGTATTTGGAAGCATGACTGCCTCCTGCTGTGGAGACAGGGCACATTCATCATGGCAAGTAGCTATCGATGGCGTTCTCCTCCATGAATCTGTCCAATCCTCTTCAAAACCCATCCAAGTCAGTGGCTATCGCTGCTTCCTGGGAGAGAGAGTTCCATAGTTCCATGGTTGCAGTTGGTGTCCCTGTAAGCGATGGATGGGTGAGGGCAGCTGGCAGCAGGTTTGGCAGTGGTCCCTGCTGCTCAATTGGGTATAGTGGTGACCATCCCATCAGTGAGTCAGCCAGGCACAGGCATGGTGGCAGTGGGCAGCCCTGTAGGCAATGGGTGGAGTGGATACGCACAGTCAACCACCTCTCCCTCATCCTCCTCTTGAGGCACATGGCTCAGTATGTCACACAGTCAGGCTGGCCCTGTGGAGTTTGCAGCAGTGGTCTCCACTGTGGAATCAGCAACTGCCCGATGGTGCAACGAGCCTGACTAGGCAATGAACTGCTTAAATAGAATGTTCATCTTACACTCTATGCCTTATTTAGTGACGTTTTCCTCCAGTGAGGGAATATTCTTTAGACCCCCATCCCTGGCTGTCAGGTGCTTAGATTCTTATTTGGCCTTTTGATGCAGAACCAAAGGTCTCGCTGACATCTCATTTTCTATTTGGAGGGACTTTTTTCTTCCTGTGTGAAAGGGCTTTCAGCTGTGTGATGTGGTTCAGGCCGGCCTACACACCTCGGCGAGAACTAGACCAAACAGTAAATAAGTAAATTATAAAAATGGCATGCTTTGTGTGCCACATTTCACTCCTGAGGCATGACCTCATTACTCACAGATTGCCTTGGACTCTGTCGTCCAGATGGCACTCATTCCTCTGACATGGGGGTGGATGCATCTCACACAGATGTCCAGGAGGATTGCAAGACCGAGGGGGTGGAGGAGCAATTGTCCTTTCCCCCCTTCTTTTTCTTTTTGGCAGGGAAGGATACTTAAAATTGAAAGCACCACATTTGATTTAGGGCTGCAGTCTTTTGCAAAGCTGGGGTGGACAGCACAGCAACAGTCAATGCTTTGAGCACAGAAGCTGTCTCAAAACAAAATGCCCAGATGCATTAGGTAGCCAAATACAAGAAAACTCCTCTCTTACTGTGTTGGCACCATCTCTTTTGGAAGGAGGAGAGGGGTTCTTGAGCAATTTGTCCTTAATAACATAAGAATATCCCAGCTGGACCACATTAGGCAGGCCAAGAGAGGGTTCTTGTTATCTGGGTAGCCCGGGAATCTCCATATCCACTGCCCAGACATGTGCCCCAGAGGCGCACTCCATTGACTCTTGAGACAGACAGATGCCACTACCCAAATGTAAGTCACTGAAACCCCCCAGACATGATAGTGGAGCACTGCTGTACTGCTAAATGGATTGGCTCCATCCATGTCACATGGCATTTGGGCATTGTCATGAGTTTGGCTCCTGATTGGGGAGTTGGCTGAGTTTCCAAGGATGCTGGGGCCATGTAGGGCCGGCCCTATAATTGGCCAGAGTGAAGCAGGTGCCTCAGGAGGCAAATGCTGTGAAGCTGGAAGTGTCAGTGAAGTATTGGATGACAAAACTGGATGGGCTATGCAGTCTATCCTTGTGCCTTCTAAACTAGACTACTGTGCTCAAGAGGACGCTGTCCCATCACCAGTGCTGAAAAATATCTTCAACAGCCAGTTTGATCAACTTCCACAGGTGAAATGAAAAGGCAACAAATATCTGGGCCAGCCCTGGAAGTATGTCTGCCATTTTTTTTGGGGGGGGGGGGAATTACTTTTTCAAGACAGTGCATGTTTTCTCTTAGAGGACCCCACCCACCCACCTTGACAGTAGCAGAGTCCTTTCTGAGGGTCCATGTGAAATTTTCCAAACCCCAGTCTTTCCTGGGAATCCTTGATCCTTTTCCCATCACCACTGCATGACTCTTATTGTACCCACCCCAAAATAGTAAAGTTTCAACTGAAACTAGCATTCTGGAATTTGGCGGCTTTGTCCCCTCAGAAGCGACCCAAGTCTGGCAGAAAATAAAAGAGACATTTTCTTTAAAACCAAAATGTAAGAAAATCTAAATTGAAAGGTGTCCTGCATGAAAACCACTTCATTCTGGATCCATTCTGGAATCTCTCCTGTGCCCGCAAATTCCATACACTTCTGTGAAAAGGGAAAATCTATATAATCGTTTTTATATCCTTCATTATAGGAAATGGGGAAAGGTAACAGCTTCATAACATATCTAATTCAGCACCAAATAACAAGATGAACAGGAAAAGCACACAGCTCTGAAACAGACTGAGATGTTTCCCAATGTTATAGATACAGGTTGAACCATGTGGCCAGTGCTCAGCTCTAATATATATGCATACTGGCCATGCAATGCCTATCGACAAGCAGCTATTCTGCATGTTCACTTGCATCGTTTGGAAGCTCTACACATGGACCACACAGTATATAAAGTCGTCCAATGATGATGTTCATCTGTGCACACTCTCCATGATGTCTGGTGAAAGGATACAATGGTTAGGTTTTATACATAGTCTTGATTCTACTCATACACACACACACACACACACACACACACACACACACGTATATGAGACTTGTTGTAATTCACAAGTGAAATCGACAGCCATTTCAATAGAAAATCCTCTAGTATTGTGTACAAAGAGTTATGGAAAGGGGGAAAATAATTTAAGTTCATCAGAAAGGGATGGGTTTATTTATTTATTTATTTATTTATTTATTTATCCATCCATCCATCCCACCTGCATTTCAAGAGAGAGAAAGAGAGATTTTCCATTAGGATTTTCCCCACTGATAGGGGGAAATTGGCAGTTCATGGATGGAAAACATTCATTCTGCCTGACATTATGTATCATATAAATGCAAAAAAGTGGCTTTGAGTATCACTTTAACTAGGAGCAGATACTGTTAATGTCAGCAATATATGTGCAGTTTAATAAGATATTTTTCTGCAGCGAAAGTATAGTTTTTGAAGGATTTACTATTTCAGAAGGAAATAGACCCGTGATTTTCACTTATATCTTGAATCCCCGATAACGTGCAATGGGCTAGCAAATTCTACATACAAAGCTTTCTGTCATGGAAAACCTTTCATAATCATTTTTTTATATATATACCGGTACTGCAACTGAAAGAATTCAGAACTGTGTGCTTCTCTCTGGAGCTCTGCATTTTAAACTCATGGGCTTCACAGACATTGTATATATTACACACACACACACACACACACACACACACACAGTGTGTGTGTGTGTGTGTGTGTGTGTACTCATTTCAGCAAAGAAATGTTCAGGTATATGCGTGCATGTTTCTGATGCTCTGATTCCTTAAAAAAAAAAAGAAAAAAACCTTTTGAAGTTATGCTACACACTGATTTTAATGATCATTTAAATTGACATGTAGCTACAATGGGGGATATCCAATTTTGTTCATAGAGCACAGACCGAATTGAAACCAACGGACTTAAGTAACTCAATACTTGAAACAAGGCCTGAACCAAAGCCCAGCTGCCCTTGGGAATTTGCACTTCTCCAAATTCTGTAATTTAGTTCTTTGACAAAAAGAATGTGTAGAACGATGCAAGTACTAGGAGAAGTTGTGTATAAAAATGCATATGTTGGTGAAAATAATATTCAGAAATGCATTCGGTTAGGAGAAATTGCTTGCAAAAATATTCGCAATCAGGAGAAATGCGTGCTAAGAGACTGATGGAATTTCAGGGGAACTTAATTTTTTTTAAAAAAAAAAAAGTCTCAAAGTGATGTGGATGTGTGGCAAACTCAACTTGACTGGGGAAAGGAGAAACTGAGAAAAACTGAAATGTGTGTGTGTGTGTGTGTGTGAGAGAGAGAGAGAGAGAGAGAGAGAGAGAGAGAGAGAGAGAGAGAGAATAATTCATGCAGACATATAAACATAAATATTGTTTCTTCTTTTAAAAAGCATATGGAGCCTCAGGAGAAGGGAGCAAAGATGTTGGTGAGGGAAAGCTGTGGCAAACTGAGCATGCTCCAATCCCGCAATCAATTTGAGAAATTGCTCCTGGTTAAACTGGCGTTTAGGAGGAGCCGAGCAGAGAGTGAATGCTCAGAACAGTAAAGGAACGGACAGGGGGAGATTTGCTCATCCCTCAGACCCGCAGAGTCTTTCTTCTCCTGTCAGTATCCATATATGGAATTAGTCACAAAGCATTTCACACTCCAGACATCCTCCACCGATGGAGCCTCTTTTCATGTTTCCAGCTGGCTCTGGAAATTGATCCCTGCCCACTCACTACCTGCCCAGCTATTTAATGGAATCGGCTCATCTCTCAGACCAACTGGGTCTTTCATCTCCTGCCAGCATCTCTGACGACAGAACAAAGCCCCAACTCTCTGTCTCTTTAAGGACATTGTACCTCCTAAAGACTCTCCATCCATGACAGCAAAGCTAGCGATGCACGTAGAGGCCGCAGGTTTTGCTGAATACACCTGAAGATGTGGTAGCTCAAGCTGAACAGAAAGACAGGGAGGTCCTCCCTAGTTCACACCTCTCTTTCCCTGTCAGGGATGATGAGACTTGTAGCTGGAGGAGGAGGAGGAGGAGGAGGAGGAGGAGGAGTTTGGATTTGATATCCCGCTTTATCACTACCCGAAGGAGTCTCAAAGCGGCTAACATTCTCCTTTCCCTTCCTCCCCCACAACAAACACTCTGTGAGGTGAGTGGGGCTGAGAGACTTCAGAGAAGTGTGACTAGCCCAAGGTCACCCAGCAGCTGCATGTGGAGGAGCGGAGACGCGAACCCAGTTCACCAGATTATGAGTCTACCGCTCTTAACCACTATACCACACTGGCTCTCTTGTTAACATGTTACCGTTTACTGTATGTATTTGTATTCTTTAGAAATTATTTTTTATTAAGTTTTCACATTATAAAGAAAAGGGATAACATATAAAGAGGGGGAAAGAAGAAACACCAATAATGTATAGCATCGTTGCAGACGGGAAAAGAAAATTATTAGAATACTTCCTCGTGTAAACAATTAAACTGTCCAACTTAAATGTCCGTGTCCATGTGCAGGCTTCACAGAGGAATAAAAAGAAAGATAATAACAATACTTTCCGTGGTCTCTTTTCTCAGTTTGTCTTAATAAATGTGAAGATATATTCAGTCAGGTGTATGATCTTTTTTTAAAAAATATTGTACACATGGCTGAGTATATTTTCACAGAATCCAGACTGTGGAACTGCCTGACCATATGCTTCCTCATTTGTATATGAATTAAAATTATACCATATTGAAACAAAAACATTTTTTTTAAAAAAACACAAATAAAAAGTATTCAAAAAGAAAAAGAACAATATCTGGAAGGCCAAAGGAGACCCCGGTCCCTCTCACAGAGCTACAATTCCCAGAGTTACCTGCAAAGAGGGAGTGATGGTTAAACTAGTCTGAGAATTGTAGCTTGGGGTGGGGAAAAGAGAATAGGGGTCTCCAAATGCCTCTCAGCACCGCCAACAAACTACAGCTCCCAGAATTCTTGCAGGGGAGAGCCATGACTGTTTAAAGCTCTTTAAATATATGGTGCAAAGGTGGCCTTGGATCAACTCGCAGCAAGCAGCAAGCCATCTTAAAATACATGTGACCGAAATATAACAATAGTAGTAATTTCTCCTACTTTTTTTTTTTGTCCTTCTCTGAAACCTTTTACGGCACCATTTCCAGTCCTCTCCGCGGTCCACTCGCCGAGACACAATTAATAATTCACCATCGCGTTATGAATAATGAAAGCTTTGCCTCGACTATTTGTCATGTCATCCAGCCCGGACCGCTTCTGATTGACAGTCTTGTTTGTTGTACACAGACGCAACTGGCACCGCTCCATAGGAAAACAAGCTTCCTGTCCATCAATCCCTGGGTGGCGGGTCCTTCCTGCTGCAGTTTCTTCATGCAGATTCACATTGGCAAAGCATAAGGCTCATTTTGTGCACATTCCCTTAAGCTCAGGCTGGCTGATAGAGATCAAAGGTTGCATCGTTTGTGCGATGTTAAATGCACAACAAGCTGTTGAAAAGGAGACAGAGAGGGCATTAAGTGATCACCTGCCATGATCACAGTTTCTAACATTTCCCGTCTTCTCTATAACATTGCATTTTGGCACACTAAGCAAAGTCTCTGGCTCCTATCAGAGAAACTCTCTATATATTCATGACTTCAGAGTGGTCTGGGTAATCTTTAAGGGCAGACCCTCCAAGTGTCCCTATTTTCCAGGGACGACCCTGATTTAGAGAAGTTTCCCCAGTTTCTGATTTGATCCTGGAATGATGTCCCACTTTTCTTTAGGATGTCCCTATTTTCACTGGAGAAATGTTGGAGGGTATGGAGCTATCCGACCCTTCAGCTGTCTGAAGGCAATCCTTCAGTATAGGGAAGTTATATATATTGTTTGTGTGTGTGTGTGTGTGTGTGTGTGTTTTAGTGTGTGTGTGTGTGTGTGTGTGTGTGTGTGTGTTGGAAGCTGCCCAGAGTGGCTGGGGCAACCCAGTAAGATTTGTGGGGTATAAAGAGTAAAATTATCATTATGGAAGGGGACATCCCTATTTTCATCAGAAAAATGTTGGAGGGTATGTAAGGGCTTTTATTGTGGTCACAGGCAGACAAATGAGATTTCTTCCTAAAGCACAAAACATGTTATTTGCAAAAAGAGTTGCGATTGTGTGCATTTACCCTCCAACATTTCTCTCATGAAAATAGAGATGTCCTATTCCATAATAATTATAATTTTATTATTTATACCTCACCCATCTGACTGGATTGCCCAAGACACTTTGAACAGCTTCCAACATATATAAAAACATAAGAAAACATTAAGCATTGAAAAACTTCACTGTACAGGATCTCCTTCAGAAGCAATGAGCTGCAATGAGCCAGGATTGCTCCCTAAATCTGGAGTTAAGCTTGAGCTGAGAATGATCACGGAAGACACCCAAAGATGGGGCGGAACAGGGCATGTGAGTTCAGGAGTGAAACTGTCTTTCAAAGGTTGTGGGATTCACAATTGGTGGTGAGAACTAACGGGGGTTCTATATTTGTGTTCTGTTCAATACTTGTGTGCTGCCAGAATAAATTAACCCCTATGACGCTCCACAACATGAATTCCAAAATTCTAAAAATTCCAAGATTGCCATGGAAGAATGATATATCTGTGGCATCCTATATGTTTTACTTTTTTTCTTTTTAAAAAGAGAGATATAAATCAATTATTTTATTTGTATTCCAGAGTAAGAACTATTCGCAAGGCTGATTATACACCATCATATTTTTTTTAAAAAAATCATAACTACAAACATAGCAAAAGTACTCATAAACAATAAACAAAACATCAAAAAGTGCATGACCAAATTAAACAATTTCCAAATAAATAATAGGATACAAAAAAGAGACAAAAAATTATGAGAAACAGCAGCAGCAGCAACTCACCCCCACCCCCAGCAAATTCCCCAAACATAGGAGCCAACTCCTAGAGGCTGAGGGGTCTTCGCCCCCCTCCAATAAAATATTTGAGTGCCCTCCCAAAGTTGAAGGGCATTGCCATTCAAATGGTGTGCATGCACTGTGTCTTGTGATCGATCGCCCTGTTATTAGGCCTCTGCGTATGACCTTGCTATGCCTGTCATGGGGTCGTCTGCTTTTGGGGCAGGGGCCTGGTAGGAATTTTTCCATTTGGCTGATTGGCTGGTGCCATCTGGTTTTCGCCTACTGCGTAGCAATTAGTCACAACTTGTAAGGTTGGCGGTTAGGCATTGGTTATAAATTGGTTGAGGAGGGGCAGAGTTGGCTGTGGTTGCCCCTCCTATGCTGCGAAGGGGCAGGTTGGCTGTGGTTGCCCCTTCAAGGCTGCTGCTGCAAGGGGAATTCCGTTAAAGGAATCCAGGGGCTCACCATGCTTGTCCGTATCCCCCGGTCGGGGGCCAGGGCCCACGCAAGAGCCCCTGGGAGCATTTGGGGAGAACGGGCGCACATTCTCTCCCCAAAGTGTTTTCCCCTATACTGACTCCACAGGCGGGTGGATGTCAGTTCTGTCCCCAGAGGGACAGATAGTCTTAACCAATGCCTAAGCAACCACTCACTTATTTTGTATTCAATAAAGTTGTGGCCAAAATTAATGCCAAAACCTAAAACTTATATCTGGTGTGAAGTGTGTTTTACTTGAGAGGTGGTTTGGGGACCTCGACACGCAACACAAAAACAAAACAAAACAAAACAAAACAAACTGTGAGGGCAGGGGAAAGCAAGAAAACTCTTGGTGCTGTGGAATCCTCCACACATTTAAAGGGTAGTGGAGTTGTATCGCTGCCCCGACCCCTGACATTGTGGTTGTTTGCATGGCTCCAGCCTCCAACCTCAACATATTGAGAGAGCCTAAATGGAGAAGGAGCTATACTGGGTCCACTACACAGATTGTAGACCCCTTTTCCCCATGGTTCTGGATCACTTCCAAAAGCTTTCCATTAAGACATTCTCTCCATTTAAAGAGAACCTGCGTGTTTATATTGGACTAGAAAACCTGCTGACGTGAAGGGGGGAAGTAAAGAGAACCTGCGTGTTTATATTGGACTAGAAAACCTGCTGACGTGAAGGGGGGAAGTCAAAGCTCGGCAGAGCGAGATTTATTGTTATATGTTCATAATGTTTATAATCTGTTTAATTTGTTTAATTGGGAAAATATAATAAAAATTACTTTAAAAAAAAAAGACATTCTCTCCATTCATGAAGGTCAGTGCAGGCACAACATCCAGGCTGGTAACCCTGCTACCTCTTTATCATGGAATAACCTATGATTTCAAGTTTCTGTGTGCTCCCAGCGCATGGGTAGGCAACCTAAGGCCCAGGGGCCAGATCCGGCCCAATTGCCTTCAAATCCTGCCCACAGACAGTCTGGGAATCAGCGTGCTTTTACATGAGTAGAATGTAATATCTGAGTAGTATCTGAAGAAGTGTGCATGCACACGAAAGTTCATACCAATAACAAACTTAGTTGGTCTCTAAGGTGGTACTGGAAGGAATGTTTTTATTTTGTTATGAGTAGAATGTGTCCTTTTATTTAAAATGCATCTCTGGGTTATTTGTGGGGCCTGCCTGGTGTTTTTACATGAGTAGAATGTGTGCTTTTATTTAAAATGCATCTCTGGGTTATTTGTGGGGCATAGGAATTCGTTCTTTTTTTCTTTCTTTTCAAAATATAGCCTCCCACAAGGTCTGAGGGACAGTGGACCGGCTGCCTGCTGAAAAAGTTTGCTCACCCCTGGACCCAGCCAATAAAGAATCATGATGGAATCTCATGTTTCTGTGTGATCCCAGCCAATCAGGAATCGCAAGCTGAACATGATGAACTCGCAGTGCTACAGATATGAGAGCATCACTGAAGGCATGTGCTACCAAACTGCGACAGAAAGGAAGCCGGAATACAGTGGTACCTCTGGTTAAGAACTTAATTCGTTCTGGAGGTCCATTCTTAACCTGAAACTGTTCTTAACCTGAAGTACCACTTTAGCTAATGGGGCCTCCCTGCTGCCGCTGCGCCGCCAGAGCACAATTTCTGTTCTTATCCTGAAGCAAAGTTCTTAACCTGAAGCGTTATTTCTGGGTTAGCGGAGTTTGTAACCTGAAGCATATGTAACCTGAGGTACCACTGTAATACAAACAAATAGGCAAAGATTTCTCAAGGAACGTCACAAAGCTGTTTTAAAAAGCAGGTGGTTTTTGACACTGTCAAAAAAAACAACATTCATGAAAAACTGTTTCAACTCATCCCTAGTTCTAATTACACAAAATGCTTCTTTTTATCACCATATGGACTTGACAAGTGTATAGAAGTTAATTTCAAAAACTAGATAAGGAGACGTTTGCTGCTGGGTGTTATGTGTGTGTTTGTGTTTGTGGGTCTGCTTTGATTACAAGCAATAAAGAGACCACAGGAGCTTTTTTCTCTTCAAACAAGGTGCATCAATATGTAACATTGCACTGTATCACCAGCAAGCTATGTAAATCAAACACCTATCTTGTGTCTTAGAATTTAAGGACACAACTGGATGTTTTAAAGGAAAAATTGGTGAATCACTGGCCCACAGGCCAGGTCTGGACCCTCGCTAACATCTTCTGGGAGCTGTAGTTTGTTAAGGGTGCTGAGAGTTGTCAGGAGACCTTGAACTCCCTCACAGAACTACACAGGGCCGTCTTACCCATAGGCACTAGGGGTGCGGGCACCCGGCTCTCAGGGGTGTCAGGGCCCAAGAGTTGAGTCCAGGGAAGAGCCCACCCGTCGGTCGGAGCACCGCAATGGGATCTTCAGCTGCAGGCAGCTCTGCGCCACGAGTTCAGGGACGACTGAGCCAGCGAGACGCTGAGGCGACCAGCCGGCTCCGCTCTCCTGCGCACCTGGGACTGGGCAGCAAGGGGGGGTGCCGGGCAGATCTTTGCACCCTGGCACCTCAAATGCTTAAGACAGGCCTGGAACTACAGTTCCCAGAGTGGTATAACAATCAACCCCTCTTCCCAGGGAACTCCATGAGGCAAACAGGGGCCTCCTAACAACTCCCAGCACCCTTAACAAACTTCAGCTCCAAGGATTCTGTGGAGGAAGACATGGCTGTTTAAAGTGGCATGGTGATGCTTAAAACCTATAGTCTGGTGGCCCATGTCTACATAAATCCTCCATGGGGGAATAACAAGGCTGGACCCATCATCCCCCATGCCTTCGCCCTAGCCTGTTGCTGCCATCCCTGCTTATCAGTCATGCCCAGTTACAGGTTCAGCTGCCTCTGTGGTGTAGTGGTCAAGAGCGGTGGACTCGTAATCTGGTGAACCAGATTCGCGTTCCCGCTCCTCCACATGCAGCTGCTGAGTGACCTTGGGCTAGTCACACTTCTCTGAAGTCTCTCAGCCCCACTCACCTCACAGAGTGTTTGTTGTGGGGAGGAAGGGAAAGGAGAATTGTTAGCCGCTTTGAGACTCCTTCAGGTAGTGATAAAGCAGGATATCAAATCCAAACTCTTCTTCTTCTTCTTCTTCTTCTTCTTCTTCTTCTTCTTCTTCTTCTTCTTCTTCTTCTTATTTATCAAGGCCCCAACATTATTCCAGTGAAGGGAAAAAGGAGGAGAAATCAACCTCAGTTCTCAACCACTGAGATGATGATGATGATGATTTAAAAAAATATCATTTTGTTTGTTATCCTTTCCAATTGTATTTCAGCCTTACACAAAACAAAAGGCATTTGCCTCAAGGTGGCTTATTTGAATTCTCATAAAATAAAATAAATGAAAATGAGTAATCCATAATGATGATAATTTGAATTATGGTATATGCTTTCTAGTTCAGTTGGGTTTCCTGTATTGATTTTTGAGCTGCAGAATTAATGAATTATTATTATTTTTCATGCAGCAGGCCCCCTTGGGAATGTCAAGCTCTCGGAATATTATTGAATTAAGGTTGTTGGAGGCAAACACAACCCATTTCCTCCTTGACTGCTGGTCGGAATTCCAGCTGAGCCTTACTTCTGTTCACGATATTCAGATTTTTAAAAAATAAATAACATAACATAAATATATTGAGAGCATGATTTAGCAGCTTGATAATTTTTTTTATAAATTAAAGATTTCATGATTATGCATCCTCATCTATATACAATATCCAGAATTTTCATCTGAGATCATCACTATCCTGGCCCAGTTGTTTGGAGGAAATGTAACTTTGGAAAACCATTGATAAAAACAAACCATGTTTGGCAGTGGGGGGGGCGTTGCTTTTACCATTTATTGCTCTGTGTTAGCTTTATCCTCCACGGAATTGTCCGATCTTCGTTAAAGCAATAAAAGTTGGAGGTCATCATGGATTGAGTTCCATAGTTTAACTCTGGGCTGAGCAAAGAAGTATTTCAACAGTCCTGAATCTTCCAACATTCAGCTACATTGGAAGTTCACAAGTTCACATGTTAGGAGAGAAGGAGGAAAACTATTCTCTGTCCAGAGAAGCGGACACGGAGCAATGGATTCAAACTACAAGAAAGAAGATTCCACCTAAACATTAGGAAGAACTTCCTGACAGTAAGAGCTGTTCGGCAGTGGAATTTGCTACCAAGGAGTGTGGTGGAGTCTCCTTCTTTGGAGGTCTTTAAGCAGAGGCTTGACAGCCATCTGTCAGGAATGCTTTGATGGTGTTTCCTGCTTGGCAGGGGGTTGGACTGGATGGCCCTTGTGGTCTCTTCCAACTCTATGATTCTATGATTCACTTTCTCCATGGCATGAATAATACAAATAATTAGGTGGTTGTTGTGGTGATGGTTGTTGTTGTTGTGGTGGTGATGGTTGTGGTGGTTGTTGTTGTTGATATGCCGCCCATCTGACTGGGTTGCCCCAGCCACTCTGGGCAGCTCCCAACAAAAAATATAATAAAAATTCAACACAACATCACACACTAATAGCTTCCCTGAACAGGGCTGTCTTCAGATGTCTTTTAAAAATCACAAAGCTCTCTATCCGTTTGACATCTGATGGGAGGGTGTTCCACAGGGCAGGCGCTACTGCCGAGAAAGCCCTCTGCCTGGTGGAGATGCTCCTTCAGGTATACAGGGCTCAGGCCAATGAGGGCTTTAAATGTCAACAGCAACACTTTGAATTGTGCCCGGAAACGGACTGGGAGCCAGTGTAGATCCTTTAGGACCGGTGTTATATGGTCCTGGTGGCTGCTTCCACTCGCCAGTCTAGCTGCCGCATTCTGGATTGGTTGCAGTTTCCGTCCTTAGTCACCGTCAAAGGTAGTCCCACACAGAGTGCATTGCAGCAGTCCAAGCAGGAGATAACCAGAGCATGTACCACCCTGGTGAGAATGTGTAGGCAGGTAAGGTCTCAGTTGGTGTTCCAGATGGAGCTGATAGACAGCTGCCCTGGACAAAGAACTGACCTGTGCCTCCATGGACAGCTGTGAGTCTAAAATAACTCCCAGCCTGCACACCTGGTCCTTTATAATTGTATAAACTTCTGCCATGTCACTGACCTTTTTTCCCTCTAAGCTAAAAAGTTATCCCACACTTTCCACTGCATTTCCATAGCACTTTGCTTCTCTAGGGGAAGCCGTTCTGTTGTGCAACGCCTCCCAAACAGCTACCATTCTGCAACCTGCATCTGCCGGGATGCGATAGAATCCCATCCCAAAAAATGCCAGCTTTTTCCTTTGAACTTCCCTTTGAACCAAATCAGTTGCTTTCCAATTTGCTGGGGAGAAAATATTTCATTAGGAATTTGTACACTAGTTGAACTATTATCTAATTTGATCATGGCTGAAACAACTTGTCTCTTTGGATAATTCAGTGTCTCTTCTCTAGTCTATCATGATTAGATGTCATTCGAACCTAGGGTTTAACTCTTTTCACTGATGTCATTTTTAAAAAAAAAGAAGAGGAAGAAGTCTGAATATAGGTCATTATTTTGTCTCTGGGTGAAAAGCTTGATTTGACACTTGTTTTGACTAACCTCCGCACTCTAATGCTTTGGGGCAGTAATAACTTGCATTAATAGCCTCTTTCCGCCGAAGTGGAGTTAAGTCCATTTATAACTACCATGATTAAATTGCTTGTCATAGCTTGGAACAGTGGAGTAGGTTGTTGTTGTGCTGAAAACATGAGGGGAATATAATTTTCACTTACTTAGCTGGGAAGGCAATTTGCATGGGTGATTAGAAATTATGATGGATGTCCACTTTTCATAGGAAAGATTATGACGACATGTACATAGGCTTGGGTTTAGCTTAGAAACAGTTCCACCCTTGGGGTGCATCCAGAGAGGACCCAGAATCCATTCGGTGTCCCTGTTTGAAACAAAGAGAACAGAGCAAAGCAATAACTGCCAGGAAACAGATTTCCAAAAACTGGCTTCATTCATACAGGCCTGGGCCAGCAATGGGCTTTGAATGATGAGAGAGCATTGTGGGCATCCCTTTGATATGTGAATTAGAGACCCGAAGCCATATGTATTTTTTTATTTTAACAATGTTTCAGTATTTCACTTTTAATAGCCTTTAACCTTTTAGACGGAGTGGGAAAGGTTTGATTTCTGTGTGAGGTTCCTGCGGGCCATAAACAAGAGATCCTATCCTCCCCCCAGATTGGTTTGAAGCTAAAAAAAAGCTATAAAGCTCTGATTAGAAAGAAGAAACTTCAGACCCAGAGGGAAGAGTGGCAATGTCTAATTGAGGCCTCTCGAAGGAGGGACTCAGCCACCTTCTGGAAGATAGTCGCTAAAGGATGGCAAGACTCCCCCCTTGAAGTGGAATATAACATCTCTGCTGGGGTATGGGAGACATATTTCCAATCTCTGTATTTAACCAATCAACAGCAACAGGCCTTGCCCTCATCAATGAGTGATGTTGGGGATGAGTGGCCGCCAGTGTCTACTGAAGAGGTCCACAGGCTCATTCAATCTCTTAAATCTGGCAAAACTCCTGGAGTCGATAACATATCTCCCGAGATACTTAAAGCCAATGTGGAGTGGTGGGCCCCAGTCCTTGCAGCCTTGTTCACCAGCATAGACAAATCGGCCATCATCCCGGAGGACTGGGGTTTGGCTATTATTATCCCAATACACAAGAAAGGGAGCAGATCAGACCCTGCTAACTATAGGCCAATTAGCCTTTTAAGTATCATCAGCAACCTATACGCTGCCCACGTATGTAATAAATTCGAGAGCTGGCTGGAGCGTGAGCATGTTCTCTCGGAGGCACAAGCAGGTTTTAGAGAGAAACGGTCAATTTTAGACCAAGGGTGTTATTGTGAGTTAGCACCAGAGGGTAAAGTCAGCTATTCCTGAAGATTCCTGGGAGATGGGAGACGCAAGGGAAGTGAGACAGAGGAGGGAATGTCAACAGTCTAACCAAAGGCCTGGTTGCCAGGGGAATGGTGATAGAAGTGTGACATTTCAGACCAGTTGTTCTGGGACACCCCAAGGAAGCTGATATCAGTATTAAGCCATGCATATTCAACATCCCATGACCTTTCTTGATGTATGTAGAGGGATGTTTATGTTTTAAGAATGGTTAGATGTTGTATGACTCTTTGTGTGCTTTGCCTATAAAACCCTTGTTCCAATTCTCCTCGTGGCAGATTTCTTCTCACCTAGAACAACGACGTTGAGCTCCTCCCTATTGCAACAGCTACAATAAATGCTGGGTCCCTCCTGTAAATGGGGCTTGAATAAATTTCCGTGGTATATTTAAAAGGTGTTCCAACACCTGGGTAACGAAAAAAAGTGGAGCAGAAGTAAATACTCACCACACCTTCATTCCAGCACATAGGGTGGGATCCAATTGTACTCACAGAAGAGTTTTTGATCTAGTGCAGGTGTCTGCTACTGGAAATGGAGAGGTGATTTGACCAGGAGCAGCTGCTGAGACACATAACACCAGTCTTGAAAGACCTACATTGGTTCCCAGTACATTTCCGGGCACAATTCAAAGTGTTGGTGCTGACCTTTAAAGCCCTAAATGGCCTCAGTCCAGTATACCTGAAGGAGCGTCTCCACCCCCATCGTTCAGCCCGGACACTGAGGTCCCTCTGAGGGTCTTCTGTGGTTCCCTTACTGTGAGAAGCGAGGTTACAGGGAACCAGGCAGAGGGCCTTCTCGCAGTGGTGCCCGCACTGTGGAACGTCCTCCCACCAGATGTCAAAGAGAAAACAACTACCAGACTTTTAGAAGACATCTGAAGGCAGCCCTGTTTAGGGAAGCTTTTAATGTTTGATGGACTATTGTATTTTAATATTTTGTTGGAAGCCGCCCAGAGTGGCTGGGGAAACCTAGCCAGATGTGCAGGACATAAATAATAAATGATGATGATGATGATGATGCCAGCTCCCCTTTTTCTCTCGCAACCCCTACCATCCTCACCTTGAGAATTCTCTATGCGGTCCACAGAGACAACATAAAAGATAATAAAGCAGTAAAAATATCATGATAAAAAAGAGGAATTCAGAAATAACAGGTCTGGGCTTTCATCAGCAATGTCACACAGGCCACAGTGAAGTTCATGCGCAGAACCAGTGAGGCCAAGTGAGATGGAGAGCAAGGACAAGTAGGGCAAAACAGATGAGTCAACAGACATCTCCAAAAGGACTTTCAAAAAGGAGAGGCACTTCTGAAAACATTCGTTAAAAAAACCCTGTAATATTGGTTTACTCACTCACATAGTAACTCCCATGAATAGAGCAGAAGAGCAATCTAAGGGCAGAAACTGGGTTGTGACGTAAAAGACTGGCTGAGATAATAATAGCTTTGAAGAAAGCCATGAAAACCTTATTATTAAAAATCCTATATTCTAAATCACCATAATATTTCCCTCTCCTTAGCCACAGCTCTAGATCAATAGCCTCTTAGAATATACACCCCATGAAATGCTTTGTACAGGAGTCATAACAGTCTTCATATGCAATGTAACAAAAGGTTTCCAAAACCACTTTTAAACAGCCGAGATTGAATGTTAGAGCTGGGGTCAGTTCAGTCGCTCTCAGCTTTGCAAACGGGTAAATATGAAATGAATGGGGTTTTTTAATATATAAAAAAGCCCCTCTATCCTAGCACTGTTCCTGGCACGCCAGAATAACTGGATTCATCGCTGGGTTTCAAAGACACTGGCGGAGGTTTAACAAAGGCCACCTGGAAATAATCCAGACATTTCAGACTATTTCTGAACACGCATTCAAATATTTCAGTAGGTCTGTGTTGTAGTTGGAGAGCCTAGAATCCTTTGGAATAAGCTCCAGAATGCAGAATAAGGTTGATAGAGGGTCATAGAGTAGCAGTGGCATCAAGAGTGGCAGGACGAAAATGCCCTGGTAGAGGACACCAGTGGCTACTGGGAGTTAGGAGACCTCAGAAGACCTCAGCAATCCCATGGAACACCAGGAGGAGCTGGTGGACAAGAGGCCAGCAGGAGAGCCACAAGTCATCATACGATACCTGGAGGTCACACAGCCCTTTGACACAGTGGGAGCTAGGACCCTGGAGGAACAGGACCCCCCCATCCCTGCTGTCTCTGAGGGCCAGGAGGAGGATTAAGAGAGCAGAAAAGCTGGGGAGGCCTGTGTGGATGAGTGCAAGGCTAAGAGCACCTGACTCACCACCTGTCACCAATGAAGCTAAGATCCAGGTGGTGAGTCTCCTTGCAGCAGCCAAGGGCTTTGTAAGAAGGAGAGTTGGGGCAGTCATGGTTGCCACAACATCCCAGAGTTGATGCTTGCTTGATGCGAGAGTTGTGGGGAGGAGGACCATGGAGGCCGGAGATCGACAGAGGTGCAATGGCTGATGGGTGGCGAAGGCAGGAGAAACTCACAGGGTATCAACCTTGTTGGTGCCTTGGGGACATCAAGGCAGAGGTCTACAGCACAGCTAGCTGGAAAACTGGACTCACCAGCCCAGTGTGGGACTGGGTGCTCTCCAGGGTCAGCACGGCATGTGGTACACTTGCCTCAGCAGTGAGCACCCACCAGGACATAGATGTTGAGTTTAATGTTGAGTTTTCTTCCCTGCATCAAGCCAAGATCAGACTCCTATACTTGTGGGTCCTTCCCAAGCCTGTAATCCTGTTTCTGTGAGGTTAGAAGCTGTAAGAGGAAACTGACTGTGTTATGTATTGAAGTTCTCACCCTAGGCCACTAGGGGTGTGTGTATATAGTTCATTCTGCTGCAGTTTTCACTCAGGTCCGCATATGCAAAAGAAGGATTGTAAAGGACGTTCAGGGATTGGTTAACTGCGGAAAGTTGTTACTGTTGCTTTGTAGCTGAGTTCTATATAAGCAGGCTGCTGAGGCCTTCAGCTCAGTCCTGTTCCAGCCTGAGAATAAACAAGAGCTGTTTGGAAATCACTGTGTCGTCTGCTGTGTCCACCCACGACTTAACAGACTGAACCAGCCAAACCAGTTCCTTTGTTAAGGCAATGGACTTAGCTGGCCAGTGAAGTACTTCCATTTACATGTCTGAAGAGTGAGCTTTCTTGCCATAGAGACAAATGGGTGGGTTCTTTCCTACCTTACCCGGCTGGCTGCTACGTCATGGATAAATACATCATGAGACCTGTGGTGGAGGGCGATATACTAATCTATATATATAAAATGCAAGTGTCTCTGCGTCCAGTCCGTGTGTCTCTGGGTTTGCGCTACTGCGCATGTGCCCCAGGGACACAGGGATTGGACGGAGAGACATCGGGCCGGGAGCAGCGGCGGCAGTTGAAGCGGGGCCGTTGAAATGGAACGTCGGCTCTCCAGAAGATTGGGGAGGCCGAGGAAGAAGGCCACGCTGCCGCTGCCGCCGCTGAAACCAGAGCCCTGAGGCCTAGCGGCCCAGAGCAGCCCGCCCCGCGGCTTCTCCATGTTCCCGAGACGGGGAAGGGGAGGGAGGGAAGCCCAGCCGCGCCGCTCGGCTCCGCCGCCTCTCCGTCCCCGGAGGAGCCCCAGAAGCGGCCGTCCTGGAAGTGGCGATCTCCCGTCTCCCCAGCGGCCGAAGCTTCCCCTTTTGGCCGGTCAAGGTCGACCCCCGGCAGCAGCGGCTGCCTGCTCCTCCGCTTCCCTTCCTCCGCGTGGGCGCAACGAAGCAGCAGTAGCCCCTGAGGTCACCCAGACGGCCGCTGAGCGCGCTCCTCTGCCCGCTCGCTGCGCAGCTTTCCAGGGATCAAGTCCTATAAATATTCCTGGCTAAGTGGCCGCCGTTCATCCGTCTCCTCCCGGCCCAGCGGCGCCTCTCCGCGTCCCACCCCCCGCCCGGAGCACCAGGGGAAGCGACCAGGGGAGGAGAGGGGGCAGAGGAGTGGGAGGGGGGACAGGAGAGATGGGGAGGGCGCGATCCGGCAGCCCACCTGGACTACTGCTGGAACTCAGGCGCGCTCCAGCCCAGAATCAGGGGACCCCCCGGCGCAGCAGCCCAATCTCCCTCTCCGAGAAACCCCTCTCTCTTTGAGAGCTGTGGGCGAAGAGATCATAAGCGGAGGCGATGGGGGGGGCGCCTGCTTGCCTTCCCGAGGACTTATTTTTATGCCTGCCGCTGCTCCAGCTCTGCTTGGCGATGCTGGGGCTTCGGATTATGGCCCGTCCTGCGGACTTGAGGGCGTCCATGCGCGCTGGTGTTGCTGCCGAGGCCGCCCGGACGACGACGACGCGCTCAGGGCTTTGGAACCGCCTCCAGAAACTCTCTGAAAACTTTTCTTTCCCCTTTCCCTCTGCGCGCGCGGCCCAGCTCGCCCCTCCTTCCTGCCCGGCTCGCTCCTCCTTCGCCGGAGGGAGGCGAGGGATGAAGATCGCGGGAGGGCGAGCGAGGGAGGTGGCCCGGATGACGCCTGACTCTCTCTCTCTCTCGGGGTTAAGAGGGCATTGCCAGCTGGCGCGCAAAGCAGCCGTGCACCGGTGCCAGGCGGCGAAAGGCACCTCTCGCGCCGGGCCTGCTGCACGAGCAACGAGCTCGGAGAGGAGGGAGGGGGCGGGAACAGGTCCAACAGGCGATCTCGGCTCTCTGGGTCCTCCTCACAACCTGTGGCCGCTCCTGTCATCCTCCCAGGACAGATGGTCGCCTTTTCGAAACTTCCGCTGCTCCCGTGCCTTTAATAACAGCGTACACAGCAGCTAAGCGAGCGAAACGCGCACAGCGAGGGCGCGCGCGGAGTTTGGCATACTCTGCCCCGCCGGATTCTATCTAGCAGGGAGTCAGCGAGGCGGCGTGTTTCTGCCCTACTTCAGCCGTTAAGCAGCACCGCAATGGTGACTAAAAAGCTGGGTTGGTGCGGGCGAGGAGGCTATCCAAATGCCCTTAAAAATACTGTATCAAAATACAAAAAAATACAACATCTCGAGCAAGTTTTGCATTCATTCTATTGGTAAAATAGTATAAGGAAAGTTTCATAAAATTCCTACCAAAAGCCTTAAGATAATTTGTACCTCTGCCATAAATTGCATCTGTTGTTATGTACACAATACTTTCCCCCATAAAAGGCTGCTCTTCTATTTGGGGAGAAGGTACCATGCCTGTCTTTGAAAAAAAACAAAAACCTTTGCTGCAGACCCCTCCACATATGTTCTAGCACCCGTTATTTTAACGGGCTTAAACCACTAGTTCAATAAATAATAATGATAATAATAATTTATTTGTATGCCACTGTTTCATAGTTAAAGCCATGCTCAAGGCAGCTTACAACCTAAAAAATATAGAATTGCAAATGTAACAAAAGCAGTCATAAACACATCAGAAAGGACACAACCAAATTGAACAATCTCCACATAAATTATAACAAAGATGCATAATATTAATATCAAGAACAGCAACAAAAACCCAAAGCAATACCCCAACCCAAGGAGTCAGTAGCCTCAGCTTTTGTAGCTGGAGTCAGTCAGAGCCCCACCTTCCTAGGCCAGTTAAGAAAAGGCCTGCAAAGCATGGAGCAGGTCTTCCAGGACTAACATCTAAGATGGCCGTCCTAGCATAGAGAATAGGTCAGAAGGTCAAGGGGAGTTTCGAATGGGCATCAGTTTGAGGATCGTGAGAGCAGAGTGCTGAACTAGCTGGGGCCTTGATCTGATCTAACAGGTTCTTTTTAGGTTCTTGCTACTGGTTATGCAACAGACCATGGTCTTTAGTGGTCTTATCAGAAAAATATTGATTGGTTGGCCACCTTATTAATCTCAGATAGCCACCCACTCACTCTCGTTGAAGCCTCTCACAAATAATTAGACTGCAATCTCTGCTCAGAAATCCTCACTTTCTTAGCTGCAGGTCAAAAGCAGGCATTTTAAAGAACGTATTTGCTTGGACCCAAAAAGTTTAACATTCCTCCCAATGCATTGTCCCTCCAGCTATTAATTTCTTGTCTGAAAGGTTTTCGCTGGGATTGAAAGCTTCTGTCATTAAGTGTGAGGCCATTACTCTGACCTCTATTTTGTCTTGGTTAACCTTATATTCTGAACAATAGCCCTTGCTCAAGGCAACCTCTTATTTTCCAAGTTTCTCAAGATTGGGATTTTAGCAAGACTTGGGAAGTGTCAAGGCTATTTTTCAGCACTCGAGACTCTATTCAATAAAACATTATCTCCAGGATTTCTATTTTCCCTTCTTTCTGCATTCAATTGCTTAGTTGATGCCCCAAAATGTATATTATTTAGTGTAATAGTTTCCTCTGGGCTGACACCAGGGCAGGCCTTACTTTTTCCCGTAGTAAGAGAGGCAGATTCATACTGGGATGACTATATATTCAGAAACAGAATTGTAACCGAGGAGTGTTGTGTAGTAACAAGAGGCAGGGCTTTTACAGTGGTGGCCCCATAGCTCTGGAATGTGTTCGATTAGGGCAACTCAGGCCCAGAGGTGAAATGTGGCCCTCCAGACCTCTCCATCTCACAGTTGGGACTCTTCCACACCAATCACCAGCCCGCATGGTTTCCCATGCCCTATATAATCCCCACAACAACCCTGTGATGTAGGTTAGGCTGAGAGAGAGTGAGAAGCCCAAGGTCACCCAAGCTGTTGAGAAGCCCAAGGTCACCCGCAACATGGCTGTTGATTTGAACTTGGGTCTCCCAGGTCTCTGTCCAAGACTCTAACTGCTATACCACATTGGCTCTGAATGCCGTGCAGCCCAGATTTATACTCCAAATGTAAAAACCAAGCAAGGAAACAAAGGGGAAACACTGCTTGGCTCAACCATGGGGGATTTAACACCCTGTGATAATAATAATAATAATAATAATAATAATAATAATAATAATAATAATAAATCACAGAAATGGGCTCCCATATTTGCCACTAATTAATGGGGTGGTGAATTTTCATGTTCACTGGATGTTGCTGCTGTAAATGGTGGTGTTGCTCTAATCTCTCTTTAGAGGTTGTACATTTTTCATTGTGTGTTTTCATATCAATAGGAGTATAGCGTCTAGATCAAGGGAAGTAATAGTACCACTATATTCTGCCTCTGGTCAGACCTCACCTGGAATACTGTGTCCAGTTCTGGGCACCACAGTTCAAGAAGGATACTGACAAGCTGGAACGTGTCCAGAGGAGGGCAACCAAAATGGTCCAAGGCCTGGAAACGATGCCTTATGAGGAACGGCTTAGGGAGCTGGGTATGTTTAGCCTGGAGAAGAGAAGGTTAAGGGGTGATATGATAGCCATGTTCAAATATATCAAAGGATGTCATCTAGAGGAGGGAGAAAGGTTGTTTTCTGCTGCTCCAGAGAAGCGGACACGGAGCAATGGATTCAAACTACAAGAAAGAAGATTCCACCTAAACATTAGGAAGAACTTCCTGACAGTGAGAGCTGTTCGGCAGTGGAATTTGCTACCAAGGAGTGTGGTGGAGTCTCCTTCTTTGGAGGTCTTTAAGCAGAGGCTTGACAGCCATCTGTCAGGAATGCTTTGATGGTGTTTCCTGCTTGGCAGGGGGTTGGACTGGATGGCCCTAGTGGTCTCTTCCAACTCTATGATTCCATGATTTTACGGCAGGGATAGACAATGCGGTACCCTCCAGATCCTGTTGCACTACAAACATCCTCATCAACTAGCATTGATCATGCAGGCTGGGGCTGGTGATATTTGTAGTGCAGTGGTTCCTCGGGTTACAGACGCTTCAGGTTACAGACTCCGCTAACCCAGAAATAGTACCTCAGGTTAAGAACTTTGCTTCAGGATGAGAACAGAAATTGCGTGGCGGCGGCAGCGGGAGGCCCCATTAGCTAAAGTGGTACCTCAGGTTAAGAACAGTTTCAGGTTAAGAACGGACCTCCAGAATGAATTCAGTTCTTAACCCGTGGTACCACTGTACAAAATCCCAAGATTACCAAGAAACACAGGAAGCTGCCAATAAACTGTGGGTCTGTGGCTATCTAGCTTGATACTGTTTGTATAACTGAGTGGTAATTTATTATTATTATTATTATTATTATTATTATTATTATTATTATTAATACCCTGCCCATCTGGCTGAGTTTCCCCTGCCACTCTGGACAGCTCCCAACAAAATATTAAAAATACAGCAAAACATCAACCATTAAAAACAGAGCTACCTTCAGATGTCTTCTAAAAGTCAGATAGTTGTTTATTTCAACTGACTCTCCAGGCAGGAATCTTTCCTAGCGCCCTGTCTAGAGATGCTGGTGACTCCTTTGGATACAGGGCAAGTGTCCTACCACTGAGCTATATCCAGGGAGGACAAAGAACAGGATCAGAAATTGCCCATGCTGGCTTATTTGCTCCCTATCCAGAACAGAAATCAATGCAGTGAATATGATGGATATTGCCGTTGCTTTGCCTGCAAACAATATATAATGATAGATTGTGTTCTCCCTCCCCTTTGCATTCAAATGAATGGAGTGGAATGACGGAATGACAATAGAGTAACATATGTAATCATCACTGTAAATTTCTCACATGTGGTTAGTGAGATGAATGAAGTAGCTTTTGCCAGAAAGTGAACTGCAGCGGAAGAGAAACAGAGCTGCATGTGATGAATGCAGAGCAGAACAGAAAATGATGCCATTCTCTTATGGAGAATATCCACCTCTCTCAATTTCACAGAAAATCAAGGTAAAAATGATCAAATGAAAATAACATCATAATAAACTATAGTGAGCAGTTTACTGCTCCATTTCTTCAGCCTAACACAAGCACACCAGTGACTGCCTGAAAGGATGAACTGAGCTGTGCAAACTCAGCATATTTTTTTCCAGGAAAGCATCTCAATAAATTCAATGGGACTTGCTCCTTAGTAAGTGTGATTAGGATTGAAATCTTTTGGTTTGATCCTTGCACTTCCCTTGATTGTGTGTGCAGTGAAATGAAATTTGGCCATAAGGTGATTTGGAAACGTACGGAATGAAAGTCACTGCGTTAGTCCAAGATTACCTTAAAGTACAGCACTAATACCAAGAAATACCTAAATATCACTGTCTTTTGTTAGGCTTGATCTGGATTTCTCATATCATCAAGTAGAAGTGGGGGGGGGGAAGGCTGAAAAGGTTTTCCGTCATATTGAAGCATTGGTCATGAAAGCTTTGCTCTTCATAATGCTACCAGATCATTCACTTACAATCAATATTTGATTGCTTTGCATGCATTTACTTTAGCAGCTGAGCTAGAGAACACACCACTGGAAAATATGCTGCAGCATGGAAGCAAAAGATCACAGTAGTGCCATCAGTCCGGTGTGGGATTTTAAAGTGTGTATGTGTTTCTGTATGTGCTGGGGAGAAGAGATATGAGATCTCCAAAGTCATGAACTGTGTGTAGAGGACGTTAACAGAATCTTCATAACTGGTGGGTTAGATTGAGAATTACACAGCTGGCTATTTAAGCCCTTTTCAGAGAATTCCCCCTACCTGATTTTTGCAAGAAAACTACCAGTAAACACTTTGCCTTTGGAACTCATTGCTATGGGATGCTGGAAGAACAAATTCCAGTAGAGCAGCCGCCTTAGCTTGTAGCAGCAGCAAGAAGCATATCCAATATTCATGACGATGATAATTTGCAATGCATTTGCAAGCAAAAGTGGTTTTGTTTTTCTGTTTATTTGCAAACATGGGTAAGCCCCCTCACACACACACACACACCCCATTGGAATATTCTAGAAGAAACTTGAAAACGGTCTTGAACAAGTTGCTAGGCAATGGAAGAATTTCCCCAGCAACAGGTGCCCTTATTAGGGCATGTGCTCAACTAAGTCTGGGTCAGTGTAAATGATTATGTGAATGAGTCAGCATTAGGTCTCTGGCCGGATGGCTAAAAGAGAAAAAGGTTGTGTTGCTTTTTTTATTTAATTTTTTTTATTTTAATTTTTAATTTTTAATTTTAAATTTTTTTTTAATTTTTAATTTTTAATTTTAATTTTAATTTTAATTTTAATTTTAATTTTTTTTAATTTTTTAATTATTTTTAATTTTTAATTTTTAATTTTTAATTTTTAATTTATTATAATCAATGTCCAGTGTAAAGTTTTGTATATAATAAAGACTCTGAGAAACAGAACCAAATGTTTATTCCTGTAGTGGGAATTTCACTAAGAGATAGCTGGAATGCTGCTGATGCTGCTGTAAAGAAGTAGAAGATGCAGGAAAACTTTTCCGTAAAAGGAGCTTTGCTGCAGAAAGAAATGGAAACCCAAGTGTAGATGCTCATGCATCAACAGCTTTCTGAATGGTTATTGCAGCTCTATGAGAGAGAGGGAAGAAAAGAAATAAAGGGTAGAATCTAATGGATGTTCTTTGTACTCGCCAAATGGCTTTCGATCCAGCAAAGGAGACGTCATCCCCTGCATACCACAATCTCACACTTCCCCAAAATTTTCTGAAAGATCCTCCAGTTTTCCAGAGTTTATTTGGGGCTTCAGGGGGCAAAGAATCAGCAAAAAAAAAAATGCCTCTGCTGAATCAAAAACCCTACCATGAGCAAAAAAGAACCATTTGGATTCCAAGGAAGAAAATGCTTCTTAAACAAGATGTATTGATCCCATTTTACAGAATGCTCAATAGTCCAGTCATCCACACTGGGATGGGAGGGCAGATGAAAGCTGTAGTCTGAAACCTCTGGAGAGCACCAAGTTGCTGAAGGCAGATCTGGATAGATAGATAGCCTGAGCCATCAATGTTGCTTTTCAAGCAAGGCAAATACTGGGACTGTTTTGCACATCTCCATTTGTAGGGATGGAAAATTATTACAATACCTGAAGACTCAGCATCATATTGTGTATTAAGCTTTCACCAGGTTTGGCCCAAAGTGGGAAAAGTTAGAGCCCACTCCCCAGCCATTATAGTGAATGCGGAAAACACAGGTCTTCATTTTATACAGAGCAGCTCCGGAGTCAAATTTCAGGTGGGAGAGTGCCTGGAGTGACTCAGAAACAGATCAGAATGTTGTAAGACACACAGATATGGATACAAGGTGAATCCTTAAATCTATCCATGCCCCTAGTGCTTGGCTATACAGCTGATATAAATAGGAAAACATTGACACTGGACTCTACTCCAGATTTGCCAAAACCTATCCAAGAACCTGGTCCCATCACCTCCTGGCAAATAGAAGGGGAAGAAATGGAGGCAGTGAGAGATTTTACTTTCTTGGGTTCCATGATCACTGCAGATGGTGACAGCAGTCACGAAATTAAAAGACGCCTGCTTCTTGGGAGAAAAGCAATGACAAACCTAGACAGCATCTTAAAAAGCAGAGACATCACCTTGCCGACAAAGGTCCATATAGTTAAAGCTATGGTTTTCCCAGTAGTAATGTATGGAAGTGAGAGCTGGACCATAAAGAAGGCTGATCGCCGAAGAATTGATGCTTTTGAATTATGGTGCTGGAGGAGACTCTTGAGAGTCCCATGGACTGCAAGAAGATCAAACCTATCCATTCTGAAGGAAATCAGCCCTGAGTGCTCACTGGAAGGACAGATCCTGAAGCTGAGGCTCCAATACTTTGGCCACCTCATGAGAAGAGAAGACTCCCTGGAAAAGACCCTGATGTTGGGAAAGATGGAGGGCACAAGGAGAAGGGGACGACAGAGGACAAGATGGTTGGACAGTGTTCTTGAAGCTACCAACATGAGTCTGACCAAACTGTGGGAGGCAGTGGAAGACAGGAGTGCCTGGCGTGCTCTGGTCCATGGGGTCATGAAGAGTCGGACACGACTAAACAACTAAACAGCAACAACAATCCAACTTTCTTCCAGACCCATCCAAAATTCTTTCCCCACTTCTGGGTGCAACTATGGACTGGCTCTCAGCTTCACCCCCCTGACCCCCCAAGGAATTCCCAAGCAGGCCCTGCCCAGGTATCCCAATTTTGGATTTCAAGAGCAGGCTATCCTGAGACAATGTCAAACATTGCAATTTAATTACCCTGCTTATTTTTTGATACAGCGCCTTTAAAACTGACAACTGCACAAAATATTTAAACGGGGGGGGGGGGGAATCACCTTCAAGTGGAAACAGCAGGAGATCATTCCTAGATGATTGATTCAAATATAGTATCTCTGCTCTCAAGCAGTGCACCTTTCTCTTTTAGTCTTTCCTTGTAAAACACATTCCACACACAGACACATGCAAACCCCTCTGTACTGAATGCATGCGTAGCTAATAACCAACACCCTTTTGTTTCTGCTTCATTCATCTGATAAATGAAGTTTTTGTATACAAAATAAGTATGTGTGTGTTTGAAAAGCTATATGGGTGCATGCGTGATGATCAGGTTGTTTGGAAGTTTCCCAAAATTAAGGTAAGTCAATACCACTCCAATATTTCTTAGAACGTTATCCCTCTCCCACCAAAAGCAGAAGATGGAGAAAATTGTAGAACAGCCCTTGGTCTACTTCTTTGACAATTCTCTTTCCATCTTCTTCTTTGGCGATGACTCGTAGCTGAGTAAGATTGTCTTCCATAAACACGGTTTTAACAGTAAGTCCGCAAATTACTGTGGAGGCCAATTCTCCATGAGCCTACACACAGACACAGACACAAACACAGACACACAGAGACACACACTTATTTGTTTCTGAGAAGAGATTGTCATTGCATCCTTCCTTCCGAAAATTTCCTTCAAGGGCTCTTCTGTTATGCAGTGGAGTGGCAGCACTATCCTAAATACGAACAAGGAATTGATGGGATCAAGGCTTGTGTGCACAGGCTGAAGCTATGAAGCCTCTTTCTCCCACAAATAAGCACTCTCGGGATCACAGCTTTTCAAAGCCACAAGCCTGGCTTCTCTAAAGTCAACAGCGTCCGGAAACTCAAACTGATGCTCTCAAAATGGCATGTTAGACAATGTACTCGGCCCAACCTCATGTTTCTGCAGTTTTGCTGGAAGAATCAATTCAAATAGAAATGAATTAGTGTTGCATACCCTCCAACATTTCTCCGATGAAAATAGGGATGGCCCTTCCATTATCATCATCACCATCATCATCATCATCATTCCCCATCCATTGGACTCGGTTGCCCAGCCACTCTGGACGGTTTCCAACATACATAAAAACATAATTAAACATTTAAAAAACTTCCCTACACGAGACTTCCTTCAGATGTCTTCTAGAGATTGTATAGTTACTTATCTCATTGGCTCAGGGGTCCTATAACTCTATACCCTCCAACATTTCTATAATGAAAGCAGGACATTCCAGGATCAAATCAGAAACAGAGATGGGACTGTCCCTGAAAAATAGGGACACTTAGAGGGTCTGGTATTGTTGCTATCAGCATTGTACCAGAGTATTCACACTGCTTTGTGTACATTGTTGCTATAATATGTGCAACTATCCTTGTAGCATTCATCTGAACCAATTTTTTACCTGTCCCTACACCTGACTTCATCTATAATGTCAGGTCTAGGACAGGTGGGTGTGACTTAGCTAAATGGGGAGGACTGGGAGGCCTCAGTGGGCCCACTGGTTGGTGGTTTCCCATCTCTGAGTTAGAGCTTTGGGCTTATCCAGAATGGCTCTTCTGAAATAATTTGCCCATGAGCAGAATCTCATCTTCTCTTCCAAAGTATGGGAGGACTCGGAGAGCAATGCTGATGTGGAAAGCATTCCCTGAAGGTACAAACTTCGAAAACCAACTTGTTAGTACACTGATGGATCAGAAAATCCCCAGCGGAGCGACCTTTAATTTAGAGCTGATGGTAATCTTTGCACAAGACTACAAAATGTAAAACCTGACTTCCTCTGTATGGTATATCAGAGGCTATAAAGCTTTCTATTACCTCCCAGTGCATATTCATCACGCATAAACAATTATAGCAACTTTTTTGGCGCCAAAATTGAACATTTGCTGTTTTCCCCCCTGAACACGATCTCCAAAGGAGGAAAATGTTCAGCAGAATTAAATCAGACCATAAAAACCCTCCCGGTGAATGGCACCGAAGTTTTATCTCTTACTTTTATTCACTTGCGCGTAGTGAGATTGTATTTACATCAGTAAAGAGATCGTGTCACCAGGTGAAATATGCAATGGGAGAGGCAAAGTGGTGCCTGCTTCCAGGTGCCCTGATCACCGACCCTCTTACTTTTGGCAGATAAATGCCTCTGGAGAATGATGCATGTGCATGCCACTTATGAGAAACAGCCTCCCTTTAGTGCATATGTTAACACAATAATTCATAGTTCATGGCAGGAGCAGATAATTTTGCATGTGCCATAAAACAACCTAGGAATAAAACACAAATCAGGCAGTTGAGAACACTTCAGCTTTTCATGGCAATTATACTTGTGATGTAGATATAGAACCATAGAAGCATTGAATTGTAGAGTTGGAGGGAACCCCGAGGGTCATCTAGTTCAACTCCCTGAAAAGCAATGGTGTTGAAATTCCTAACAGTGGCCCATTCAAGGTCATGGGAAAGTGATTTTTTTTTTAGGAAGGAATTCCCTTTCTGGTGAGCTTAATTTTATAATGGCACAGTTGCTGTTTCCTTGAATGTTTTAAAGAGGGGCTTTGGAGCTAGCTGGCTGCATCTTTGGTCACATGTTACTGTCATTAGAGAGTCAATGTATTTTTCCTCCCACCTTTCCACACTAATGTCACACTGTGCTCAAACTGAGAAAAGTTCGTCACTGTAGTCAGAATCCTTACATTACATTTATTACATTTAAATACCTCATTTTTCCTCCAAGGAGCTCAAGGTAGTGTCAGGCTGCTCCCAGCAGTTCCCATGGCCAGTTGCCCAGGAAGTTACAAAGACAAGGAATGTTCTTACCATCTGCTTTTTATTCAGTATTTACAGAGAGAGGGTATAGAACCCAGCCTCTTGGATAACAGCATTGTCTCAAGTGAATCTCCACACACGCACCATATCTTCCACTTCCTAATTTCAGTTACAGGTGGGTAGCCGTGTTGGTCTGCCATAGTCAAAACAAAATCAAAATTCTTTCCAGTAGCACCTTAGAGACCAACTGAGTTTGTTCCTGGTATGAGCTTTCGTGTGCATGCACACTTCTTCAGATACTGTCCTAATTTGTCAATCTCAACGTGTCTCCTAAGGGTGCTGAGAAGAGCCCTCTGTCTTTGAGCTGTTTGCTCTTCTACTTTCAAGAGTCTCTGGGTTCTGGAAGAGGTGGAGTCTGGAATGCTTTCTAAAGACACTGTGTCCATCAGCTGTTGCCCTCCTGGTGCTACCTCCTCCTCCTCCTCCTCCTCTCCCATTATTTCCCAACTTTCCCCCTCATCTGCCTCTGAGCTGTGACCTCCCTCAAACCCCTGTTGTAAATCTAAACTGTCTCCTTCTCTGGAAGGGTCAGGCTGGGGAGGCGGTCTCCACCATTCCTCATCTGCCCAGTCCCTGACAGGTGGTGTACATGACCTAACCTACCATGTGAAGTAGGTTAGGCTGAGAGATTGTGACTGGCCCAAGGTCACTCAGTGAGCTTTATGGGTGAGTGGTGAAAACTTCCCGCGGGGGCAGGCTGAGAGACTGACCCCAAAGGCGGACGAAGCTTCCGTGCCCTCTGGCTTCTGGAGTCCAGGGGCACAATGTAATATGCGGTTGTTCCCAGCTTGAAAACAACACAGACACAAGCCTTTTGGCTAAGATCTACTTTATTGTAGATAAAGAGCAGAATATATACATCTGCGTAGCAGCTCATAATTCAGAGCTGTCTATTAAGGCGTCTGCATCTCCTGATGCAGAACTGAAAGTAAAGAGTACAATAGTAAAATACAATGACATCACATGTGAGTGGGCTACTATGGCCAGTGTGTTTCTCACAGAGTGAAATATGACTCTTAGTCAAGTCAAGTGACCTTGCTGCTTCAGCGTCTTCGCAGCTCGGCTTGTACTGATATCACAACATCCTCCCCCGATATTAGACAATGTGAGAGCGGCGTAAAGTTAAGGCATTATTAAGAGAAGTAAACAAACAGTTATCATATACACAGTATGAATCTGATGTCTTTGTTCCACCCTTGGAACTCTCTGAGACTGGTTCTACCAGTTGGAGCCTTTGATAACCAACTCTCCAGGGGACCAGAGCATTTGCTCTGTGTGTGTTGACAGGAACAGTGTTGAACTTTGCAACCTGTTGCTGTGGCTTTTTCACATCTGTGAAGTGAGCCTGAGTGTCTCTGTCTTGAGTGCAAACTACAGCTACATTTGCAACTGCTGAGATTGCAAACTCTTTGGAGTAGCGTTTGGGCGCCTGACCCTTTGTTACTCTCTCAGATCTACGCACAAGATGTAGATCTTCTTTGCTGAGTTTCTCCTGAACAGGACTTTTTGGAGAAACTTTACCAATCGTAAACAGTGGCTCTAAAGATCCTAGCACATCATCTTCTGTAGATGGCCTGGTACTATCATGAGCTCCTCTCTCAATGACAGTTTCACCTGTGTCGGAACTAGCCGTGGTTGAGCTTGCACTGCTACTGCTGGTGTCAGTATCCTCATATGTATTGACATCAATGGGAAAGCTTTGGAGAATCTGTGTCTCCGGCTTTACAGTAGGTTCTACCTCCTGAGTAAGAATTACTGTGTTTGAGGAAGGCAATAGAATTCTGTATTGACCTTTCTCATAGCCCATAAAGATGCCTTGGATGGTTGCACCTTCAAGTGATTCCACCCACATTTGAGAACCAAAAACCTTAAGATGCTTAACAGAAGGCTTTCTGTTAAACAGTATCTCATAAGGTGAGCATTCCATTCCTTTTGGAATACTCCTGACCCAAGCATATGTGAAGGCAGATAGGCTTTCAGCCCAATTCTGTTCAGACAGCTTTGCACTTAGCAATTGCGCCTGCATACCCTCACGTAGTATTGTGTTAATTTTAACACACAAATCTTTATCCCACGATGATTGGCTGACGGCAACTTTGTGCCGAATGCAATGTTGACTTAGGAACTCCTTGAACTCCTGTGAATCAAACACTGGTAATTGATTAGTATACAAACATTCAATTTTGCCATCATGCATGAAATCTATCTTAGCACAAAATTCAGTGAACTTGGCCAAGACTTGCTGCGGACTTTTCATAGTGTAAATCCAAGAGAATTTAGAGAAATGGTCAGACAGCAATAAATAACAGGTAGCTCCGCCTCTAGATTGTGGCAAAAGTCCTATTACATCAGCAGAAACCTGCTGGAAACATCTTGTGATCTTTTCTCTGCGTGGCTGTTTGGTAGTCTCCTTGGACTTAGCAGCACCTGCAAAAGAATAAGAATCAACAACATCAAAACAACAGTCAGTAGATTCAAAAGATAGTAAAAACAGTCCATCTTTGTTCTTCTGAGCTGTAAGGATCACTTCTCCATCCTTAAAAATTGTGCAAAGTCCTTTGCGCAGTCTGAGCTCGCAGTCCTTCTCGGTAAGCTGCGATGCACTTAGCAGGTTGTAGGCAATTTCTGGGACATATAGCACGTTGCTGATAGACAGCTGGAGACTCTGAAGATAAACAGTTCCAACTCCAGTCGATTTCAGGTGTGTTCCACTCACCTGCGACACGGTGGATTCCAGCTTCTTAAAAGTCTTAAATAAACGTTTGTTGGCGGTCATGTGGTGCGAACAAGCTGAGTCTATAACCCACGCTAGGCCAATGTCAATGTCATCCTGGTCCTGCACGCCTTGTGTAAGCAATGCAACTGTGCGCCCTTTGGAGCCTTTGGCTTGCGCCTTGCCTGTAGATCCAGCTGCGTTTTGGCTCTGGATAGATCCCTTCTTGGGTTTTCTGCAGGTCTGGAAACTGTGTCCTCTTAGACCACAATTTGTGCAGCGTATGACTTTAAGAGCTTGCACATGCTCAGTTGGACCACTAGGTGGGGTAGAGGACGCTTCACTCCCCCTTCCATTAGCCTCATTTTGAGCAGCACAACGATCTTGCTCATTTAGCAAAGTTGAGAAGACTCTGGCAACGGTTAAGTTTTGAGCATCCAGGGCACCTAGCTGTGATGCAATAGCACTATAACCGGCATGGAGGCTATTCAAAACCATGAAACAAAACACATCTTCGTTTAATTGCACGTTGCGTTGTGCAAGTTCACTTCTTAATTCTTTCATATGGTTAAGATGCGAACGCAAATTGTCTCCCTCCTTTAGCCTAAGGTTGGTGAGACGTTGGAAATGAAGCATGGAACTTCCTGCCGCAATCCTTAAATGTTCATTTTGCAAAACAATCCAATAATCATTAGCGTGAATCAAATCTCTGACGTGTATTAACTGAGATTGATCAAGATGCAAAACAATTGTAGCCTTCGCCTGATTGTCCCTGTTCAGCCATCGACCACCAGGGAGCAGTGGAGGGGCATTAGTGACAATATCAAGCAAATTCTGCCTGGTAAGCACAGCTTCCATTTTAATACGCCATGTCTGATAATTTTCATCAGTGAGGAATGGGCACAGGGAGCTGCTGCTCTGCTTGCTATCCTTTGCCATAGTGGCGAAAAAGCAGGCTTTTTACTCTCTGACTTCAGAAAGCAATTTAAGCAAACAAACCTAGCCTTCTGAGGTTTATTGCGTCGTAAATCAGTCCGGTCTACTCACAGTCCAATTAACGCGTCTTCTTCTCACAGTGGGAAACGGCCGTCTTCAGCACGAAAACTCCCCCGGAACGAAGTACGCAGTTTAAAGCTGCTTTCTTTGCCGGCAGATAAACATCAGGCAGAAGTCATCAGAGGTCCGATGTCTTCGGAAACCATCCTCTGCTACCAATGTTATGAAAACTTCCCGCGGGGGCAGGCTGAGAGACTGACCCCAAAGGCGGACGAAGCTTCCGTGCCCTCTGGCTTCTGGAGTCCAGGGGCACAATGTAATATGCGGTTGTTCCCAGCTTGAAAACAACACAGACACAAGCCTTTTGGCTAAGATCTACTTTATTGTAGATAAAGAGCAGAATATATACATCTGCGTAGCAGCTCATAATTCAGAGCTGTCTATTAAGGCGTCTGCATCTCCTGATGCAGAACTGAAAGTAAAGAGTACAATAGTAAAATACAATGACATCACATGTGAGTGGGCTACTATGGCCAGTGTGTTTCTCACAGAGTGAAATATGACTCTTAGTCAAGTCAAGTGACCTTGCTGCTTCAGCGTCTTCGCAGCTCGGCTTGTACTGATATCACAACACTTTCCCCCTCATCTGCCTCTGAGCTGTGACCTCCCTCAAACCCCTGTTGTAAATCTAAACTGTCTCCTTCTCTGGAAGGGTCAGGCTGGGGAGGCGGTCTCCACCATTCCTCATCTGCCCAGTCCCTGACAGGTGGTGTACATGACCTAACCTACCATGTGAAGTAGGTTAGGCTGAGAGATTGTGACTGGCCCAAGGTCACTCAGTGAGCTTTATGGGTGAGTGGTGAGCAGAACCCTGGTCTCCCAAGTCATAGTCCAACCCTCTAACCTTTACTATCATGGTCTGGGTTACAGGCAGTTGGAGTCCCGGCTTGGAACATCAGGACCGGGGTGGAGGTCAGAAAGCAGGAATCAGCAGTCCAGGGTCAGCAGTCTAGGGGTCAGGAAGCCAAGGGTCCATGAATCAGGAAACTAGGAGTTAGGAAGCCAAGAGTCCAAGGGTCAGGAAACCAGGAGTTAGGAAGCCAAAAGTCTGAGGGTCAGGGAACCAGGAGTCAGGAAGCCAAAGCAAAGCTAGGTAGGTAGCATGTTGCTGTGGCAAAGAGCCAGAGGGAAATGCTGGTCTTATATACCCCTCCTGGTCTTTGTCACCAGGTGCTACGAGTCTCCTGTCAAGCCTCACCTGTGCAGCCGCGCCTTGCCCTTCCAGGCCAAACTCAGGAAGGCCCTGCGAGGCCCTACCAGTCACAGGGCCTAGCTCCTGCACGCACTCCTGACAATTGCACCACGCCTGCAAACCCTTGTGTTCCTTCAGCCAGGAAATATAAGGAGTTAGGAGCTTGTGCACAGGGATAGCCCTTGTGCAGATTTGTTTGTGCCTTGTAGTCTTGTATCTAATGGCAAGTATTCTGGAATTCTAAGCTTGTGGGAATATAGGAGATGAGAAGAAGGGGTTGGAAGAGAGGAACCACATGTGTCTATCTGAGCTATGCCTCGTCCCTGAGCAACTCCCATTGCTATCTGCCATGGTCTTTTTATAAAAGTGGCTGGCACACACCAGTCAGAGGAAAATGGTACGAAATGGATGTTTCCCAAACTATGCCCACCCCCTCTATTTAAAAAAAGCAAAATAACTCTCTAATATATCCCACATAAATGAAAATATATTGAGGATCCATTCAGGAAATTTCCATCTTCCATCTTCCTCTTTGCCTTGCTTCAGATATTCTCCTCTTTGAGTCATAACCAGGATTTTGCATGCTCGCCTTGTCTCTATGATTGTGTCTCTCCTGGCATCCCCCAACATCCTTACATTTGGGAGGGGGGCAGGGTTTGGATAGAGGAGCCAGTTCTGTATGTATCAAATTCCCCCATGGTTAGAAACATGCATGATCAGGGTTATGAATCACAGGGAATGCCAACATGTATAGATCAGGTCCAAGAGGGATGTGACACCATCCCACCAAACTATGCTTCCAAAGTTTCTTTTGCAGGGAGAGCCATGGCCAGCTTAACTAAAACAGGGTGGATAAAAAAAACCTATAATGCTCTAAATTAAAAATTGGATTTGTTTTCAATGAAGTATTTAATTTTCTTATATTTTTAATTAGCGTCTCTTTTGGAAACTGTCCTGCAATGTAAAGTGCAAGCCGCTCTAAATTTACGCTTATAATCACTTAAAGCTGAATCATCACAATCCCTATGTGCTCTTTGTTAAGTTGTGGGTGGACACAGCAGACAACACAGCGATTTCCAAAACAGCTCTTATTTATTTGCAGGCTGGAACAGAACTGAACTGGAGGCCTCAGCCACCAGCTTATATAGAACTCAGCTACAACGCAACAGTAACAACATTCTGCAGCTATCCAATCCCTGAGTGTCAGTTTATAATCCTTCATTTGCATAAGCTGACCTGAGTGAAAACAGCAGCAGAATAAACTATATACACACACCCCTGGTGGCCAAGGTGAGAACTTCAATACATAACACCCCTCCCCACCGAGATAAGGCATTAGGTTACAAGCATAGTGGTTCCATTATATACAGCAATATTCATTAAAGCACATAGCATAATAGTTCAATTTACAATGCAGCATTATGTGTGCAAATTGTGTGTAACATAGTCTTTTAGATACGCTGGGCGTTTGTGAGCCCTACCTGACCGCCGTGGGCCAGTATCAGAGCCCGGTTGGCTGCCCGAGTCCCGTTGCGACTGCTGTGCTACCAATGGTGTCGTTGGGCCTGAGGTCTCCGGCTCCGCTGCTGTTGGAAGGCCTGTCACGATCGGACTTGGTGGACATTCAGGCAAGGCAGTGGTCGGCGTCTCAAGGGAGTCAGGCAAAACCCCTGCAGCGGCTTGGCTTGGCTCCATGTCCGCAGTTTGTGAAGGGGGTGTAGATGGAGCCTCGCCTTCCAATGGTGTCGGTTCTGGAGCTGAGGCTGCCGTTGAGGGTACTGCGGTATCGTCCAAAGTCCCAACCCGGCGCCTCAGTTGGTCTATGTGCCGGCGCCACAAACGCCCGTCCTCCAGTGCCACCTGATATGAACGGGGCCCAGTGACTCCCACTATCGTGGCCGGCACCCAAGGAATGTCACCCACGTAGTTTCTGGCAAAAACCTTATCCCCGGGAATGAAAGACCTTGGTGCGTTAGCACCGCCCGGGGGCTCGGCTACCCCGAAGTCTGGATGCAACCGGTCGAGCGGAGATCTGAGGCGACGGCCCATAAGCAGTTCAGCTGGACTCCGCCCTGTGGCTGCATGCGGGGTAATGTGTTGCACGAGCAAGTATTCCGTAACCCGCTCATGCCAGTCCTTCTGGTCCAGGCGTGCCAGTGCCTCTTTCGCTGAGCGCACCATTCTTTCTGCCTGTCCGTTGCTGGCTGGGTGGAATGGTGCTGTTAGGGCGTGGCGGATGCCTAGCCCCAAGAGGTACCTTTCAAAAGCGCCTGATGTGAACTGTGGCCCGTTGTCGGAGACGAGGACATCAGGACATCCATGCGTTGCAAATAGGCCCCGCAGCACCCGGACTATGGCTTCGGTAGTGGTGGAGGGCATCAGAGCCACCTCCAGCCATTTGGAATAAGCGTCCACCACTACCATAAAGGTCCGGCCATGAAAAGGGCCAGCAAGGTCAATGTGCACTCTCGACCAGGGTGCCTTTGGCGTCTCCCAGGTGTTGCCCTTAGCTGCCGGTGGTGCAGGTCTCGATTCTTGACACGCTTGACAGGAGGCAACCCAGGAGGTGATGGCATCGTCCATGTTAGGCCACCAGACGTAACACCGAGCCAACGCCTTCATTTTAACGATCCCTGGGTGGCCGATGTGCAGAGCCTCAAGGACGCGTTGGCGGAGTCTTTGGGGAACCACGACTCGGTCTCCCCACAGTAGGCAGCCGCGATGAGCCGAGAGCTCATGCTGTCTGGTTGCAAATGGCTGGAACTCAGATGTGAATGGCCCTTCTGGCCACCCCCTCCACACCCAGTTGAGCACACGTCTGATGGTGCGGTCCTGGGAAGATGCGGAGGCCACATCGGCAGCCGACACTGGTGCAGCTGGAAGGTCCTCAAGCAGGAGTACCGATGAAGCAGGAGCCGGATCTTCCACAAACGCCGGAAGAGGGCAACGACTGAGGGCATCAGCATGGCCCAGCGATTTTCCCGGGCGATGAATGAGCCGATAGCTGTATGCTGCCAGAAAAACAGTCCATCGCAGCATGCGTGGCGAGAGGATCGGCGGAGTTGGTCTGTCCCCTGCAAGGAGGCCCAGGAGCGGCTTGTGGTCAGTGATGAGGTCAAAGGTTCTCCCGTAGAGATATTCGTGGAACCTCTTCACTCCAGCCACAAGCGCCAGTGCCTCCTTGTCGAGCTGGCTGTAATTCCGTTCCGCCGGAGACAGCGTTCGAGAGAAGTAAGCAAGTGGTGCTTCCCTCCCATCCGGGAACCGGTGACTGAGGACTGCACCGATGCCAAAGGGCGAGGCGTCACAGGCGAGGACCAGTGGCCTGGCTTCACTGTACTGTACCAGCACACTGTCTGAGGAGAGGAGGGACTTGACTGCGTTGAAGGCCGCTGTCTCCCGATGACCCCAGGACCATGGCGCCTTCGTGCTGAGCAGGCGGTGGAGAGGCTCAGCTAGCGTTGCCTTGTGGGGCAGGAACATATTGTAGAAGTTCAGCAGCCCCAGGAACGCCTGCAATTCAGTCTTGTTCTTTGGAATCGGGGCCTCCTGAATGGCCCGGATTTTGGATGCCGTTGGGTGAAGGCCAGAGGCGTTGATGAGGTAGCCCAGGAACTCCACCTGTGGAACGGCAATCAGACACTTTTCTTTCTTCACCTTGAGTCCGGCCTCCTGGAACCTGGTCAGCACAGCGCGGAGGCGCTCGAACAGCTGCTGATTTGAGTCTGCGGATACCAGTACATCATCGAAATATGGTACCACGCCTGGCAGCCCCTGCAGGAGGCGCTCCATGAGGCTTTGAAAGATGCCAGGAGCCACGCTCACCCCGAACTGTAGTCGGCGGCATCGGAACGCTCCTCGGTGGGTGACGATCGTCTGAGCTTCAGCGGTGGCGTCGTCAACAGGCAGTTGTTGATAGGCTTGGGCAAGGTCCAGCTTAGCAAAGACCTTGCCTTCGCCCAAAGAATGCAGCAGGTGTTGGACGACGGGAACTGGATAAGCGTGCTGCTGAAGCGCCTTGTTGATCGTGCACTTGTAGTCTGCGCATATCCTCACCGACCCATCCGGCTTGACAGGTGTGACGATAGGCGTTTCCCACTTGGCATGGTCGACCGGCTCCAAAACCCCTTGCGCGATTAATTTGTCCAGTTGTTCGTCCACCTTAGCCTTGAGGGCGAACGGAACCCGGCGTGGCTTTAGCTTGATTGGAGCTACTTGTGGATCAAGGCTAAAGGAGATGGGTGTGCCTGTATATTGGCCCAAGGTGCCATCGAAAACCTCGGCATATTCTTTAGTTAACTTTTCCACTTCCGCGTTGGAGATGCAGTTGATGCCGGTGACTTCCAGGCCGAGGGCGCCAAACCATTCTAGCCCTAGGAGGCTGGGCCGCGGGTCTTCAACTACCACGAGTCGGAGTGGGCCCGAGAAATTTTTGAACTTGACCTGGAACTGGCCGACGCCCGTCACGGGAATGTCGTTTCCCTGGTAGTCCCTCAGGTGTACACGGTGTCGGTCAAGCTGCCTCTTAGAAAGCCTGGGCACAAGTCTTTTGATAGTGCTCCAGGACACAACGGACAGGGCAGACCCGGTGTCGATCTCCATGTCACACGGAGCTCCTTCGATGAGCACCGTGATGTGTAGTTTGCGTCGTGTAGGCGCGTCGGTTTGTCCAATCGTGGTTCCGGATGAGCAGCAACAGTTGGTGAGAGCGAAACAGTTACTGTTTGTGGACCGGGTTGACGACTTGGACTTGCGAGGTGGTGAAGAGGCTGTGCTTGATGGCGTAGATCGGCAGACTTTGGCGATGTGACCCCTTCTGGAGCACTGCCGGCAGATGGCGTCTCTGAATCGGCATTTGACGCGGGGGTGGTCGCCTCCACAGCCGGCGCATTCTGATTGGCCCTTGGACTTCTGTTTGAATTTCCCGCGTTCCCGCTTCGTCTGGTGCACGTCATCGTCTTCGCTGGTTGATGCCTCGTCGCTGCTAGCCTCTTCATGGTGTACAGCGATTGGCTTTTTTGTAGGACGCGGGCTGCTAGCCTTGCGGATCTCTTGGGCGGAGAGTTCAGCCGCTTCTGAGGCCGCAGCCTCCTCGATGGCCTTCTGCAGCGTGAGGTCTGGCTTGGCAAGGAGACGCCGTTGCAGACGGTTGTCCCAGACCCCGCAGACGATCCGATCCATCATGGCATCGTCTAAGTCTCGGAACTCGCAGGCTAATGCGGCCTTTCGGAGGGCGGCGACGTAGTCGTTGATCGACTCCCCCTCTGCCTGGTTCCGGTGGTAAAAGGCGTGGCGGGCCGCAATTTTGGAAGGCTTGGGCGCGTAGTGGCCGCGTAGCTTCGCTTGTAGCGCGTCCCACGGTGCTCTGTGAACTGCGAGTGGAGCGACTAAAACTCTGGCCGTCTCAAACACTTCGGGCCCGCAGAGGCTGAGGAAAAGGCCTCGCTTCCGCTCCTCTGATACCTCTGTTAGCTCGTTTGCTTGAAGGTAGCATTCGAACCGAGCGAGATATGAGTCCCATGATTCAGAGGTCGGGGCGAAAGGCGGTAGAGGCACTAGTGTAGCCATGATTCCGATGCCGACGCGGTGGGCGATGGATGGAACACAGTGCTCTAGCCAGAACGGGCAGCTCTGAGTTGGTTCTGTTCAGTGATTTCGCTCAGCGTTTCAGCTCAGTGATTCAGCTCGGTGATTCAGCTCAGTGATTTGCCCTTGCTCTGAGACTGGCTGTGTGCTGTCTGTGTTCTGATGTCCATGATCCCATCCTCGTCGCCAGTGTTAAGTTGTGGGTGGACACAGCAGACAACACAGCGATTTCCAAAACAGCTCTTATTTATTTGCAGGCTGGAACAGAACTGAACTGGAGGCCTCAGCCACCAGCTTATATAGAACTCAGCTACAACGCAACAGTAACAACATTCTGCAGCTAACCAATCCCTGAGTGTCAGTTTCTAATCCTTCATTTGCATAAGCTGACCTGAGTGAAAACAGCAGCAGAATAAACTATATACACACACCCCTGGTGGCCAAGGTGAGAACTTCAATACATAACACTCTTTCTATGTTCCCGAAACAACCACAGAGGAAAACAATATCTGGCTTATGGGGTTAAGTATTATAAATGACACAATATGTCCTGTTTTGCTGCATTGCTATGGGTTTCCGGCTGGACCCAGGGAATAGCAATTTATCATAGGCACTAGAATCCAGCAGACACCATTCTGCCTTACCAAGATCATCCTCTAATCTCACACAACTGATCTTTTAACCCATCCTGCTTTATGGCCTCCACCTAGCTGGGTTCTGCAGTGAGTTCGGTTCTCAAATTACCACTCCTTGTAACTGAACCCACCAAACAGCATAGACATTTAGTTTCATCCACAAGGCGAAATCCTTTTGTCCAGTCACTGCTTGTTTGCCAAAGCGGGTTCTCCTTCATGGAGAGCACGTGTTGCGGTGGGGGCCAGCAAGTCACCCCTCTGTTGCTGGGCAGGATTGTATAGATGGACACTGCTGTCATTGGGCTCTGGGTGTCGTTGGGGAGATTTCTAGGTTGCAACCAAAATGGTCAAAGGCCTGGAAACGATGCCTTATGAGGAACGGCTTAGGGAGCTGGGTATGTTTAGCCTGGAGAAGAGAAGGTTAAGGGGTGATATGATAGCCATGTTCAAATATATAAAAGGATGTCATATAGAGGAGGGAGAAAGGTTGTTTTCTGCTGCTCCAGAGAAGCAGACATGGAGCAATTATACTTAAAACTTCCATGGACCAGAATCATGGGAATAAAGAGTTGTGTTCAGGGTGGTTGGTGTGACTCTGTGGAACTACCACTGAGCTATGACCCTTCCCCTGGTCAAAGACGTATATAGTCCATGAAAGATACTCGGAGTTCAATAGCCCCAAGAAGGCCTGAAGTTCAGTCTTGCCCTTGGGCGCTGGGGCATCACAAATGGCCCGTACCTTGTCCCCAGTCGGGTGGACCCCTTCTGCATCCACCATAAATCCCAGAAAGTCCACCTGAGGCACTCCTAGTAGACACTTTTCCCGCTTCACCTTGAGACCCGCCGTCTGGAAACGGTGCAGAACGGTGCGAAGGCGGTCCTCAAACTCCTCTGCCGTGGGCCCGGCAATCAACACATCATCGAAGAAGGGGGTGACGCCAGGAATCCCTTTAAGCAGCGAGTCCATTAGATTCTGGAATATGCCTGGTGCCACGCTGACACCGAATTGCAGCCGCTTTACCTTGAACGCTCCCCTGTGCGTCACAATCGTCTGTGCCTCTGCTGTGGCTTCATCTACTGGCAGCTGTTGATAGGCTTGGGCCAAGTCCAGCTTGCCAAAAAATTTGACCCAGCCAGGGTGGCGAGGACATGGCTGACCACTGGCACTGGGTATGCATGGGCCATGAGGGCCTTGTTTATGGTACATTTGTAGTCTGCGCAGATGCGGACCGAACCATTAGGCTTGACGGGTGTGACGATCGGGGTTTCCCAGGTGGCATTAGGCACAGGCTCCAGCACTCCTTGCTCCACGAGCCGGTCCAATTCCTCGTCTATACGGGGTTTCAGGGCGAACGGGACCCGGCGGGCCTTGAGCCTGACAGGTCGTACTGCGGGGTCCAGCTGTAGGGCAATGGGGGGGCCCGTATACTGTCCCAATTTCCCATCGAAAACTGCCGGAAACTCCTTGCATATGGCGTCCACATCCACTTGTAAGCTAGTGCGGTTCACCCCGGTGACGGCTAGCCCCAGTGGTCCAAACCATGCCAATCCCAGTAAGCTAACGTAGGAGCCCTTGACCACGAGCAAGTCCAGTTGCCGCGTCCGCCCTCGATATTGCACCCTGAAGGTCCCCACCCCCATTGTGGGGACCTTACGTTTCTGGAAGTCCCGGAGGGTGAATGGGGCCGGCCTGAGTTTGGGACCCCCACTAGGGCACAGTTTCCTTAAAGTCCGTGCCGAGATTATGGATAGGGTTGAACCTGTGTCCAGCTCCATGCGGCACGGGGCCCCCTCTATCTGTACCTCTACATAAATTTTCTCTATGTTGGGGTGGGGCAACTGGTATACCTGGTAGTCCGTGGTCTCTGTCGAGTTGCCTTGGTGCGTTGGGCCCCGGGACCTGGGGCTCTTGGGGCGGTCATCTGATGCCTGGCGTCGGATGGGCCGAGCCCGACACACCCGGGCGATGTGGCCTGATTTTCTGCACTGCCTGCACTCGGCATTGCGGAAACGGCAGGTCCTCCTCTCGTGATTCTCCCCGCAGCTTGCGCAGTTCCCTCCTTCTGGTCGAGGCAGCTGTGGTGTGTGCACGGCTTGAGTGCGCCGCTGTACTCTGTGCACCTCCTCCCTGTCTGATCCTGAATCGTCGATGAGGTCCTCGTGGTGGACCCTTGGTTGGGACGGCACGCTCGGCCGTGCCTCTTGCATTGACCTCTCAGCGGCTTCTGTTGCCAGGGCCTCCTCCAGAGCGACCTGGAACGTTAGGTCCTTCTTGGCATAGAGGCGTCGTTGCAGCTTCTCGTCCCTCAGGCCACCGACGAGGCGGTCACGCAGCATGTTCTCCAACTCTGAGAAGTTGCAGAACCGAGCGGCTTGGCGGAGGGAGGTCACAAACCCCGTTATGGTTTCCCCAGGGGCTTGCCGCTTTGCATAGAAGGCATTTCGACGAGCCACCACCGAGGGCTGTGGCGAGAAGTGCCCCTTCAGCCGTTCCACTATTGTTTTGTAAGGAACGGTAGCGACATCATCAGGCGCAAGGAGAGCCCGGGCGATTTCGAATGTCTCCTCTCCGCAGACGCTGAAGAATATCGCCCTCTTCTTGGCATCGTTGGTGACCCCTTTAGCTTCTAGAAGAAAGGTGAAACGGGTGGCGTATCCTTCCCAGTCTCCTGATGCTGGGTTGAACGGCGAGAAGCTGCTGTCCGTTGCCATCTTGAGTTCCTTGGGACCCGGAGCTGAAGCCTGGATACACGGTGCGAGGCAGCTGTGCGGCAGGTGGCGTTGCTGCGGTGCTGTGTGTGGCAGTCAGCTCAGCGGGATCCCACCTTCGTCGCCAGTGAAAGATACTCGGAGTCCAGTGTGACTTTCATGCTCTTTATTCAGCTCATAGTAGTGAGGAATGTAGTTCCCCCAAAACGTTTGCTTTATATACACTATTTACACAATGGGCCCCACGTGATTGGCTAATTCCGGGATACTCCTGTATGCCAATCAGAGTGCGGATTCAATTCCACCTGGAGCTGGATTGGGTGGCTCCTGCAGACCAATCAGACTGCTGCAATCTCAATCCTATTGTTCTGGGACCAATCAGACTGCTGCAATCTCAATCCTATTGTTCTGGGACCAGTCAGACTGCTGCAATCTCAATCCTATTGTTCTAGGACCAATCAGACTGCTGCAGTTTGGATCCTATTCAACTCAGTACATAACAGTCCAACACTCTGTTCTCACAGCAGCCAACCAGATGTCCACGGAGAGCCCATATATAGAACCTGAACGTAACAGCAGTATATATGGAAGACTGTACTGCAGAGAAATATCTAGGTGGGACGTGTGGATAGATGGCATTCTTTTGAAAGCAGAAGTTTCTTGATGGCCTCTTTTATAATATTTTTATTAATTTTCACAAAAACAAAAACGTGGCATTATAGAAAGAAGCATAAAATAAAACATTTAAAACAACTATATACACAGTATTGAATCCACATTATGGGATTACTTGAATCCCCCGACTTCTCTCCACTCCCTCCCCTGGTTTGTTTGCATTATTTTCATTCATGCATGTCAATAAAGTCTTTATCTCTGATTATCACCAATTTTAAACATCGTCTATAACATTACAAGTGTTTTTTTTATTTAAAAAAATCCTGCTAATGTATTAACTTGTGTGCATTGATTTTGTAAATATGCAATAAACATTCCCCATTCTTTTTTATATTTGTTGTCATCTTGATTTCTAAGTTTCCCAGTTAATTTAGCCATTTTAGCATACTCCATCAACTTAGTTTGCCAATCTTCCTTGGTGGGGATGTCTCCTTTCCGATGTTGGGCTAGCAATATCTGGGCGGCTGTTGTTGCATACATAAACAAATTATTATATTTTTTAGGTAGATCCATTCCTGTAATACCTAATAAAAAGGCTTCTGGTTTTTTTGACAAAGGTTACTTTTAACATTTTTTTTAAAAAAATCGTTATATATTATTTTTTAATAAGCTTACATTGCCACCACATGTGATGAAATGTACCCTCTACTTCTTTACATTTCCAACACTTATTTTCTCTTGTTTTATACAGTTTTGCCAATTTAACCAGTGTTAAATACCACCTGTACATCATTTTCATATAATTCTCTTTAAGTAAGGTACAGGCCAAAAATTTCATATCATTCTTCCATAGCCTTTCCCAATCTGTCATCTGAATATTATGTCCCACATCATTTGGGCAAAAGGTGTCTTGATTGCTTCTAGGTTCCTTCTACCCTTAATACAATTATTTTCTTGCTTATCTCTGAAATTAAGGGCTTGTCCACATTTCTGCTTGTCCCATGTCCAGAAAGCACAGGTGTACTCATCGTGTACTCATGGGTCTGACCGGTTTTAGCTTTCCCCCAGAATACCTGCTCTTTAGTGCTAAATCGGAACAAACATCAATACAGGGCTGTCTTACCCATAGGTGCTAGGAGTGCCAGGCCGAGTCCAGGGCCTGAGAGTTGAGTCTGGGGAAGAGCTCGCCCATTGGTTGGAGCGCCACTGTGGGCTCTTCTGCTGCAGGCAGCTCTGCACCACGAATTCAGGGGTGACTGAGCCAGCAAGACGCTGAGGGGGCCAGCCGGCTCCACCCTCCTGCACGCCTGGGACTGGGTAACCTGGGGGGAGGGGCACCGGGTGGATCTTTGCACCCTGGCACTGCATATGCTTCAGACAGCCCTGCATCAATATGGAGAAAACCCAACTGACGTTTGTTCCGATTCAGAGGTAAAGATCAGGTTTCCCAGAGGGAAAGCAGCAGAAGTGTGGATGAACCCTAAATGTGGGCCTGCTGAAGTTTTCCCGATGCTCCTACATTGAACCTTTCCACCCTCCCTCATTTATTCATCATGCATTTTCATCAGCAGCTGTTATATTGTTACCAACACATGAGCAGCTCCCAGTGATGGGGATGTCACCAAACTGGCACTCTTATTAAAAGGCAAGCCTGTAAATTCTTCATCCAGAAAATACCACAGCTGCTCCCGGTGCTGATATATAATGTCGAACTGCCAGCCGTGAGAACTGTGTATAATGCCTGTTCAAGATGAGGAGTTGCAATATCAGAAAGGAATTTCTCTATTGTAATCCTAGCAGCGGTTGCCCTAGCTTAGCTGAAAGAAGTGTATTTTTAAAAAGACAAACCATGGTGTCAATTTCATGGGTGTTTCTGCACGCAGGCACCCCGCCCCCAAAGAGGGGACTTTTTCAGAAAGTGGAGCTGCTGAAAGATGCTACAGATGTCGGGGATAAGGTTTGTAGAAACAATGAAATTATATTTATTACGTATTAACGTGCCTAAACAGCTAGGGACTCTGCAGTAAGAGTGGCAAAGCAGGCAGGCATAGGATTTAAGACAGGGGGCCAGCAAACTTTTTCAGCAGGGGGCCGGTTCACTGTCCCTCAGACCTTGTGGTGGGCCGGAATATTTTGAAAAAAATAATAATGAATGAATTCCTATGCACAAATAACCCAGAGATGCATTTTAAATAAAAGCAAACATTCTACACATGTAAAAACACCAGGCAGACCCAACAAAGAACCCAGGGGTGCATTTTAAATAGAAGGACACATTCTACTCATGTAAAAACACGCTGATTCACGGACCGTCCGCAGGCCGGATTTAGAAGGCGATTGGGCCAGATCCAGCCCCCGGGTCTTAGTTTGCCTACCTATGATTTTAGACAAATAACGTTTTAAAAAAGGAAAACATAATACTAAGAGATTGAACAGGAAAAAATCGTGAAGAGGATGGAATGTGTTAAGTTTAAGATAAGGAGATGTCAAACAAGAGTCATGCAGCAAGTACACAGCACACGGTAAACTGCTATAGAATAAATCAGCAATAAAGGCACAGCTCTCAGGAGCATTCGTTTCCATTTATATGCACAATCAACTGACGGAACTAATTGGCACAGCATACTCTGACGGCAACTTAAGATATTTTTGAAGATCAAATGGATGGATACATATATACATTATTTAATTAATATTTT